>OX244279.1:12900991-13265991 GCA_945867215.1 Epinotia demarniana
ATTATTTGAAAATTTGTATCTTGATTGTGAAGGATCATTCGAATTCATAAAGCGACAACTGACAATTATTTTAAAAAGTGTCTGTTACTTATTGTCGAGTTTAACAAACACCCAAATATCTAAAATTATCCTTTATATATCTAAAACTTGACAGCATTATGAAATGTTACAAATGACATTGATAACGTATGACATACATTTTGATTGTCACTTGTCAGCTTTATGAAACACGCCGCTATTTCACCCACTCGACAATTGTCACCTGACAATGACAAATACCTAGTGACTCTCTTTACATAGAGACAGCAATGTGTGCGATTTGTCGTTCTAAGGTGACAATTCTTTCTGAAATAGGATCTGATACCACCAATTTGACTACCCAAATTGTAAATGCCCGGACGAATTGTCAATCTCAGCCGATTGTCACGTTGAAACAATGCTGTTCCTAATTTCTATTCGGATGTCTCTGTCACACGCGATTGAGCGGCATGTATAGTCGAAGTAAATCCAACATGGCGTCTTTCGTTCAGTAGTGCGCATGCTTTGATAGTAGGTCTAGACATTCAAAACAAATAAACATTTATGGAAACCTTATATCTAAGTGTCCATTTTATGAACAAGCTATCTTATAGGCAACGATTTAGTAAAATTCAAAAATGTTATACCTTATTGCTGTTTTATATTTGAAATGTACTTATAAATAGCTACATAGGAGTTATAAGGAATTGTACAGCATTGTTTTATAATACACACACACATTAGTTTTTTAAGTCACATTAACAGTAAAAAAATGCTCTTATTGGGATTTACAACAAAAACTTTTACTGATTTGACTTATAGAATACGATTACTAAAAACATCATTGTGACATAATAATTTAAATAATAAAAACTAATTCTATACTCTGATATGTCCAAAGTTTTGAACAATGATTTAGAATGGTCCTATACACCTAAAATAAATTTAAAGGAATGAATAGACAGTTCAAATTTGCTACTGCAATTTACAAATAAAATGCATATGAGGGCACAATTACATTAGTCGGTTCGGCCTCGGGAGTCGGTAGACATTATTCCGACTATCGCTTAGGCGTCATTTACACTAGTCCTATATCTCATACATTTACGTTTAATACGTCAGTTAGGCACTATAAAGGTAATGATACACTTGTAAGGAGACAGGTCTCCCCCAAGGAATGCTACAATGGCCGGTCCTGCCCCACCCGCATCCAGCGGACTCGCGCGACCTTCACCAGGCCCCTATTTCACCAACTTGACAATTGTCACCTGATAACGACAATTCTCTGTACATTGCTGATTCCACACGTAACCTAGCGACCACCTTAACTTCTAGAACAAGCAATGGATGGTGCATTGTCATTATCACGTGATATTAGCTGGCTATAAAAACTTCTGGATTTAATCAAATACGCATGTTTTGGTAATGATCATGAAGAAAAAAACCAAAGGAACAAGAAAAAGATCATGTAACGGGTACTGGAATCATCCCCTTAATAACCGTTATATTGCAAGCAGCTCGACTCTGGTTTTAACCAATGCGACTAATGTAATTGCGACATAATCTTCATACTTCCTAATCATTAATGTGCAGTGACCTGCATATACATTTGTACCTAATCTTCTCACAAGTATATACATATGACCCTAATTAACCCCATTATTCATAGAACTCAAAACCACCGTTATCTAAAATATGTTTTGTCACAAACAAATTTCAAAGTGACAGATTTTAACGGCATTTTAACTAAAATAGGTTTGACGTGCGTTCACGAATAACGATATAAGTTGTTAAATAGGTTTATACTACCATTTTCCTGCGTGTTTCTATGTGGATCCCCATGTAAACTTTCATCCCCGTGGGGATGATTTCCGGGATAAACAAGATATCATGTCTTAATCTACATTTTGAAACATGATTTCATCTAAACCTGTTCAGCAGTTTTTGCGTGCCAATAACAAACATCCACTTTCACATTTGTAGGTTCGTATTTGGTAATAAAATATACTTCATCATAATCATCATAAACTTAAGAGCCGGGCTCTTGTCGGTGGAGTAATCGCCATTCTGTTCTCTCTGCCACTGTTGCGAGCTCTTGATACGACATTACATATACATAAAATATAACTAACCTAAAATCTATAAAATCTGATGGTGACCTTTTCTAATACAATTATTAAGTTCCTGGGGTTATGTTGACCAATTTAACTTCGTAAATATCATTTTTCTATGCATGCTAACAATAGTAAAATATCAAAATCTATTTTCACTCATTTCCAAAATCAGGCTCGTTTCAATAAATTTAAAAATTTGGGGACATTCTTACACAAATCAATCTAGTCCGTAACTAAGCAAAGCTATGTATGGGTACTAGACGACGATATACATACATATATAGATAAATAAATACTTAAATACATAGAAATAAATTATTATTAAAGACTGTACAGTCGAAGCAAAACGATCAGTACACTTTTTATCCTTATGGCAATGTGAATAAGGTGAAAAAATGAATAATTACATCCAATCCTACTATAGTCGAATGTACCTGTAGCTACTAAAAACAGGCTCATTTCCACAGTAAGCACAACTCATAATATGAGAGATATATTATATCTGACATGGAAAAACATTTCTATAGTCAGTCTAACTATAGTCGAATGTACATGTACTGAAAATGATAACCTCTCAATTCACTTCAACACTCCATTCATTCCTCTTACAAAAAGCGAAAAAATCTCGGAAATACACACATAAAACTTACCTATATGTTTTGAAAGAAGAACTTCATCTATACATGTCTATATCTACAAAATATACACTTAAGTAGTAGGAGCGCACGTATATATATTTTTCAAGATAGGACTTCATGGTCATTGTGCCCGTTTGCAACCACTTAGATGAGGTGAACAGAAAGTATATGTTCTTGTTTTTAGAAGATTCTTATTACGGTAATTTAATATTAAGGTATGTAGAAATTATAAAATCTCGAACACCTTCAGCGCCTAGCGGGCGCCTGCGCCGTAAGCGCTTTCCGCTACATTCCAGAAAACCACATCGACATGTAAATGAATAAACTATTTGAATCGGCCACGACCGTAGCGATTCTTGGCATCAAATGTGTCTGCCAAAATATTATGATCGGATGGCAGATCGCCGCAATAACTATTTTATTTCATCATATAATAAAGTCGTTATCAGCCCTTATCCCATAGAAGTCTGCCTTAACACGTTCGCAACCGAGAACCCGCCTGGTAGGCACACGCCGGCTGAGCCCGCCGGGCAGTAGTAACCTACACGCCTAGCGAGTTTCGGTTTCGAAAGTGTTAACTAACAAGGATTCTCGGCCAAAACCCACGATCACATACAGAAGCGTGCGCCCCGCTTAACATAACCTTACAAAATCTACGTACTTCTTATGACACTTTTGTCTTGACACTTGGACTTTCGCTCGGTTCTGGCACGGAGCCGTTCTGGCACTTGCCGTTCTGGCTGGTTTCCGGCTTGGCTGGCCTTTTCTTTGGCAGGTTAACGATCCTTTCCATGAGCGCTCGGAGAATGTTGCCCGGGACAGTTTGGTATTCCTCGACTAGGTCTTCTATCGCTGTGGACACCTGCAATGGAAATCATTTTTAGATTCGGTTTGAGCGCGTTCATATCAGCCAAAAGACCGTCGACTGCTGGACATAGGTCTCCTCCAAAGAGTGCCACAATGGCCGGTATTGCGCCACCCGCATCCAGCGGACTCCCGCGACCTTTACCTGGTGATCTGTCAACCCACGCCGCGCCAATAATGGGTTTATGTAAACTCGAAAATTATTATTACTCCAAAATAAAGAATGCAACTAAAGTGTATTTTTTTATTCCGTAGACTAAAATGACAACCACAAATGTCAAACGTAGAAATAATGTGACCAGCTTTATACAAACAGTGCTGATCTTTGATATCGGTTTGTGAATAACCAATAAAATCTTGAATTAATTTTAGATTCAAAATAAACAATAAATAAAATCTACTCACAAAACTATACGAAATAAACAATAAATAAAATTTACTCACTACTAATATGTACTCAAACATTTAAAATGACATTAAGAGTCCGTGTCGGCCCGGCAAAAGTTCGATTGTAGGTATATTACCCGTCTCCCGAGCGCGCCAGCGCAGGTATCGTGGTGGGGGTCGAGCGAGGCTGCTAGGTCGGCGTAGAAAAGTTTTGATACTTTAACCGTTTTATCTGACTTTTCGTTTCTTAATATTTTTATGTATATGTATTTAAATAAAATATCAGGTAACTTAGAACAGTATCGTTCATTATAAATGTATGTATGTAATTAGTACCAATACAGAATTTATTTAAGTACTTGTTTGACGACCGCTTTAGCCTAGTTGGTAGTGACCCTGCCTACGAAGCTCGAGGTTCTGGGTTCGAGTCTCGGTATGCGCATTTATTTCTCCCTGAGTCATGGATATTGGTTTTTTATGTATTTGAGTATTTATTTATCTATATAAGTATGTATATAGTCGTTTAGTACCCATAGTAAAAGCTTTAGGTACTCAGTTTGGGATTAGGTCGATTTGTGTAAGATTCCTATATTTGTTGGAGTTGCATATTCACGCCATATCATATAGATATTTCAAACGAGCCCAAAGTCGATGGGGCTGCGTCTTTTAATTACGGAGTTCCATGGCTACCTTCCAGCTCAATTATCAGACCCTGGTTACCATATAGAACCAAAGTACTCGTCAAGACGAATTACACGACCCCAAACTTGATGGGGTTGCGTCGTTTAATAACGGAGTTCCCATGACCAGCTTCCAGCTCCATCGTCAGACCCTGGTTACCAAAGTACCCGTCAAGACGAATTAATCAAGCCTAAACTCGATGGGGCATGGGGTTGCGTCGTTTAATTACGGAGTTCCTATGGCTACCTTCCAGGTCCATCATCAGACCCTGGTTACCAAAGTACTCGTCAAGACGAATTAATCGAGCCCAAACACGATGAGGTTGCGTCGTTTAATTACGGAGTTCCTATGGCTACCTTCCAGCTCCATCATCAGACCCTGGTTACCATATAGTACCAAAGTACTCGTCAAGAAGAATTAAACGAGCCCAAATTTGATGGGGTTGCGTCGTTTAATTACGGACTTCCTATGACCACCTTCCAGTTCCATCGTCAGACCCTGGTTACCAAAGTACTCGTCTATACGAATTAATCGAGCCCGAACTCGATAGGGTTGCGTCGTTTAATTACGGAGTTCCTATGGCTACCTTCCAGGTCCATCATCAGACCCTGGTTACCATATAATACCAAAGTACTCGTCAAGACGAATTAAACGAGCCCAAACTTGATAGGGTTGCGTCGTTTAATTACGGAGTTCCTATGACCACCTTCCAGCTTCATCATCAGATCAGCTTTATGTCATAATAATATTACATTAGCATCCAATTTATACACGCATGCAAAATTTCAGCTCAATCGGAAACCGGGAAGTGGATCAAATTTAACTTGCAAGATTTAATTACAGACAACGGATAGGTGAACTAAATAAAAGTTTATAAAAATTCAGCAAGTATCACGATCACTCGTAAAATAATTGACATGGGAGCTATACAATTCGTAAGTTGTCTCGATTAGCCTCACGAATGTCTCACTAGTATAGTTTGACCCCGACGTTGGTAACAACTATGTCTAGCCGGAGATCAAAATAATATTTTAGTCGAGGGGTAGCCTTCGTGAATAGCCACAATTACACGACGTACAGGTCCGACCCGGACAACGGCTAAGCCGGTACTGCCGAATCGAGCGCCGTGTACGGTGTTTTATTACGAAATTTAGTGTGATTTCAAATATTTTTTATGCTTAAATTTACTTCTACACATAAATATATTTTTGTTTGTACGAATAGCGCTTAAACTAGAGTTTCTTATTATGGCTTCATATTTTTGAAATAATGAGCTAAATGGCCAAAAATACTGGCGATTCTTCGTGTGTTTTTACTCAAAAGTTGTTGGATGGAAATACGGTTTTACTCAATTATTTAATATGTAACTTATAAAATGTTTTCCGCTTATCCCTAAGAAGACTATCATTCCAATATGGATTTATTTGTTTCATGTCGGTTAGAAATCAAATAGTTCTTCAAATCCACGTCGTTTTACACGTCTCCGAGCGAAAATTGAGAAAACAGCGGTTGGACTGAGCCAAAATATGGTAAATTGAGAGCTAAATGTAAACAGTTTTTCCGCTTATTCAACTTGAATTGAAATGATCTTTCATATTACACAATAAAATCTTTAGGAAAACGAATATTTAATGAGATATGACCTCAAAATTTTAGCGAATTCAGCAAACGGCTATATACGGACTCTTAACGTATCGCCGACCTGACGCGACGCCATTTTGGTTTACGTATTTGGCATTTGTTATTTTACTCTTATAGTGATCGGATGTTTTCAGTGCGTGATCTCTTGTTTTTAGGACGTCACGGATTATCCATTCATTGTGTTACAGACGCTTCATCAACAAATATGACCTCCCAATCGTTTATTTTCGGTTAGTACCGGTTAAGCACATCACTATTTATAAGACGTAAAAAACGGAATAAAAAAATAGACTATATATATTTTTTTTATTTCAACCCAGGCATCGCTAATCTCCGCTGTATGGAATCCATTTTTTGCTCAACTCAAGACTTTTGTCAAACTCAGATAGTAATTTATCGGCTCCCCGAGATGTGTGACGAGTTTGCTTCTACTTTCCCTCTCTGTCACTCAACAGATTTACGAAGAAGAGCGGTACACTAACTGAGAAGGCGCTCCACCCCTGCCACCTCCCCATATGAGCGCGCTTCCCGTCCCGTTGTTTTAGCTACCTTCTTCGCGAGCTGCTCCGGCGTCAGACTCGGGTCGTAGTGTATCGGCTTCCCCAGATGCGTGACGAGCTTGACGGGGAAGCCGCCGTAGACGGGCGCGAGCGGCAGCCTGGTGGCGGCGTACACGCGCCGGCACACGCCGCGCAGCCAGCCCACCGTGCGGAACGCCTCGCGCACGTTGCGGGTCACCATCGGGATTATAGGCTGGAATATACGATACATTGTAAAATAACTTGGGCCATTCTAAGGACATTGACATCGACGAAGGACATCTTTTTAAGGATAATTGTAAAATAAGTTGCGCCATTCTATCATTTAAGGACATTGTAAAACAAGTTGGGCTGTTCTCCTTTTTAAGGACATTGTAAAACAAGTTTAGTAAAATAAATTGAACCATTCTACTCTTTTCTGGTTACATTCTAGTTCTTTGACTCACCACTTTAGCTTGCATGGCGACCCTCGCGAATCCGAGCCTGTTCTTCCAATGCAGCTTATACATGTGGTCGCCAAACTGCGCCTCGTAGACACCGCCGGGCGAGATGGCGAGAGGGTTGCCAGCTCGGAGCACGGCCACACACTCCCCCACTGTGCCCGGGATCACGCAGAGACCTTCTAGCAGGGTCTTCCAGCCTGAAACAGAAAGATTGGTAACTTATAAGTTCTAGCATCGTCGTTTTTTGTATACAACGACGGTCTCAAACAAGCGTACGGCCCGCCTGATGGTAAGCGGACACCGCAGCCTATAGACGCATGCAACTCCTAAGGAGTAACATGGGCGTTGCCGACCCTTGATATGTTTGAAGATTCACCGTGTTGAGAGCTGAAAGAACAAGTTCCTTCGCTCTCAACACAACGCATCCTCGGGAGCTCTGGCTACCTTGCTCACCTCCAGGAACACAACACTACTACAGATCAAGCAGTAGTGTTATTATGGCTGTGGTCTTCTACAAGGCGGAGGTACTTCCCCGGTTTGGCCGCTCCACATTCGAGCGGGATGACATTTCGCTGTGCCCTACCTTATCATAATAAAGCGTTGGTAGCTCCTGAATCAATAAACCACTTTTATACTCACTATGTCTCGTTTAGAAGGGTTCTTATTTAAAGGCGACGGAGCTCCGCTTGACGGGACTCCTACTTCCGAGAGGATTGCCGACTAATAAAATTACTCACCGGGTATCTTGAACATGAATCGGTCGGCAACTGTATAGATCTTCATCCTCTTGAAGAGCAGCATACGAGCGATGTAGTAGTACATGTCGACGGGTAGGGCGCCGTGGTAGTAGATCACCAGGAACGGGCCGTTCGGGATGTTTTCGAGCCCTTGGATCTCGTAACCTGGGGATTTTTAAGATAATAGACTAAAACTTTAATTTCCTATCAACTATTCATTTGATATAGAAATCCCGGATAAATGATAACCATACATTTCGGGATTCAGGCATTGTTAACGGTGCTAGTATTCAAGTATGGTACCTACATACAAAATTACATATTTCATTGACAATTTTAAAGGGAATTTTATATGGTCCCAGTTAAACGAAATACTTACAGCAAAAACTTAAATTCGCTGTATTTTTTTTAATACGGTATCTGAAGATACATAAAATAATTAAAGACCTGGAGATACCTCATGTCATTGTACATGCAAAGTTTCGTTACAATCCATCACAGTTTTAAAATGAGAGCGTAACTACGTTTGTATGGAGAATCGAGCTTACTGCGGACTCTTAAGTCGGATTCATACTTATATCTATCTGACGTGTCGTGGTTTCGAACCACGGTTCGTAATCCCCGGGTTTTTCAAAAAACATAATATAAATACACGATAAGTCAAAATATGTTGACATTAAACAGGTTTTCGGTAAAGGTAAACATGGTGAGAAAATCATTCTAATCGTCTAGTTTTCCCTCTGGGTTGAACGATCAGATGGCAGTCGCTTTTGTAAAACTAGAGCCTACACCAAACCTTTGGAGTGGGTGCCCAAAAGGTATAAATAAATGAATAAATAAATGAATAAATGAACTTTATTTTGCAAGTGGGCCGCAATGGCACTTTTACAGGTCTGACTCTACTAGCGTTTCCAAATATAAGACCATTGTCAAGAGGAAACACCGGAACAAACTTAACAGTAAGCAATTTTTAACAAAATAATCTTAGTCACCAGCGTAGTTCCGCAGCAGAACCAGTCAAATACCTTAAAATTAAACAAAAGTCAAACAACAAGACAGATTAGGGCTATTTTGATTCCGGTCTGGGCCATGCATTTCTGTCAGTCATATAGTCTTCAACTCTATAATAAGCTTTTGACATCAATGTCTTTTTTAAATATTTTTTAAGTGCTGGGAGGGGTAATGTTAAAACTTCGTCAGGTAACTTGTTGAAGAAATGGATACATTGACCCAAGAATGACCTCTGTACTTTACGGATACGAAACTTTTTAATTGCAATTTTATTTTTGTTCCTAGTATTGAGCTTATGAATATCCGAATTTTTTGTAAAAGAATCGATGTTTTTAATTACATAAATAATATTCTCATATATATATAGAGATGCTACAGTCATGATATTAATTTCCTTAAAACGGTCTCTTAAGGATTCTCGTGAACTCAATAAATATATTGAGCGAATAGCCCTTTTTTGTAATACAAAGACAGTCTGTATATCAGCTGCTTTACCCCAAACCAGAATCCCATATGTCATCACACTGTGAAAATAACTATAATAAACTAAGCGAGCTGTTTCAACATTGGTCAATTGCCTAATTTTCCTAATAGCATATGCTGCTGAACTTAACTTACGTGCTAGGACTGCTATATGGGGACTCCATTGTAGGCTTCTGTCCAATGTTATACCAAGGAATAAAGCCTTATTAACCATTTCTAGACATTCATTATTTAAAAATATTTTAGTTTCTACTGGTCTAACATTAGGCAAAGCAAACCTTACACATTTAGTTTTCTTAGCATTAAGTAGTAGATTGTTATTTATTTTTCCAAAGACTAAAACTATGACAAATATTAAAAATCAAATTAAAAACTAAAAAATATTAAAAAAATTGGGCCCTCTTGGCATTGTCCCCAAGATGCTGGCAGCGTTTCCTCGCTGGATAGCAATACTAATGCGCTGGGCGAGGAAGCTGCCAGATTTTCGGTCCCCCGTGAACTCAATTAATTTTTTAGAGATGTCCTTAAAAAGTTGGCGCGCACTGGGACCCCACGGGCCAAGAGTCTCGACACCGAATGGAGTAAAAGTATATTGGGTGCCGAGACCCCTATATTTATATTTTTTCAGCTTTTCGGCCGCCTCGGCCGCCGCACTGGGATGATTACTGGTCCCGTGGAGGTGGGAAGGAGCCAAAGAGTCTACACAAGTAGCGTCCCACACAAGTGCCTTACCCAAACTCCACGGGATCAGGGTCATCCCGTCCGGTCTTTTGCCATCGTCCCTGGCTATGCCGGAAGGCTCCAGGACAGACGGCACATTGGCTGTTGCAAGCGACCGGCGGATGATGTCGTTCAGGGCGGCGTGCCTGGAAAAGCGGCCAGCGCTTTTCTGGCAAGAAAGCCCGTGATGTCCCAGTGAGTCAACAGTACTGCCGCAGGGACATTTGTGTGGAGTGCATATATCAATCCCGAGCCTTAGACATGTTGAGATCCGAAGCGTTTCAGGCTCCAAGAAAGTGCCAGTGTTTGGCGACGGGTAAGCGTGGAGCCATTCACCGGATTCTCTGGTACCCGACGCCAAAAGTCTAGCCCGCTCCGCACCTGTACTGAGGCTCAGAAGAGAATCATACAAAATTTTACAGCATACGTCGTCCCAGCTCCTTTGGCAACGAGGATGGTCCGGGAAATCCTTTCCCGGGCAAGCGGATGACCAGGCGTTTTTGGCCTCCACCAAGCCAGCAGTCTCATAGTGTGAAGGGGGACACCCTAGGATTTTGCCTATGAGACTAGCTGAACTGTGGATGGAAGATAGGAACGCTGGCAGAGAAACACTTGAAATTTTTCTTATCCCTAGCCCACCATGTCTAATGGGGAGGGATGCCTGGGTCCAAGACTGGTCGCTGAGCTGTATGTTCAAAATGGATTCTAAATTTGATTTTATAAGGTCGTCCAGTGGTGCCAAAATACTTTGAAATTTATAAAATGGGCTGCAGCGAAGTACGTACGTTAATTTGGGTACGAAAAGGCAGAATTTTAGCAATGTTAAGGCGAAATGGGGGCTTATTTCGAGAAGACGGTTGGCATAGATTTGGAATTTGGAAATTGAACTTTGTATATAATCTTGAAAAGAGTCTTCGAAAATGGGAGACCCTAGGAGGGAAAGTGTTTTTGTATCTACAATTTTTATGTTAGGCGTCAGTGTGTTAAATTTTTGTTGAATATCGAATACATTTAATCTGGGAATTATCATTGTTAGTTGTAAACCAGTCAAGTACTTTGACCAATGTGTTATTTACTCCACTGTAGTCGGATGATTTCCGATCAACCTTAAACACTAATGATGTATCGTCAGCAAATAGTACTATGTCACAAAGATTAGGAATTATATACGGTAAGTCATTTATATAAACTAAAAATAAAAATGGACCTAGGATAGAACCCTGAGGCACCCCTAAAGTAACTGTTGCTCCATTAGACTGCGTCCCGTTTACAACCACTGTTTGCGTTCTATTACTGAGATATGAAGACATAAGACTTAGCGCATTTTCAGACAGACCATAATGCTTTAGTTTCAAAATAAGCGTTCTATGATCGACACAGTCGAATGCTTTGGTTAAATCGCAAAATATTCCAATTGCATCACAAGAATTTTCCCATATATTGTAAATATGTTCAATGAGGACAGAAGCGGCATCCGTCGTGGAACGTCCCCTTGTAAAACCGTATTGTTTACTAGTGAACAGTTTATTCCTATTAAAGTGTCCTACAAGATCGTTTAACATTAACTTTTCGAAAACTTTACTCAATACAGGTAATATAGATATGGGGCGAAAATTTTTTAGGTCATTCAGATCACCCGACTTAAAAAGAGATATGACTTTACTATATTTCATGAGGTGTGGAAAATTTCCCTCCGACAGGCAACTATTGTAAATAAAGGCCAAGTAAGGTGCAATTAAATCTATGACATGATTGATGACTTTAACTGACGCTCCCCATAAATCTTCCGTTTTCTTTAAATTTAGGGACTTAAATGTCGCAACAACCTTCAACGAATCTACTTCACTAAATTCAAACCTTACATTGCATTTATTAACGTTAGCGCAAAGCAAAGCGTGGGCTTCTGCCGCAGATGATTGAAGACCTTTGGTTGTGCTACTCGCTATGTTGGAAAAATAGGTTTCGAATGCCGAAGCAACTTCCTCGTTTGGCATGATCTGTTGGCTTTCCGTTAGAATATTTACTTGATATTTGCGATTTCTTAATTTACCAGCTTCTCGGTTTATAATGTTCCATACCGTTTTCACTTTGTTGGCCGACACTTTAAGTTTAGAGCTAATATAATTTGCTTTAGCAGTCAAACACACTTTCTTAAAGGTTTTAGAGTAATTTTTGACATAGTCCTGGAAAACTCTGTTCTTGTTCACTGCCTTTTCTCCATAGAGTTCATAAAGCCTATTTCTACTTCTGTGAATGCCATCAGTAGCCCATTCACTAAACTTTAACTTACTTTTTGATGCAGAAATAGTCTTCATTCTAAAATTTACATTGAATTGACTGAGGATCAAGCTGAACAAATCCTTATACATGTTATTTGAGTTACTCTGTGGAATAGGTAACATACAAAGATTATTTCGAATTTCATTTTTAAATAATTCCAAGCGATAACCAGTTATTGGTCGGTATGTTATTGATTGTGGTGTTTCTTGTTTACTGGTTAAAAAAGTTACCTTCTGACCACTGTGGTCGGAATTAAAGCGATTAACAATTTTCTTATCAAAACATTCACAGTTACAGAAAATATTATCCAAGCAGGTTGCACTAGTTGCACCTATCCGGGTTGGTTCAAGGAACAAATTTACCAAGTTAAAAGATTTAAATAAACATAGCAACTTAGTACTGTTATTGGATGATTCTAGTAAGTTGACATTGAAATCCCCACAAACGATAATTGTTTTTTTGCTATTAGTGGATAACTTCAACACATTTTCCATAGTAGATTCAAATGTGCTGAAATCAGATGCTGGAGGCCTGTATACACATATAATTATATGATTTTCTAATTCAGTACAAGCTATTTCTACAATCCTCTCTATTGATAATTGTACAATATCCTTCCGTTCTTTGGATTTGATACTTTCTTTGATAATTATAAGAGAGCCACCATGAATGGCGGATTTCCTAGCATAAAAACTCGCTAATTTAAAGTTAACAAAGTCAAAAATTAATTGTTCTTGTCTTAACCAATGCTCAGTAATGCACAAGACTTGGATGTCATCACTATCTAAAAATAAGCCTATTTCTAATTCCTTGCTGGAAAAACCCTGAATATTCTGATGAAAAATATTTATACTCTGGGATTTTTCCATTGTCTTATTGTCCAGTTTAAATTAGGATCAGTCGAGAGTTTCTTGACATTACTGAGGGCTGTAAATTAGACTATAGTATCTGTTAGGTTCTATATTAAAAGCTAAGAGATCCACTAATGTCAGGAAGTCCTTCTTTGGTAACAATATTTGATCTTGTGCTAGGTTGAAGCGCTTGATGAATTTATTTAAATCAAGGAAATGATATTTATTATTAAAACATATAGAATGATATATCAAAGAATTTAGGTATGAGGTTTTATTATTCTGATAATACGACATACTCTGCGAGTATGGCAGTGCACATATTATAATTTTGCCAATCCCAGCTTTTTCGATAATATTTAATGTTAACATTAATTTATCTATGGATGCCTTATCAGCACTAACACTATTTCCTATTAACAATATTAAGCTGGTACTGTTGTCAAAATGCTCCTTTAGGAGTGAGTCACATATTTGAGTCAAACTGGCATTGCGGTAACAGTAGTTAGTTACATTTTGTTCCAGTTTTGTATTTAAAATGGAACCCATTCCTGACCCAATTTGATCAGAATAAATTATTGTTCTACTATTTGTTTCTTGCCTAGGGGCCTGCTTATCAATAGAAGACTGCTTGTCATCAGGGGACTCGAGGGTCATATCTTGCTGAACGATAGCTGTTTGTTCAGTGTGTCTGCAATCACAAGTATAATTATTTATTAATGAATTAAAACGCTGCTCATTTTCATTACTCTCTTCCAACAGCTTCGTAAACGCCTGGATATGGTCCTTACATTCCCTTTGTGAAGATGCATACAATGAAGACATACTTTCAAGTTTGTCTTGTAGCCTGTTTATCTCTACCTGTAATTTTTGTGTATTTAATTCTGAATTATCTAGCTCCAAAGTACATTGTTGAACTCTATTTTTCATGACTGAAAGTTCAAACACTAGTTTAGAATAATTTTTATAACATGCTTTGCTTTTAATAAGCTTCTGTGTACGCCTAATATACCTGTTTATCTTAACATATTTTTTTAACTTATTGTTACTACTGAAGAAAATCGGCTTATTAGAATCATTCTTGTCACTGCATACCAGCTCTTGATACAGGTTTTGAAGAATACTGGCGTCGTAACGCTCTCGTTCTCTTCTAAACAAGTCCAGTTCGTAATTGGCTTCGCCAAGCTCCTCTTCCAGATTTACTATGCGCTTCAATGCCACTTCATGGGTTGAAGCACACTGGTTGAATGAGTCCACCTGCTCTTGTAGGTGTTTCACCTGCCCATTTGCATCGCATAGCTCCAAGTCATATTGTGCAAGCTCAGCTTTGTAAGCTGTGTTCTTGGCGAGTATCTTCTGTAACTCTGCCTCACTATCTTCTCGTTCCTGTAACAACTGCTCAGTCAGGGCCTTAGCTGCCTGAAGTTCTTTCAGCGTAGCCTTCAGTTGCATTTCGTACTGTCGAGCGGTGGTCTTGCGGGATGTGGAGTTGGATTTGTTGCTCATTTTGTACCAAAAACTTAAGCACCTTTTATATACAATCTTCAGTATATTATCCTTAATCTATGCAAAAACCACAACTTAAATAATTTGATTCAATTCACAACAGCTTGCGATTTTTTTTATATTTGCCGCGTTTCTCTTTCGCCGTTCAGACTAAATACACAATCACGCCCTCTAGTAATGAATAATAAAGTTGTTGATCGCAAACTCATATATTAGTGCTGTCACTTTACTTCGTAGCAGGTACAAGATATTTATATAAGTTGTGGTTACCTGTAATTAGATAAGCATCAGTCATGGTCTCATGATTGTTATATAGATTTAAGAGCATGTAAGATGTATTATCTGTTGGTTAATCCTTAATAAATAAATAATAATAAAATAATAAAAACTTTATTTAGTTACAACAGAAGTTATTTGTACAACAAAAGTGTAGTTAAACCTAGTCACACCGTTATCTAGTTGTAATTTACATTATTGGTGCAGAATGAAGTCCTTTACTTCCCGTACTAGTTATAACTGTATCACGGTGAAGTAAAATTCGTCAGCCAACATCAAAAGGCATTTAACTGATAATATACCTACTTAAGTAATGTTTTTACATTATATGCGGTACGTTATTTTTTCTTAGATTACATTTTAGGATGTGGAACAAAAGATAAACAAAAAATAAAACAGAATTCGGGCTTCTTTAGGGTATAATAGGGAAAACAGAGATGACGATTCGTATAGCTTACCATGCCACAACCACCCGTGAGCATCCCAGAGCGCGCAGACCGCCAGTCTGGCCGCTTGCCGCCAGTCATTCTGGACACCATCGACCACACGCAACCTGGCACAATTAAACCACAGAATAGGTAACATAATTATTCACTTTGAATCTATTGACTAGGACCATAGAGTTGAGACGTGAGGATAGCTGTTTTCGCTAGTACATTCACCGGCATCATTGAGCAAAAATATCTGACACGTCCTAGGAATAGCCGTGTCAGATATTTATGCGTGCTTTGGTATGGCATATATAAATGTTGGTGACTGTGCCTTTGCGGTAACAGTTACATTAGGTATAACCATTGCTCACATCAAAAACTAGACAGCTGCATATCGATCCGAGCTAGGCTTTGTAGAGGCGAAATGGTACTGAACCTTACAGGCTGCCGTCTCAAAAAAATACTTCCTATCAGGATTTCGCGAAGCCTAACAAATTGGGATTCAGCAGTGTAAAGTAGCAGGAAAAACCGGGTATCGCAAAAGTAATAAGATCTGATCAGGATTACGATCACTACCCAGTATTTAGCTTTTAGAATTAGGCTAAACGAGTCGTCAAATATACCTACCTCCGTTGAGGACGGAGGTAGGTATCAGAACGCCCCCTGCTGGGCAAACCAAGGCGAGTGTGATTACATCATCAAATCGCAACGATACTCAAAAATGTCACACTCATGTAACCCCATTTTCGCAAAGATATCTCTGAAGATATCTTGGGTTGAGCTGGCTCAAAGGCAAACAACCTGCTATCTCGCCAATTAACCTGTGCGTCTGTCTCACCTTTAGGTAATGCTCCCATTTCAATACAATGTATAAAGTAGTTTTTTACTCATTTTAGTACCTAGGTGAAGTGGAACATAGCCCTTATTTCAAAAGAAACAGAGTTCATACAAAGCCATCTACTGTGAATAAGTTAAAAAGAGCTCCAGACGCTATATAAAACGTATGGCCCCGGAGGTCTGTCTACATGCGTTGAATTATATGTTATTGCAGAAGGAATATACGACTTACTAGTTCCGTAGTAGCCAATTATTTTTATCTAAAATTACCTTTACATACAGATACCCTGTGGAGGTAATTATAAATACAAAGTAATAATCAATAGAATAAACCATAATCTGTAGATATGCAGTCGAGACATGCATGAATAAATGTTTAATTAGGCTTGATAGCGGAAATTGCATAATTTATTTACATATTACTATCTTATCATATTTACGGTGTCGATGTAAATAAGTTATGTTGCTCTAGTGATTCAGGCATGCTACTTTTTAACAAATACGTGGGAATCCTGTCCACCAATAAGTATCTCAGAACTTTTGCAAGGGATGTAATTTGATATATACCATTAGTTTTTCGGGGAAAAAAAACATATTGGAGGATTTAATAGTCAGAATACCTGTTCGGACCCGTCAGTGGGTCCTTAGAAATAAAAAACCAGCCAAGTGCGAGTCGGACTCGCGCACGAAGGGTTCCGTACCATTATCTATAAAAACAGTTAAAAAGTTTGTTGTATGGGTATTTTGTTTTTATTATTTGTTGTTATAGCGGCAACAGAAATACATAATCTGTGAAAATTTCAATTGTCTAGCTATCACGGTTCTCGGCGAAGTCTTAGTAATAGGGTACCGCTTTTACCCTTTGGGTACGGAACCCTAAAAAGTAAATGGAGTGACACCTGTCAAAGTGTCACTTGTCGAGTTTGGATCCCGAGAGGAGTGAGGATCCTCGTGGCGTGCGGCGAGCCTCTGCAGGCCTACACGAGGACCCAGTGGGCGACATTAACTTGACTTTAACTGTTGACTGTTAACTGCCCGTCTTGACGCGAAACGCCGGCACACTCGGTAAGTGGTGAGCTTGTAGTAAATTTAAGTGGCTAGTTTTTAGGTGGTCCATATGACCCACGTATCGCGAGGCATCAAACGACCCCCCAAGGGCGTTTGCCTACCCTAACACCTGCCTTGCCTGTACGCCAAATCTTGGGGATTAGGTTAGGGGGTAGGCGGACCCCGAGATCCTTTAGCCGAGCAAGGTAGCGAGGTAAAAATGGGCCAAAAGGAAGAGAATCTTCGTTTGTGTATCTCCGTCTCTATCGCACTTGCTAGTTCGAGCGACAGAGACGGAGATATTCGAACGAAGTTCTTTTTCACTTCGCGGTAGCCCCTCTGCACGGCTATCTCAGGACACAGGACTGTCCATGTCTTTCTAATAAGCGACACAGTTCGCGGGCCGTCCTGCCTGAAGATGAACCTATGATACTCTGGACAGGCTATGGTAATAATAATACCACGTGCGAGCGAGCCGGTAGCATCTCGATAAGTGTGACAGAAAGGGAAATATCATTCGTCGTCCTTCTCATAGTTCCACTTTTTTTATTTGCCACAACTGATTTAGTATGAAGTTGTGGCACATAAACCATTACCCGCCAAATTGAGTAGGTTGTTTATGGCCAGTCATCAGCCATTTTAAGACCAGTTCTTAATTTAGCTGCATAGGAGGTTTTCCGTCCCTCACTGTGTGTCACCGTCCTGCGTATCATAGGTCCATGTGCCTGAATTATCATTCAGGCACATGGAACGCTATCGGCAATCGCCGTGCAGCCACGCTATTGGAGGATTTAATAGTCAGCTAGTATACCTGTACAGCCTGTAGAGATGGAAGATGATGGCGCTGATGTAGATGAGCAGGAAAATGACCGCTGGCAGTAGAAAGGTCACCACAACTGGCATCAGGAACCACGTGAGCCACAGACTGTACTCCGTGTCTACGTACTCCACTGGAAAGGAGAAAAGGAAAGTTATTAGGTTGTTCATCATCATCAATTCATCATCATCATATCAGCCGAAAGACGTCCACTACTGGACATAGGCCTCCCCCAAAGAGTGCCAAAGTGACCGGTCCTGCGCCACCCGCATCCAGCTAACTCCCGTAACCGAATTAGGTTATTACATATTGATAAATTTTAACACCACAATTTTAATCTATTAGATATATCCATCTAATGTAAATGCCATAATCTCGCAAAACTTAAGTGGCAGTGACATTCCACGTAGAACCGCTGGCCGTTGGGGCGGAAAGGTTTTCGAGTGGCGAGTGTGCAGCGTGGGTAGGCCCCCCACAACGTGGACTGATGACCTGGGGCCGTAGACAAGGTTACAATCGACAAACGCTAACGCCAATAGAAACTAATAAAATGTATGGGGATGAGAGATGCCGACGAAACACTTTTCGTTACATCTGTCATTCCCATACATTTATTAGTTTTCTATTGGCGTTAGCGCTTGTCGATTGTAACCTTGTCTACGGCCCCTGGTAAAGGTCGCGGGAGTCCGCTGGATGCGGGTGGCGCAGGACCGGTCATTGTGGCACTCTTTGGGGGAGGCCTATGTCCAGCAGAGGACGTCTTTCGGCTAATATGATGATGATGATGATATTGATAAATGGGAAATTTGATATTGACATAACTGGGAGTAAATGGGAAACTTGGGGTGGTCTTTCGTGATGGGTTTCGAAATCGTTGTGTTAGAGCAGCCATACTCAACCTTTGTCCAAAGAGGGCCACAAAGTTTTTTTTAATTTTTTTTTTAAAGACGTTTTAGCTAAAGAGGCTCCGGGCTACAAGGTAAAATGCATGGTTTTCATAATAGGACTAGCTTCTGCCCGCGACTCCGTCCGCGTGGAACTCGCGTATATCGTAGCTCCATACAAACTTTTACCCCCGATTTTAGCCCCATCCCGGGGAAAATAAACGCCCAGCCCAAACCGCTGAACCTCGAAAGCTGTTTTTTTCACAATAGGTAGTTTATATGACGTAAGTACCCAGGGGCCCAGGGGATTTTTGGAAATTCCACCCTCAAGGAGGTAAAAAAAAGGGGTTGAAAGTTTGTATGGGGATTAAGTAAAATTTTAAGTGAGAGACTTGAAACTTTGTGTTTGGATTCCTTATTACTCGTACAATAAAAAAAGTATTTTAGGATTTTGGAAAAACCCACCCCTAAGCGGGTTAAATAGGGATGCAAAGTTTGTATGGGTGAAACTTGGAATAGTGATAGTTTGAGTCCCCGGGAAGGCCGTATAATAGTTTTTATCCCGGAAATCTGATATATTACTACGACTACGAAAGTAGCAGCAGTTTTCCGCTTTTTAGCGGGAATCGCTCGTGGAGGTATGAGTCACACGTGAGTCATTAGCCATGAATGGGTTTTATAGACGGGGCTTCTCTCAAACATCCTTAGTTTATACATTTAATGTAATGTACGCGCGATGGCCCTATACAGTTCTGCAGGCATAACCTGCTTGCAATTATCATTTGTAGCTGAGCTGAGGATAAGACATCTGTCACGTTCTGACAAGCATGCGAGTGCAAGAGTGACAGATGTTTTATTCACAACGATAAGTGATAAAATGTAAACCATGGGTGCCCTAGGATACCCACATTGTAGAATAACATAACCAAGTCTTTTTATTGCAAACAGTTCAATTTTCCTTTACGACAACGTATTAGATAGGTACATAAGAAATATTATTTCTGACAGAATTCTCTACGTCCGAGCGATAGCGGGTCAAAGGTTATCCGTATTACGAAACTTTTATCTACAAGGTGTGCACCCGTGATGCACTTCACATGCTTTATCAAACGGGAAAGGAGGTTGATGTAATTTAGACTCTAGTTTGGGTAGTAACTCTAGCTGCAAAGCTGACGGCCCTGGAGCCAATTCGTAAAAATAATACAACTTTGGTCACGGCTTTCTACGTCTTCCTTGGGTGCGTAACGGTCACTGTAACCACTTTTTAATTTTTTTTTGATCGATATAACGGTCAAGGTATATACGAGGGCTGTTCTGAAAATTTTTAGTTAAACAAAAACTATAAGGAATATAATAAAACTTTAATTACAATTTTTCAAAGTATTCCCCTGCTACATTTATGCACTTATGCATTCGACGGAACCAACTTTCAAAACAGGAAAAAAACTGTTCTTGCGGAAGGTCAAAAAAAAGTCGCCTGAATTCGTCTACTGCTTCATCCGCCGTCGAAAATCGTCGCCCACGTAATGATTTTTTTAACGTGGGGAACAGAAAAAAATCACACGAAGCCAGGTCAGGGCTGTACGCAGGGTGTGGTAGCAGTTGCACTCCTGATTTGCTAAAAAAATCCATGGTTCTGGCAGCCGTGTGAGCCGGAGCATTATCTTGATGAAAAATTATGCCCCGGGTTCCAGTACTTGGACGGCTGACGTTCAGCTCCTGGAAGGCCTGTGGCAAGCAAACTTCACCGTACCATTGGCTGGTAACTGTTTTATGATCTTCAAGTGGAATTAAGGCTACCAATCCACTACGTCGAAAAAAAAAACAGCAACCATTTTTTTGTTGACGCTTCGGCCGCGAACTTCTTTAGTAGGTAAATCATCTTCTTCAAAGACCCATTGCGTGGATTGCTGTTTTGTAAATGGGTCGTAGCTATATATCCAAGATTCGTCGGATGTCACAATGTAGCTCACTTGTTGTGAATCGCCTTTATCGAATTTTTTTAGCATAAATTTGCACCAATCGACACTTCTATCTTTTTGCTCCTGCGTGAGAAAATGTGGTATCCATCGAGACGAAACCTTCCGAACTTGAAGGTGGTCATGCAAAATGGTAGAAACTGCCTGGGATCCAATCTTCAGTTCATCCTGAATCTCTCGGTGGGTAATGTTTCGAGATTTCTTGATTAGCCACTCTACCTTGATAACATTTTCTGGAGTGACTGCCGTTGGCGGTCGCCCCGGTCTAGGCTCATCTTTGACGTCGCTCCGCCCACGCTTAAATTCACGGAACCAGTAACTGACAGTGGCAAGAGATGGGGATAATGCCCCAAAAACACTAGTTAAATTTTCACGAGCATCCTTGTAAGTTAGCCCTCGTTTATAATCATAATATATCATAGCACGAAATGCTTCCCGCGTTAGCTCCATTTTTGCGAGCAAAAAGTGGCAGACATGTTTTTTTTCTGATTTCATAAAAAAATAACGGAATGTCACTGGCCAGTGACATTTACACGAAAAAGTTTGTAATGAAATTTGCCTTTGAGCTACAGTAAAATTATATGAATACGATTAATAGTACGCTGTTGACTAACTATTTTCGGACTCGTATTGCACGCGAGCCGAGCGAGCGAAGAGAGTGTGCTGCGGCAGCGGCCGTCGAAGCACCAGAACCGATTTTTTTATTAATTATATACTTTTTAATATTTTTATATCTTACAACACATTATGCCACTCATAATTATAGCATTTATTCATTATGTCCAGCGGCTTCGCGGGAAGCCAGTCCTGTCAAGCTGGTCTAATTTGTCAAGGAAGCGCTCATAGCCTAGCGGCGCCTACGAGTCAGAAACGATAACGCAGGTTAAGCAAAGATGGCAGCGGTCAGTCTTTCGATGGGTGACCGCCTGTTTGAGTGGTTACTATAAATGAGCGCTTCCGTGCTTTGGAAGGCACGATAAGCAGTTGATCCCGGCTGCTGTCTTAGACAGTAGTCGTTAAGCCGAGTTAGAGGCCTTCGGGTGGCTTAAAAACTTCTAACAGTCGAGTTGCTCACTCACTTGACAAAGGGGGGACAACTGTTACTCGCGTCCGCAGGAGCTACCTTCAACAACCCTGCACGTGTCCCGTGGGTGGTACTAAAGAGTGATATTTAAATAGGCCAAATAATGAATGCCATACGATTAAATAATCATCATCATCATATCAGCCGAAAGACGTCCACTGCTGGATATAGGCCTCCCCCAAAGAGTGCCAAAGTGACCGGTCCCGCGCGCCACCCGCATCCAGCGGACTCCCGCAACCTTTACCAGGTCATCAGTCCACCTTGTGAGGGCCTACCCACGCCGCGCCTTCCGATAGGTGGTCGCCACTCGAGAACCTTTCCGCCCCAACGGCCATCGGTTCTACGTGCTGTGCCCTGCCCACTGCCACTTAAGTTTAGCGATTCGGAGGGTTATATCGGTTACCTTGGTTCTGCTGCGGATAGCCTCATACCATTATATAATTTGTCAGATAGACGTTCAGATGTACTCTGTGACGACTATGAGGACTTAATAAATAATGATTCCAAGGATAATTAACACACGAAGGGCTTGTTCAGAAATCCTGTGATCATATTTTGCCTACTTTTGACCCCGGATTTTATCTCATATGACACACTCAAAGGACCAAAGTACGACAATCTGCGCAATTTGCCCGACATCCGTGTCTCTCAACCTGTGGGTCGCGAAGCTTCTAGAAGGGGATCGCGGCTACTTGAATTGTGTAAGCTAAACATATTTGTTAAAAAAGAAAATATAATCTAAGAACAGCGCAATGGAGGGTCGCCAAATATTTTCTTAATGCAAAACATTAAGAACCGACCTTACGACGAGCCTAACTCAAAATACACCTCGCCGGTAGAAAGAGATGAGTGACTCTTCGCTCGTGAGTCACTGTTACTTTGACACGGACACGGGCGAGCACTCGCGTGATGCGTGGCGGGGTCATCGGTGCATCGCCGGCCGTGCCCAGACGGGCAATAGACGGTGATAGTGAACGGGATGTAAAAAGCGGGTTATGTATGTGATACGAGCTTGTGGCAAATGATTTCATCATACTAATAATTACACGATTAAACTCATTTTTAAATGTTAGTCGCGCGACATTCTTCCAACTCTTCGGGGATTCATGATGTGTCAAAGTCGCTTGAATCACTGCTTATCAATGGTTATTTCATAATTTATACCGGGGGCAAACAAGTTAACGGCCAGCCTGAGTGTTTTTTGGTTAAAACATATTATGCCAACTAACATATTCATAGTCAAAGTACCAGTTGGTAAACGAGATATTGCCTAAACATGAATATGGCAAACATTAGGTTTGCGTGATAATTATTTGTCTACTGTTAATTTGGCAAGCGATTATTTGGCAAATGTAAAACATAGGTAACCCTACTTTTCCTCATAAGTCGCTACACTCAATTGCAGAAATATGGCAAGCATGAGATTTTGTTTTCACATCAGCTATTCGGATAAGGGCTTTTTCTTGCTGCTAGGAGGGATCAAAGTGGCACTTTCCTATTCAAGGACATATTGTTGCCAGAATAAAAAAAAACCCAATGAATACATGAAAATAGTATACACCTACACATAATCGATTACTTTTTTTTATCGATTACTTGCATATTTTTTTTTATCTTGACTACTATTGTTACTACTACTAACGTAATAAAATACAAGTAATTATATGTTATTCAAAGTAACACTATAATCAGTAGGTTTATAATAATAAATATACTCACCTAATACATGTGTTATATTACTGACATATTTCATTATCCTCATAGGTGATGTGAAAAGCAGTATGAGTCGCAAGGAAGCAAAATTATTTCCAACTTGGGCGCGAACACTTGCATCCCTCACTACGCTCAGCATTCCACGTTAGAATCCCCCACTACGCTCGGGATTCTATTCTGGAATCCTTCGCTTCATTCGGGATTCAATCTACGCCCTCGCCGTAAATATACCATTTTGCTCCCTTGTGACAATCTACTAATACACAATGAGACTTGCCATATCTAAATAGGAAACTAGTTTATGTTGCTAGAAATTAACAGAAAATGATTGAGTCGACTTGTGTAGAGCATGCTGTGACTGCTGGGAACTCTCACGAGAGAATTAATTCGATATGTACATATTTTTACAATTGAATACACCCAGTTAGTAATGCTACTGGGTGCTGGGAGTCGGAGGCTATTGATTTTTCACACCTTTCATTCGGAAAAGTAAGTTTTGCTCCACGACGAGAGGGACCAAAACGCTACTTTTCTATTCAAGCTACTTTTTTAATTTATACATTGGCATTGGAATATTTGTACGCAATGTGCCAATTGAACGCAGATGTTAATAAAATAATCGATTGTAATTTCATCGTAGTCGATTCAAAACGAACATATTTCAAGTTTTAACTCTAACAACGTTGTATAAAAATTTATAAATATTTCGTAATATTTAAAAATTAGTAATAAAAATTAAGATAATTTAGATATATTTTAACAATAGCTTTTTTTAAATTTCCTCATAGTCGGTGTGAAAAATAGTATGTGTCACTCGGTAGAAAAATTATTTTCGTCTCGGGCGTAAACACTTGTATCCCTCACTACGCTCAGAATCCTAGGTTAGAATCCCTCGCTACGCTCAGGATTCAATACACCGCCCTCGCCGTAAATATACTATTTTGCTCCCTTGTGACACAAATAACTATTGTTAGGGAGGTGGGACGACGAATTACGGAGAGGGGGTCTGACGCCCGCGCGGGTTCGTACCTGGTGCAAAGGTTGTCCATCGCCATTCAACGTGATAACGCGGCCAGTGTGATGGGTACCTTTGCGCCAGGGACAACTCGTGGGGGACTTTTTGACTAGGCTTAAGCTAGTAGCTTAAGTTCTTATTACTTTACTTGTTAGTGTGTTTTTTTTACTTGAATAAATGGTTAGTAATTAAGTATGTACTAATATTATATTGGTTAGACGACAAAGGTTGTTTCCGAGCGATACAAACATCCTGCATGATAATGTTCAGCATTACCTATAAATAACTTGTCGCTATGATGAAATTATCAGAATACAATAACTACATTTACTTTAACGATTTGCAAGCATTTTTATTAAACGGGACTCGGATTTTTGTTTGTAGATTGGTGCACAGATATTGTGACACATCCGAGACGTGGAGTAACTTATAGTTATGACTAAATAAAATCATGATCTAAAGTGAAATGGTCTAAAAGTGGTTTCGTATTGGTCTTGTCCAGATAAAATTAGAATTTTAACGGACAAAATTATCTACGTTTTTTCACCTATCTATAGGTACTAGTTTTACTTATTTCGATCATTAAGAGCTTTTAAAACATAATAATGCTAAAGAATTTTTTATCTAACTAATATCGATAGGTAGCTATTGATATTATACAAAAATTCTGCAAACACATTAAACTTGCATCTTCCATAAATTCAGCAGTAACATTTATCTGTAAGTTTAGTCTTTAGACTGTGTACGAAGGATGTGTCAGTTGGTACATCTTTTATCTGGTTGGGAATTTTATTATATATTTTTATTGCTCGGTAATATGGTCCATTTTTATATATTTCTAGTTTAGGTTGAGGAAGTTCCAGCTTGTGACATCTGCGAGTGTTTTGGTTAAATTTAAACAGGTGTATAGGTTTTTACGAACAAAAGTAGCAGTTTCTAATATATGTAGCGAAGGGAGGGTTAAAAGTTTCATGTTCTTAAAATGTGCTCTGCAGCTATGGGGTTGCTGTATGTTTGCAAGGATTCGTATACATTTCTTTTGCATGACAAATACGTGGTGGATGTCAGTACTATGGCCCCACAGCGCAGCGGGAGCCCGTAGCGCAGCCATGCGACCGCCTGCGAGCGGTATGCAGCCAGGGCGCACTCTACACCTGCATTTGTTTTCAACATGCTCAGAGCATATACGAAACGGGATTAATTATTTTTAACTTTTTCTACGTGTGATTTCCAGTTTAAATGACAGTCTAATTATTATTAGTTACTTATATATAATATTTGTTCTGTGTTGCTTTGTTTGTCACGAATAGTTTGAATTTGAATTTGTTCTGCTCTACATGTGGCATTTCTGAACCGATTCTCGTGAATTTTAACAGACTTCAAAAATAGGAGGAGGTTTTTAATTCAGTTTTATTATTTTTTTATGTTTAATATCATTTTTTTTCAATGTTTGTTACCTCAGAACTCCGTCATTGATGAGCCGATTCGATTTTTTTTTGTTTGTATGACATATGCTTCCATGTGGGACCCATTTTTATCAAAATTCAGTTTGATGATGGGATCCCTGAGGAATTGAGGGGACTCCTCAATTTTATTAGGCACGCGTGTAGTGATTTTGGTATTTTCTGTTATAACTCGTGTATTTACACCCGGAATCATAAATTTAGTGGCGAGGAATTGATGACGAAGACCACAGATGACTTATCGAATTCCTCAATTACGTACTTAAAAGTGCAAATCACATCACACAGGTCACAGGTTCTGATAAGATTCCGTTGAAGTAGGAACTAATGATGTGTCATTGGTGATGATCTTTGGGAATCGACGGAAGTCCTCAAATATTATCGGCCCACATACAGCGATTCGGATTGTTTCTATAGTAATCAGTAGGTACATGTGGTAAACTGTAAAAAAAAAATGGAAATGTTCTCGTGGCTTGGCGGAGTACTAAATTGAAGTCGGTTAAAACTTTGTTTTTAAAGTAAATTATTTTGACCAGGTTCAATAATAATATAACTACTTAGTTTTTTTGGTCCATTAAGACTTCAGTTTTTTTTAAAGACCGGCTCACTAGTTCTACTGTCCACAGAGCTACTAGTTTATATTATGGATAGACATATGCTATCTACGAATTAAGTGTCATGTCCACTGCCTAAACTTTTTGATAATATCTAGGCTTTCGTTTATAGCATGGATGTGTTCTTAAGGCGCCGTAAGTTCAGCGAAATTAAGCGAACAGAGTTTTTGAAACAATATAATGCGTCTGCTTACAATAATATGGTCTCAAAAAAATACGAATAGTAATCTTGAGGCTATTCTGCAGGGAGATCAGTGATTCGAAACATGATTAAGCAATTTTCGCTCGATAGAAAAAAATCACGAACATTGGTCTAAAAGGGTCTAAAATACACTTAAAACATTCGTAACAAATTATGCACAAAAGCTAAAAATATTAAAATGGCTTTTAAAAATCGGCAATATCATGTTTGAGAGAAATCAGTGATAAATTAAAATTAAAAAAAACATGATATCCGCGCTTCCGAGCACGCACTTCCATCTCGCTCACGCTTATGCTCCATGAGAGGGAAAGAAGACCATGAACCTACGGCGCCTTAATCTAGACACACGGCAGTGTGTCCGCCAAGTTCGAGCAAAAAAAAGCGACACACCGGCCGTGGGTTATATTACACGAACCATTTCGGGTCAATTTCGACCACCCTATAACTCAAAACATATTTTATCTACGCATATGAAATTTCGAGTATCTGTTGACATCCCCTTAATTGTCTAGAATACAAAATTTCATTATTCTACCTATAGCAGTTCTTGAGATATTGACGTCAGAAAATCGCTATTTTTACTATACACTCACTGACTCACTCATCAAAAACCTAGACCACTTCCAATGGTCGTACTGACTTGAAATTTGGCATGGAGATAGGTCTTAAGGTCAAAGTAAAGGGAAAAATCTGAAAACGGCCAAGTGTGAGTCAGTTTTAAAAATAGCGAAGGTGTAACTTTGTTCTACTATGAAGTCATAATGAACTAAATATAGATAATAAGATAGACCCCTTCCAATGGTCGTACCGACCTGAAATTTGGCTCGAAGGTTTGTCTTTAGGTCGAAATAAAGTAAAAATCTGAAAACGGCCAAGTGTGAGTCAGTTTCGAAAACAACGAATGTGTAATTTTGTTCTACTATAAGTAGGTATGGAGTGGAAATGAGATAAGACTTATTTAAATTTAGATACATACCAACTTAAGACAATACATGTTTGTCTTAAAGACAAGAACAATAAAACTGTTCCATTTCCAATAAAGGGATCCAGACAGTGCCACGCAAGCGTAGAAAAAAGAATTAGACGCTTAGTATAAAGGGTATAGTATAAAGTACATACCTAAGTGGAATGAGACATTTGCTAAAGCAAAAGTGATAAAAAAATAATAAAGAACCTACACCTAACAAAAATAAATGAAATCCCATCAAAAACATAAATGTGAAAGGCTGCCAAGTTCGATACTATGGTAATGCTTTGCCTATAAAAGAAGTGAGATCTGAATAAGTACCAAGTTCCATAAAAATACCTCAAATCATAAATAGTTATAGGAATGCACACTTGACAGTACTTTTTAATGATGTAACTTGGCAAGTTTTAATAGAAAATGATATACTTGACACATTGCAATCCAAAGGTGTCGATTCATTGCATTGAAAATGTGTGTGGTGTGTGAAAACTTGCCAAGTAACATCATTAAAAAGTACTGTCAAGTGTGCATTCCTATAACTATTTATGATTTGAGGTATTTTTATGGAACTTGGTACTTATTCAGATCTCACTTCTTTTATAGGCATAGTATCGAACTTGGCAGCCTTTCACATTTATGTTTTTGATGGTTTATTTCACAAATTGGACTCTTGTCTCGAAAACTTTCCACGCAGACATTACGGAAAGTCAATCAATTTAACCGCACAATGTAATAAATATATCATTATATGTCTTATGTAAAATCGATTAATATGTAATAATCGAGTGTTGATACACCATTTGTCTGCGGCAGGATTTTAATCATTCCTGACCTATAATTATTGTTTCTATTAATTACGTTACGCGTTCAAATAATCTCAATGATCATATGATCATTATATAAAGGCAACAGTGTAGTATACATAGGTAACAACAACTCGGGTAGATATTGAAATTACAGATCAGATCTGGCCTTTGCATTATCTAGGTATTTTTATTAACGTTATGGTTGTATTGTGTGCAGCCCTTTGTTTAGATTTCACCGATAAGTCCCGTTCCCTCTAAGAAATTCCAGATTCTTGGGGCGGTGATATGCTGTACCTCTTCTGGGTGCACGATGTGCCGCCCTAGGTAGATACTGCTTTCGTGCACGAGTGTTCTGCAGGAGCAGAGAATATGCATAACTGTTTCCTCTGTCTCCTGGCAGAACCTGCAAGTTGCGTCCTGTTTCATACCCATTTGATTTATCTAGGTATAGTGCCATTCACTCTCGTCTTGAAAAGATCCAAGTTATAAGTAGCTGGGAAGAGGTTTGCCTTGTTTAAGAACCTTATCTAGGGGCACGGCAGTGCCCCCGCCAAGACGAGCCAAGCGAAGCGCATCGCACCTACCTTTTCTCGAAGCGATTCGTCGTTTTTTTCCTCCCTCGTAACTTGGGTTTGGATTAGGGCTTGTGATATACGTGTTACACGCGGAACCGTAGCTACGTAGCCTTAGCACCGGCGGTGCTAAGATCCCGTACTACACGGTCACGTCAAAGATACGTATCCGTTTCTGGATTGGGCTACGTTCCCGCGAATCTCGGCTCCGCTCGGCTTCGGCTCCGCTCCGCTCGGTTGTTGAAAGAGAGCTTGTGTCGAACGGACCCTTCGCATTAAGTGTTATACTCGTGGTCTTTGCATTGATTTGATTCCAGATGTTTTTTTTAAGTAATTACATATTGGTATTATTCTGTTCTCTGATAACCAGCCATTATGAGTTTGTACAAAAAAAAACAGAGGTGGGATTGGTGTGATTTTTGAATCTCACCGGTGCCTTTTTTTGTATGCAGCCGATGACTATTTAGTACGAAATAAGCCACCCGATGAGAATCAAAAATCGCACCTCATGTAGGTACTAGGTAGGTACCTACTTGTCGATGTCGATGAATATGAAAGTCCATCCAAATAAATATATTAATATCTCTAATTAATATTTACTCCCTAGTAAGAAATGCTACAGGTAGACCAATGCAACAATTTAAAAGTATTTTAAGTGAAATAATAATATACTTTGTTATTCATAAATATTATTACTGGCTGGACAACCGTCTTTCGTCGGTAAAAACACTAACAAACAATAGTTTGCGGGCCATTGATAATGATTACCTTCAAGTAGCTTTGGGTTTTACCTGTTAAGTACCATGTGTTCCTATTGTTTGTGAAGTTAAGTGAAAGCAAGAAGTGGTCGGTTAATTTGTTTGATTTGACACAAATACTTACCTACTCAAGTTTTATTGCTGTTTTGGAGGGTGCTGTTTTGGACTCGAACTCATAGGATTATATTAGTCACTATTTAGGAGAGTCAGTGTTAGTGAACATTACGAGACGTATCTACCTATAATTGTGATATTAATATAAAAAAGTTGTTACTTGTGTTGTTATTAGATATGAGCACCGCGCCGGCGCGCCGCCGCCGAATATAATTCGCGGCGCGCCGGCGCAGCGAATTTCGGTTTGCTTTCTCGCTCGCACTCGTAACGTAGGTATCCCACCCGCGTTCGTTCGCACGGTGGCTTCAGTCGAGTCAAGTATTTTCCCGACTGAACGCGTGTTATTTTTTTGACCCGCGTCGTAAACAATTGCGCCTAGTTCGATTGCTATTGATGTTTACAAAACGAAAATATTTATTTTTTGTCATCAATGATCCAGAGCCGGTTAGTAACAGAAGATCTTTGTCAAAATCAAAACTTTGATTCCACTAAAGCTGGGTCGAGTACTTCTGCTAGTTCTTCAAACTTTCTACTGGACACAGCACTAGTCAACGTGCAACTTGATTGCGAGAGTGCAGCAGAAAACGAATGCTAGAAATATTGTAGCACAGCGTGTCCTGAGGACTTAGAACCTTACGGTGGAGACGTTGCAGTACTGGAATGACAGGAGAACTTTTATGCCGTCGCTGTAGATTCTAGCACGCTCGATTTTAAATATACCAGCCACCAGCACGCCAAGCGAGAGAGTATTTTCCACGGCTGGACTCGTGATAACGGCGAAGCGTTCACGGCTTAATCCATTAAATAGGATAGTATTTATCCATGATAAATATCAGTTTTGCATAGAAGCTATAGAGCTTCTATGCAAAACTGATATTTACTGATGAAGACTGTTTACTTGTCTATGACAAGTAAACAGTCTTCATCCATAGCTTCTTTGGTATAATACTAAATATTATATTTAAAGTACTGAAATGATTATTTTTCTTCAAAAATGATCGCTGATTGATTTTATAAGACTTGGTATTCGTAATTGTAACGCGTGTGACTTTAACTGCGTGTTAATTTACTTGGATGATTAATATATAATTATTTTACCGAACTAGTGATCTCTAACTGCTTGTTTGACTGGGAAAGTGCAATTATTTAATGCATATTATTTCTTAAATATTATACGATCCCGACTTATTTACTTAAATTAACAATAAAAAAAACCATTTGTTGTGAGCGCCTGATGAGCGGTGCGATTAAGACACGTTTTTTAATTAAAGATTCTGACGATTATATAATATATACTGGATGCTTCTCATGTTATTTCGATTATAACCATGATTTTCATTGAAAGTGTTTTTTTTGTTAGTTTATTGTGAAACTTTTAAAAATATGATTATTTATATAATTATATACTCGGTTACTTTGTTAAAATAAATAAAACTTTCTTTATAGTAACAATAAGTAGGGGTTTTTTTCACAAATTGCTCCTTTATAAAAATCTAAAGCACAAGGTCACGCCGCCGTGACGCCGCCGCCGCCGCGGAATTTTGCCTATCACGCCGCCGCCGCGGAATTGGCTATCGGCGCTCATATCTAGTTGTTATTTTGTTATTTTTAGTTAATGGTTAAATGTTTTAATACAAAATGAAGAGAAGTTGAGTGTGGCAATATGCCACCAGAATTGGTGATACAGCATTTTGTACCCTGTGCAATGATCGGGTGAACAATTAGTTTTCGTGTCGTGGTGGTACTACAGGATCTGATAGGAAAACATTTGAAAGTAGTTTACCTAAAATCTCCAGTTGCGGCAACCAACGAGTAAGTATAATTTACATTTTATATCACGTTTGCTAAGAGCGATAGGTATTAGGATTTTTATTACTTTAAAAATATCTCTAGCATTCATATTTTAAATTAAAAAAATATGTCTCAAAAACTTATTTATTTTATTAATAAGCTTTTGAGTTTTGACAGACACTTTTGCGGTCTTTATTATGTTAAGATGTTAATTAATGATTCTGCTGACTACTGGGTACATGAACAAACTGTTATATGCTGATTATGTATTGTTGTACATTTTAACTAGTCTTTTATATTTTTTAAATTTAAAGTAATTACCTATATTTAACATAATTTATTGATATATATAGTACAGTACAGTCAGCGCCATGTGGTTGGTGGCATCCGAAGTAGTTAAATAGTTCGGAACGTCATAGATTTTATATGAAGTAACTAGGCATCGTAAAGTGCGAGCAAAATTCATTAAGGGGCTCCCATATGCCAATGACCTTCGATCGGAATCCCTTAGTTTTCTTAGGTTTTTTGTAGCTTATTATATTAACGACAACGGCTTTAAGCAATATAGTATCCCATATTTACTTTAAAGCTCATTATTTTCGAGATATTTGTCATCAAAGTTGAACAATTTTAGGCCTAAAAACCGGTTTTCTGGCCATAACTTTTGTGTTAATTGGTTTAAAATGAAAACCCTAGACCAGTTTTTAGAGACGTCACAGACGAACCCAAATATGTAGATTTTGTATATGTTAGATCCTTCACGTCAATAGAGATACGAAATAAGTGTTTTTTTAGACAATGTTTAAAACAATCATACACAATTAAGTATTCATTTGTTTCAAAATCCGGTAGACCAAAACGGAGACAAAAGATTGAAGAACCGATAACCGTTTGACTTATACTTCTATCTTTAGTGCAAAAGTAGGAGATACGATTCAAAACTTGTCAAAAATCGATGAAAACCTCGGGTAGCCCCTTAAAGTACCCAACCCTAGGGTTGTTAGTGTCACTGGTTGTCATGTGTCATGTCATTTCAATAGATTTCGCTCTCAGTTTACGGTCCTTAAAAATAACAAACTATTTGACTACTTCGGATACTACCAACACTATAAGACGCTGACTGTACAATGTTAAATTATTTTAAAAAAGTTGATTAATTATAAGTAGTCTGTGTCATGTGAATGAAAATTAGAATTTTGCCTATTTTTTCATATGTTGATTATACGCGAATTCTTTTAATATACATCTTTTACAATTTGTACTGGTCTATTATTTTTGCCTCTAACATAATATTTGCATCTTATTATTTTTGATCACTCTTAAAACTTTATTTAAAATGCAAATGGAAACTTAATTTAAAAACTGGCCCCTTGCATTACATTCGGGGGTCTTAATGACACGCATAAAATCTACACTAAACGTCAGGGTCACGACTGGATCCGATCTACGTATAAATAAGATACGTATCTCCGTGTACACGTAGCTACGTGTCTTTTACACGTAGCCGAATCACACGGAGCAAACGGAGCGGATCTCCGTTGCCGAGTAACACGGCAACGGAGATTCGGCTACGGGTAAAACACGAAACACGGTCACGACCGCGAGCCCTAGTTTGGATTATACCAGATAAACAAAATTCTCGGGTTATGATGTCAATAGTGGACTTATTAAACATATAAAGTTTCAGTAACATAGCTCTTATATTTAAGATTTTATTAATATCTAAAAAACGCCGATTTCGTCACTGACTCATGTTGATCATCAAAACCTCTAGGGTACTTCCTGGAGTCCTAGAAAGCTGAAATTTGGTATGTAAGCTAGTATTAGTACACAATCAACAAAATAATTCAAAAAATTGGAACTTCTACCCCCCAACCCCTTAAAGTAGGGGGTGGAACTTTGTATGAGACTTCCGCAAATTTTGATGCTAATAATCTGAATATTTATAGGGACTCCTTGTTATAAATAATAAAGTACGTATTTCAGGATTTTTAGTAAATCACCCCCCACCCTTTAAATTAGAGGGTTGAAGTTTTAATATATTTAAGTTCTATATTTTTTTACCCAAGATATTTCCTTACACTTCTTCAGAAATAACCTTACAAAAAGGAATGAGATCCCACCAAAATCATTACATGTAAAGTGATTGCCAAGACTCCCTATCTAATATATAGATTTCAGCGTTAAAAAGATATCAGCTCATAAGTAGCGCCAAGCTTCCTATCCTACACAGCGTAACTCTACCACTACCAGCCACGCTCTACAAATGCGCTGAGTCAAATGTTCGTTTTGAGGGAAATTCAAAAGTAGTTTTACTGAGACTCTAAGGCAGGTCGGTGTAGGTACGACGACGAGCGAACTGAGGAGGAGTATCAGGTTAACTGCGACCCTTACAGCGCGCGAGCCGAGCGAGCGTAGCGAGCGTGCCGCGGCAGCGGCTACCGAACTGCCAGAACCGAACACCTTTTTTACTACCTAACGCTTACATATGTACTGTATAAGTATGGGTCAGGTCGGAAGAAATAACTTGAAACGCCGCCATTTCATGATATGCCTAAAAGTTGGCCAGGCTTATCACGATGTGCCTGATAAACAATACGGCAGATCGATGAGAACAACTCATTCGTCGATATTCCTAGCTCTATACCAGGCACATCGAAAAGTAGTTTCTTTCTTGGCCACTGGTGGCGCTGCGTATGCGATGGCGGCCGTGTTTGTTGGGAGCCAATAATCAGGGCGGACAAAAATGGCATGTCATAAGCGAACTCTGTCTTAGGTCGGTTAGGTTAGGGTTCACTTGTGCCCCTCAGACCAGAAATAGACACCCCGCGCAGCGGGGTGGCGTCGATTCGCTGGAGATTATCAGTCCGCACTCCTTATTTTTTTCATTTACGTATGCGATATGCCTCGGAATTTCGTGATCAGCGGCGCTACCACGAACTTCGAAAGTCGAATTTCGGGTATTTCCATCTCTATCGCACTCCCTTACTCGAGTGACAGGGATGCATATATTACGAACTTCGACTTTCGAAGTTCGTGGTAGCCGCTCTGGCGAATTTTACAATCGCCCGCCGACGACATATACATTATTAACCATAAATACAGCTTTAGGAGGATAACCTTAGTTTAATTTTAAACTTTTTCCTAATGTTTTTAATATCGAAAATTTTCATAAACAAACATATGAATTAGTAACATACGTGTGCTCCGTATAAACAATAATATTATGTCAAATATAATAAAGCCGAATTGATAAAATACGAACAGATTATCAACCCAATCGTTACGTCGGTATAACGATATTGCGGGAATAGCAATAATTGGGAATCATGGATTTGTTAAACAATTACAAAAGCTAAACCATAAAATGACCAGCCGTAAACGGCGCGAACTAAAGTGTCTGACAAACGAAAAAAAAGGCAAACGAAGTTTGTCGAATAGTAAATGCCGAAATGAAAATAGGACAAAAAAATTAGTGATTCAGATAGGTAACCCACACATCTCTCTTATTCTTGGCAAATTAAAACAAAAGTGACTTCGAGCTGGTTTGCGCCTTGTTGAGCAAAAAAATTGTTTCTTAAGAGCGCGCAAACAAAAAGTTCGAAGATACAATGTCAAAATGGTTAGTAAGGTCCTTTTATTTCTCTCTGACTACGTAACCATAAAGTCTCAAGGCGGTGCAAGCAAATGGCCATGGCTATAATAGAAAATAACGGGATCCATACTGGGCAAACTAGTATAATAGCTGTTGATCACCTGCTGAACGTCGCCATATTTTAATCCAGAACTAAATATAGGCTACTCGTCCACTTGTGATAGAAGTTTTGTAGAAAGATGGTCCAGTCGTAAAAAAAGTAAAACTTATATACAAATATGATGTGCGATCGCTACGTTACGCGGCAGAAACAGAACACCGCGCCAAGACATGTATGTCTGTTGTTTAAAATGAAAATGACAGTAATTTTACAGAAAACATGACGAGGACACATCCGTCTCAGGTGTCTTCATTGTCCTTCCCTACCCTATAACATTAAACGAGCAATATTTGTATGCACGTTCTCGAAAACGGCTCCAAAGGTTTCTATGAAAATCGGTATACAGGGGCGAATAGTTGATCTAGCTAGGGATCTGGGGAACATCGTTTTCTCCGTAGATATTTTCTCTATTTTCACCTGAGTATTAGACCTCGGTCGCCCAGGTACTGTAAAGATTGTTGCATATACCATGGTCTTAAGTATCACTATCTGCAAACAAAATGTGATCAGCAAGTTATAAGTTGCCCATCCTATGGAAGGGCCTTAGGTTGAATATGCACCAGAGTTATGCGAGGCTGTGTTTTAATATATTTGACACCCAGCATACGAGGTGTCAAATATAATATGACAACAAATAGAAAGAGACGCTTGAGCGAGGCTAGCAATGCTTTCGGTGGATTTTTATTGTGCGTTTTTTTAGGATTAGAAAGAAGAATGAAGCATGAAGCACGAGGTCTTTTATATAAGACACTTTATGCCACACAACTGTCAAAGTATCGCGAACAGCCATAAAAAAAACTTACATTATTGTTGTCGACGCAAAAATGATAGAAGTGTTTTCATTATTCATATCTAAATAATACTTACAACAATATATTTATTTTGAAAGTATTTATTTCTTGACTCTTTTATTTAAAATTTCGTTATTCAGTTCTTGAAAGGTTGCATGATAAAAAACCTAAAGAGGTTTGAAACGATCGGTTCGTTTCTTCGCCGTAGACATTGTCAAAATTGTCAATCGTATCACGTTCTTTTTCTTGTTTTCTTGGTAATCAACTAATTGTTGAATTCAGATTACGAGATTATCTATTTGTTAATTAATATTAAGATTTATGAAGATAACATGATGCATGTAGATCAGCAAATCTATGACACCGTTGAAGAGTTCGTAATTAATGTTGGCGGAGAGTCTGATGACGCAACATCTTCATATGACGAATAGGTAAATAAGTGGCAGGAGTGCAATATTTTTTTCACCTCAGCAGCTCGAACAAGCATATTTTGCTGCGTGAAAACAGTGTGCAAAATGCGATTTTGCTCACTCCGTGAGACAAAGTAACTTTTTAATGTTGGTGCGGAGAACTGACATTTCGTCGTATGGGGTCTATTACAAGTTCAGAATATTTGAACTTTATTAGCACTGTCCCTTTCATTCCATTACGAAAAAAGAAAATGGCAGACATAGGTCGATGCATAGTTCGACCATCGAATTTCAAAGTATACCCCCAAAAATTATACAAAGGAATTTTAAATTGAAGAATATTTAAATAAAAGATCTCAGTATATACTCCATTATTCATAACAAATAGGTAAACATGATTTTTATTAGGCTAGCTAATTAAAAATTCTAGTTTAAACAATTTAAATTCTATGAACGTATACCACAGATGCAGTTTCCGAACGCAAGCGCGGGGCCCCGCCCCTTTAAAAAGTTGCGCGCTGTTAATTTGATTGAGATTTTATTATGTAGAATTTATTCGTCATTCTCGCGTTATTGATATTGGTTTTAAATATAAAAACTACTAGGATAAATCAATTCTCTACCTAACTAGAAGATATAGCCCAACTAGCAAAAACCAGGCCTACAACAGTCTCAAGACTACCATTTTTTCGCTCTTACTTTGATCCTATATCATCGTATAAGCCTGGATTTGGGCACCAATTATAAGCGTATTTGTTTTAATATCGTTCTAATATCAGTCTTATTAGATGCTGTTCGCTTTTACACTAATCTTGCCAAAACGAATTTAAGTGCCTTAGGCTAATATCGCATTTACCTAAGTATCTTGTAAGCCTGTATGAGCTTAAATTGGTCTAAAGTTAGAATATTGTGAGCCTAAACAAGCTTATTATGATTTGTTGTAGGATCGTGTTAGCCTGCATGGGCTTATATTGATCTAACGTTAGAATACTGTGAGCCTAAACAAGCTTATCATGATTTTTTGTAGGATCTTGTAAGCCCGCATGGGCTTATATTGGTCTAACGTTAGAATATTGTCAGCCTAAACAGGCTTATTATGATTTTTTTGTAGGATCTTGTAAGCCCGCATGGGCTTATATTGGTCTAACGTTAAAATATTGTGAGCCTAAACAGGCTTATTATGGTCTTATGTAGGATCTTGTAAGCCCGCATGTGCTTATATTGGTCTAACGTTAGAATATTGTGAGATTTGTGAGACTAAACAGGCTTATTATGATTTTTTGTAGGATCTTGTAAGCCCGCATGGACTTATATTGGTTTAACGTAAGAATATTGTGAGCCTAAACAAACTTATTATGATTTTTTTGTATTTGAAACAGTCTGAAAGTTGAGATCGGTCAGTGTGGTGAGTGCATCGTGACAATAAAAAATAAAAGGTATGCAACATATAACTGTTTATTAAGTACTTATAATTAATTAATATTGTAATATAATAACATTTTTGTTTTCATCTGGTGAGTGTTTGTTTTACGGCAAGTAATTCGCATGGGAAATATTATTTACTGTAAAGTAGACTCTGTTTTACGCTTGAAAATTCATGCGCCTAATCAATTATGGTATTTCGTATCCTCTTTTAATTATTTTATTTATTTATTTGTATTGATAGTGTCGCCATTGATATAGCTGCATTTTACCAGCGCACTGTTAGACTACTGTAAGATCGTTTAAACTCACATTAGCATTCTGTATACTAATGGCATGGCCATGTTGAATTAATTAGGGTTCCTTGATTTAACATACCTAAAACCTTAAATCGATTTTTTTTATCTTAATCCGACCACTTGAACTTACAAATATACTAAATAAATGTATTTTTATTAAAGTGACAACGTTGGTGCGGTGAAATGGTTGTATATATGGATATAGACCGTTACTTGATCAAGAAAGACATCCGTATGTTAAAGCTTTTAAAATGGCCTTGGAAAGAAACACACTTCTTGTTGAGTGAAACATGTCACGGATGTGGCCATTACAATAACTTCATGAATGTCAATCCTAAGCATTTCATTATAAATCAAAAAAACATAAGGAAACTATTAAACTTCGGTTTTTTTTGTGTGACAGTTGTTTTGAATACACAATTTATGACCACTACATCGACGACGAATGTGAACTTTGCAACAACCGCCAACCTGCCCCATAGCCTAACTTAATCTCATTTAAGTACCTAGATAGGTTATAGAATAATAATCGCACTGACTATTCTAGGTGAATATCACATCACACACATCATCAGCCTATATACGTCCCACTGCTGGGCACAGGCCTCCTCTCATGTATGAGAGGGAACGGGCAGTAGTCCCCACGCTGGCCCAGTGCGGATTGGGGACTTCACATACACCTTTGAATTTCTTCGCAGATGTATGCAGGTTTCCTCACGATGTTTTTCCTAGGGAATATATCCGTCAATTATTCACACCGAAACAGCAGCGGCCGGTAGCGACTGGGCCTGGGACCTACGTTTTTCATGTATTCATTCAATGTAAGTAACATTAAGATTAAGTCTTTAGGGAAAATACTTGGTTGGATTTAAGTAAAACTACCTATTTGATTTGAGTTACAAAATATTAACACTCAAAAAAAACTTACGTAAGTCGCAGAACTAGTTATTACTAAAGGGATATAAACAATAACAAAGACCTCTCGCTCTAAATGCGTGGGAGTGTGTAAGAGAGGGGAGGGGGCACACGCGTTCACGCTCGAGCGGCTTGTGTCAGTAAATATAATACGTGTTGCAGCGTAAACGCGATCCTTTTCTACGCGCGGCCGCTGAAGGGACAACACGTATATTGCAGGAAAGAGTAGAATAATATAAAATCTATTTATACACTTCGCGAATTTAGAAAGTAATTATATTTAAAACACGTATTATTTTCAATAATGGTGAATCCTGCTTATGGTGTCCTCCGTACTTTTTTTCTTAAAAGTTTGCCCACCCCTGCACTAGGCTATTCGGTCGTCCGAATTACACTTTGATACCAAAGGATACCATGTGTACTCATTAGTAACAAACAACTGTTCTAAAGAAAAAACTTTTGCAAAATGTTTTTTTTTTTGTGTTTTTTTTATTATATTCAAAATTTCAGCTCAATCAGTCACCGGGAAGTGGGTTAAATTTAACTAGCAAGATTCTTACAGACAGACAGACAGACAGACAGACAACGGGACAGGTGAAACTAAATAAAAGCTTGTAAAATATGAAAAATATTTACCAATTACGAACGGAGGTACGGCAGGTATTTCAAAAATATTACACAATATGGACCAGAGTTGTTGTCGTGAACTTTTAGAAACCGGCAAACCGTCTATATTGATGTTTAGATGAATAATATCTGGAGTCCACGGTAAAAGTCCCAAAATATCATTGAGTTTCGTGATCAAGCCACTATGCCAATACATTCCAGGAGAGTCAGGAGATAACTCACTGACTTGTACTATCTCAGTGTTTGTTTTAAGTAGTGTTCGTGCGTCTTTTGGTAGAACATTATTGAGTCTCCTGTTCAAAATAAATAGCAATTCATTTACTGCTGCATGAGGTATATTAAATTTTAATGCCCAATTTTGTAAATTACTTTTTAAGGCGAAATCTTTTTCATAATCGGTTTCGTCCTCGTCCTCGGTCGACGATTCATTTTCACCAAAATCATTTTCAACACAGACTGAATCACTGTCCTCAATATCTACCTCTTTGCAAACAGAACCTGCAGAACCCTCACTAATATTTCTCTCAACACTACCTTGACCTGGCACGGGCAGTACTAGTACATTTGATTTATTTATCATTTCTTTTTACTTCTTCTGAACTTTCCGCCGATAGCCACCAGTTTTCGTACGTGTCTTCCAGTTTTTGTAATCCATTTTACACGCAATTTAAAAACACACTCACTTTTACTCACAAAACAATGACCCGTTGGCCAAATCTTGCTCTTACCTACAATTGTGTTCCCAAAATCGATTTAAGATCAATCCACCTTATATTGATCTTGTCTTTTGTGTTGTTAGTATGTTGATCAAATATCACTCTAATATCTTACTAAATCACTGCTGTTGATCTTATTATAGCTTTAAATAAGATCAGATAAGTACCTACTTACTTACAGTGCTCTTATGCTATGCTGATAATAGTCTAAAATTAGAATAGCATTTAGCAAGTCTATTACAAAATGAAATAACCTTAAAGAATGGGGCTATAAGAACAAGTTTTCTCAAGTGCAATGAGTCTTTGTAAATGTGATTGTAGAAGCGAGAGGCTTAAAATTATAGGTATACATGTATGAGATGAGGTAATAAGACTGAGCGTTCTTGAGTCCGCACTAGCTTGTCTGAGACTAATATAAGAGCAATTACATGTACCAAAACAATTATAAGAGCCCTATAAGCCTACCACTCTCAAAAAGTGCGCATTCTGAGACTGTTATAAGCACACGTTTTGTCAAGTCCAATTTGTAAATGTGATTGTAGGAGCGAGAGGCTTAAAATGGTATCATAAAATGCTCTTGTATACATATATGAGACGAGGTAATAAGACTGAGCATTCTTGAGTCCGTACTAGCTTGTCTGAGACTAATATAAGAGCGAAGACATCTTCCAAAACAATTATAAGAGCGCTATAAGCCTACCACTCTCATAAAGTGCGCTTTCGAAAACGGTTATAAGCACAGGTTTTCTCAAGTGCAAAGAGTCTTCGTAAAACTCATTGTAGGAGCAAGAGGTTTATAATAGTTAATTAAAATGCTCTTATATACATATATAAGACTATGTAATAAGACTGAGCGTTCTTGAGTCCGTACTAACTTTTCTGAAACTACTATAAGAGCGATGACATCTTCCAAAACAATTATAAGAGCGCTTTAAGCCTACCGCTCTCATAAAGTGCGCATTCTGAGACTGTTATAAGCACGGGTTTTGTCAAGTCCAATGAGTCTTGGTAAATGTTATTGTAGGAGTAAGAGGCTTATAATAGTTTTATAAAATGATCTTATACACATTTGTAAGACTAAGTAACAAGACTGAGCATTTTTGAGTTCGTACTAGCTTACAAAATGCTCTTATATACATTTGTAAGACTAAGTAATAAGACTGAACATTCTCGAGTTCGTCCTAGCTTATCTTAGACTAATATAAGAGCGATGACATCTTCCAAAACAATTATAAGAGCGCTCTAAGCCTACCACTCTCATAAAGTGCGCTTTCGAAAACTGTTATAAGCACGTATTTTGTCAAGTCCAATGAGTCTTCGTAAATGTTATTGTAGGAGTAAGAGGCTTATAGATGTTTTATAAAATGATCTTATATGCATTTGTAAGACTAAGTAACAAGACTGAGCATTCTTGAGTTGGTACTAGCTTACAAAATGTTCTTATATACATTTGTAAGACTAAGTAATAAGACTGAGCATTCTTGAGTTCGTTCTAGCTTATCTAAGACTAATATAAGAGCGATGACATCTTCCAAAACAATTATAAGAGCGCTATAAGCCTACCGCTCTCATAGAGTGCGCATTCTGAGACTGTTATGAGCACGGGTTTTGTCAAGTCCAATGAGTCTTCGTAAATGTTATTGTAGGAGTAAGAGGCTTATAATAGTTTTACAAAATTCTCTTATATACATTTGTAAGACTAAGTAATAAGACTGAGCATTCTTGAGTTCGTTCTAGCTTCTCTAAGACTAATATAAGAGCGATGACATCTTCCAAAACAATTATAAGAGCGCTATAAGCCTACCGCTCTCATAAAGTGCGCATTCTGAGACTGTTATGAGCACGGGTTTTGTCAAGTCCAATGAGTCTTCGTAAATGTTATTGTAGGAGTAACAGGCTTATAATTGTTTTATAAAATGATCTTATATACATTTGTAAGACTAAGTAACAAGACTGAGCATTCTTGAGTCCGTACTAGCTTATAAAATGCTCTTATATACATTTGTAAGACTAAGTAATAAGACTGAGCATTCTTGAGTCCGTACAAGCTTATCTAAGCCTAATATAAGGGCTATGAGATGTTCCAAAACAATTATAAGAGCGCTATAAGCCTACCACTCTCATAAAATGCGCATTCTGAGACACTTTTGCTAGTTGGGAGTGAAGTCAGTGACGTGACGAAGGCAGTATTTTCACAACAGTACGGCTAGTTTTTGGTGTGCACGCAAGATACACGTAATATGCTAATGTGTGCCCTTTGTGATAATGATAAATATTTCAAAAATATCTCGAAGATATTAGTAAAATCTGCTAATTTTAACAATAACACGGTTAGTTTTTAGTGATGTGTTAGTGTCACGCGACACTCGTATTATTACTTACTTAGATACTGAAATATCCTTTGGTTTCTCGCGCCTTGTCTCGCCTTTCTAGTATTGAATAACGGCGCGGCCGGCGCTGAGGAGTTAAAACAAGCAGTAACTAACGCCTAATTAAGTTTTCTTCCTGAATAATCTTGAGACGAATAGGTACTTGATACTATGATATATTTTTTGATGTGAATATGTTCTCACTGCTGTGGTGAAAAGTTGTATGTGTTACTCGAGAGCAAAGTATTTGCATCTCCTGCTTTTGAGTCCTTCGCTTCCTTGTGATAAGTAGGCTCGTTAAGGCTATCAAAATAAACATGTATTATTTTATAGTACTTACATAATTTTATTTACTTGCACTTTTATTTATTACATAGGAAAAATACAAAATTACTAATTTAGGCCTGTTAAGTTCTTGTTCTGTTAAGGCATTCGCAACATCTAATATTTGTCCCAAGCAAAAAAGGTTGCCGACGACTGCTTCTTTGTGTACCGTATTTCTAATCCTAAAAAAAAAACGTACTATAGCTGGCACACCGCTTTGCTACATCGCATATCTTTGGTGGAGTTGCCCTTTATCGCGAAATGAAGTGGAAGAATGCAGACGCAGCCCTAACACCGCCGCTCTGGCACGCAAAAAGAGAAAAAGTGGACAAATTGCGCCAGTGATCCGTCTTGTTATAATTTTGTTTTTGTCCTCATCGCCGGCCGGCCGTGGGCTGACACCTATCATTACCGTATATTCCACATTATAGGCGGATTCAGTTAACGAGTAGCAACTACTGTGACCCGTTTTACCAAGCTACTTACTTACCATCGGACAAAAAAAACCATAGAAGTCCAAGACATCCATCCTCCTAGCGTTATTCCCGGTAGTGCCCCTAAAGAAGCCCGGGGTCCGCTTTGACATCCCTAGATTTGGCATAGGCCCTAGTTTTACGAAAGCGAAAGCGATTGCCATCTGACCTTCCAACCCAGAGGGAAAACTAGACCTTATTGGGATTAGACCGGTTTCCTCACGATGTTTTCCTTCACCGAAAAACTCACGGTAAATATTCCGGACATAAGTTCCGAAAAATTAATTGGTACGAGCCGGGATTCGAACCCACGATCGCCGCTTGACAGCCGCATGCCTGAACCGTAGCGTCATAGAAGTCTAAGTAGCGCTGCAGAATTCAAGGTACTTCCGCTGAGCTGCATCATCCGGTTTGTGGAAATGATGGAGCAAGCTTGGGAGTAGGCATAAAGGAGAGGGCATATGCACAACAGATCCCACTGGGTCGTGTATCCGAAAGGGCCCTTACCTAGATTAGAAAAGAGGGGGGAGGCCTTTGCCCAGCAGTGGGGCACGCACAGGCTCGTAATAAATAATCGCTCTGACGTAACGGCTCCCTTTGCCGCGTCAGACCGCATTAGAGACCGTCACGTCAGCTTAGTATCACACTGCCAAATGAAAATAATTGTAAACAAACGCATAAAATTACATTTTGGACCGACTGCGTGAATTTCGCATTCGCGTCGGGCCTTAAAAGGCTTTTTAGTTTGACGAATATTTCTGGACCGATCCAGCTAACTTCAAAAAAGTTATAACAACGTGTAGCCAGAACGAAACTCAGAGTAAATACTGTAAAACGAACGCAAGCAGACAACGACTATATTCTCGGAGCATAAGGTAGTTTTTGACTTGAGTTATTAGACAGTTTCGCTAATAATTGGGTGCAAAAAATCGAAAGCGCACTCCAGACCCGTTTCTCAAGAAGCACGATTATTATATATTTGAAAATTACTCCAGTTCACGTGATAGCCTGAGGAGCGAAAAGGAAATTACCATTTGCCGCGCTTAGGGGTGTTCTGAGGATTCTTGTCGATAACACCGGGTCATTTTATGAATTAACCTTCTCATGATCTGTCATCGAATGGCTGTAAATTCTTGATTTGCATGACATATATTGACACCGACTAAGGAATATATTATATGCGAGACGAAGTGAAGTATCTCATCTCGAATAATTATTATATTCATTCATAAAAACAATGTTTCTGGTCACGGGCGATGCAGCCATAGCGTTTAGAGGGCGTTTGTTAGCGCGCGCGAATTGATTCAATAAAGACTACTAGGGCAACTACGGAACCCTACTCTGCGCATGGCCCGACACGCACTTGGCTTGGGTATTTTATAGCATTTTAGTAAAACTGAATTACTTAGGTTAGTGTGCGATATTCAGTGCAGCAATAACCGTAACTACTCAGATCTACGTATGCAGGTTACCAAAGACACGTGTCCCTTTCACGAAAGATGCGAGTAGGATAGGCCTGCCCCTATTTCACACAAAGGTCGGACAACGACAATTCTCCATAAATTGCTGGGGATACACAAAGGTCACCAGAGCTCCCAAGGACGGATTTGGATCATCTGTCCCAACTGCATTTGTCTCCAGCTAACAACACAACGAATCCTCAAATCAATGAAGGGTCGGCAGCGCGGTGGTGATTCTTCCGGTGTCGCAAGCGTCTACAGGCGACGGTGTCTGCTTACCAGGCAGGCCGTATTATGTTTGTTTGCCATCGTCTTAGTATATATGAACTAACATGGCGTGTGACGAAAAGGTCAATACACATCGGCAGGTGATTCTAAAGTCAAGGCCACAGACGTTGAGCAAATTATATGCAATTATATCTAAGGCAGTAATTTTCTATCTCGTCGCGGGTCATACCCCGAAGAATTATGATGATAATAGGTTGATAACATAAGTAACCGTAACATCTGACCGATTTAGCCTTTTTTTTACGTTGGGGGCAATGCTTTGACGCACCATCCGTCCGGTCAGTGGGGACCAGACGGGTGTGTGGGACTCCCGGACAGAAGGCCCAGACTACCCACTAAACCTACGTCGATTGTCCAACCATGCCGCTGCCAAGGAAGGCCAAAGGTTCGCATGACGCATTCTACTTTGTATCTCGCGAGTCCCGGGCGAGGCAAGCGAGTTTTCGAAAATCTTTGAATGCTGTTTTGTTTCTTTTTAAAAACAAAGGAATGTCTCCTTTAAGTAAAATGAGCCAATTTGAGGATTTAAGGTAGTTTCCCTCCAGGGCCCAAATTATTTTTCCACCCTGTATAATCTTAACACATTTTTTAAAATTAATAATCAATCACCTTTCCAAAGTAGCTAAGTTTAGACTGAGTATACGGAACCCTTACTACAACGGTTTTTAACCCATGAATAAAGAAGGGTGTTAGAAGTTTAACATATGTATCGATCCGTATGTCAGTGGGATCGTAGCTCTAAAACGGCTGAACCGATTAGAGTGCGGTGTTTTGTAATCGAAAGTCTTAGTAATTTCATTTGTTGGATAGAATATACCAAAGACTAAAGTCCCACCAACGGATCACCATCTTTGGTCCCAAATAAACATGCTGTACCTACGTTTTTGCATCTATAATTGCATTAATACTACCTAATACCTATTGGTGAACTATCTACAGGGTGTATTATTCAGACGGGGCAGCAAGGAAAAATCTGAAACTGCAAGAGATGAGGAAATTTCAGAGCAAAAAAACAGTGCATTCAAATATTTTCTAAAAACCTCATACAGGGCCGGTAATCAGACCCGGTCAAATCTGTCTAAAACTCAGCGTTCGTTATTCGCGTAAATAAGTACTGGATGTAAGGGACAGTTATCGCTATAAAACCCCGTATCTACGATCAAAAGACAATGCCGTATTTCGTATGTAGTTTCGGATTTTCCCTCACTGCTCCATTTCAATAATACACCATTTATATATTGAACTCAACCGTCAGCTATCTCCAGGATACTTTGACCCACAAATTCATAACACCTACGCGTCATCCGAGGTCTAACTTATTCTGATTGGCCGAGGCGAATTATCGCTGAGCTGTAAATAGGTACCCTGTGAAGGAAGCGAAACCGCTAATTTTAGGTTATTACATCCTGCGATTTGAATATCTTTGCCTCGAAAGTATTATGGGATACCTAATACAAACGAATATACATATCTCGATAAGTTGATTGCGCAAATGAAATTACAGTTGGCAGTAATATTTTCGAGATTAAGCTTTAAAAAAAGAGGTTCTCAGTTCGTCGGTAATTTAACCAGCAGTCCAGCACCCATGATCAATTCGTCTTCATAAATAGGTATTATTTTTGTTACGCAGGTATTGTTCAGCCATAATTCTTTACAGAAGTTCTTTATTGTAATATTTCTTTTTTTTTTCAAAGCAAGATGCTTTCATGGTGGTTCTAGATAAATGTTAACATTTAAGAGGGCGTTCAAAATTTCGTCAGGAATAAGCGACCATTACCGATTTTTGACGGTCTAAATCTAAGAAACGGAAAGATTTTTATAGATTCCGATTACTTATTTGCATAGCTCAACTCCTTTTATTGTGCGTAGCGGCCTCTGATTTAAGAAAAACTGAATATGTTGACCGAATATACCCGATTACCGACAGTAGTTTTCGGAAAAGAGCGCCGAGCCATAAGTTTGACCGCCTAATTCTCCATGATGTTACATGAGAACCTAGTTGTGTTTTTTTCTTTTCACTATTGCAATATGTCCGTATTGTGCGTAGCGGCCTCGAATTTTCCTTTTTTTTCACGTATGTATATATAAATTGATCTCAATTACACCATATTTTGCAACAATATCGTACTGAAAACACAAGGCTTTTCTCATTATTGTTGAATTATTAGTAAATTGAATCTTAAATAAAATTAAAGTTCATACTTTTACCAACACAATACAGTAAAAAAAATACAACTTTTTCCAACATTTATATTTTTAAATAATCTTTCAAACATAGTATAAATTTACCGTCGCGCGCGATCTCTTGCCAGTACCGGCTTAGCCGTTGTCCGGGTTGGACCTGTACGTCGTGTAATTGTGGCTATTCACGAAGGCTAACCGTCAACTAAAATATTATTTTGATCTCCGACTAGGCATAGTTGTTATCAACGTCGGGGTCAAACTATACTAGTGAGTCATTCGTGAGGCTAATCGAGACAACTTACGAATTGCATAACTGCCATGTCAATTATTTAACGAGTGATCGTGATACTTGGTGATTTTTTATAAGCTTTTATTTATTTAGTTCACCTATCCGTTGCCTGTAATTCAATCTTTCAAGTTAAATTTGATCCACTTCCTGGTTTCCGATTGAGCTGAAATTTTGCATGCATGTATAAATTGGATGACAATGCAATATTATTATGACATAAAGCTGATCTGATGATGGAGCTGGAAGGTGGTCATAAGAATTCTGTAATTAAACGACGCAACCCCATCGAGTTTGGGCTCGTTTAATTCGTCTTGACGAGTACTTTGGTACTATATGGTAACCAGGGTCTGATGATGGAGCTGGAAGGTAGCCATAGGAACTCCGTAATTAAAAGACGCAACCCCATTTCATCAGTCCACTTTGTGGGGGGTCCGCTGCGCCATCTGGTACGTGGTCTCCGCTCGAGAACCTTTCCGCCCCAACGGCTTTAAAGTATTTTATTTCTCTGTACAAGAAACTACAAACCACCGACATAATATGCAGGGTTGTTAAAAATAACAATATGAATAAAAAACTTTTTAACCGACTTCAAAAAAGGAGGAGGTTATATGTTTCACTATTTTTTTTATGTACGTACGTTCGCCGATTTCTCCGTCAGTTGTGGCCAGATTAAAAAAATATATTTAAAACATGTATACTTCTGAGATGGTCCCATCGTCACCAAGTCAGGATCTGATGATGGGATCCCAGGGAAATCAAGGGCAACCCTCAAATATTACGTACTTATTACGTGTTTCATGAATTCTCTAAAGCTTTTCAGGTATGAATTTGCGTCTGGTAGTCATCAGTTCATGTTGGTGGGCTGATGATGGAAGGTACAACTCCTCAACGTTTAGGAGTTGGAGGAGTTTTTTTAAATCTTATACACCGTTCATCATATTCTTTCAAGTTATTCAGGTGAGCACACGTCAGGATCTGATGATGGGATCCCAGGGAAATTGAGGGTACCTTACCCTCAAATTTTATAGGCACGCGTGTAGTTGACATCGGTATTTTCTATTATGACTCGTGTATTTATCCTTGGAAATCGTAATTTTGGTGAAGTTGAACTGGTGATGAAGAGACCAGGCTAATGGAGAGATCCATTCTCCTCCTCCTGGAGTAGTCCTTAAGGATGTAAAATACGAATTTCACGAAAATCAGTTGAGTGATCCAACTAGAGAGTGCAAAAACCGGTCAAATTTCAAAACGAGTTATTAACCGGTTTTTACTAAAAGCTAAAAGAATTGTATTGGAGGATAATTTTACTGTAAGAATGTTAGTTCTGGTTTATTAGTAGGCGATGTGTAGTTCAATAAGTAACTAACCTTTTTTTTACTTTTTATACATCATCATAATTGTCCTTTTACAGTCAAGGAAAATGATTCGCTTACCGTTTCGCTGAATTATTGCTTGAGAGATGGACATATCTTAAGGTTTATATTCGCTTCAGCAAGCGAGTGTTGACAACGACGATTGATAACGTGAAAGTTCGGAGGCTGGTCCGAAATTATTGACGTTAATATCATCTACGATAAGATGATTAATTCAAAGTCTATGTCATGGTAGTGCTGTACATGACTCGTAAGGCCGATACGTATTTTATCGCTATCATACTAACTTTAATTGAACTTACTAAAAATTAATGTTACAATTTACTAATTTTCTTGCTAAATAACGGCCTCGGCTCACAATTTCAATTATTTTATAAATGTAACTCATTTCGGTTAGTAACCGGTTTATAGTGTCCAAACCCGGTTATTTACCGAACTCTAAAAGTTCCGGTTAACCTGTTTGCATTCCCTAGAGCAACCTATAGAGGGGACAGCCGGATAGCCGGATAAACGAAAGCATTATTGCCCTATAGTTGAATATCGAACTCGCTCACAAAATTTCATGTGAATCTGTTTAGAGATGCAACCTATAGAGGGGACAGTCGGATAGCCGGACAGCCGGACATACGAAAGCATTTTTGCCCTTTAGTTAAATATCGAACTCGTTCATAAAATTTCACGAGACTTGGTTCAGAGATGCAACCTGTAGAGGGGACCGCCGGATAGCCGGACAGCTGGACATACGAAAGCACTTTTGCCCTATAGTTACATATCGAACTCGCTCACAAAATTTCACGAGAATCTGTTGAGAGATGCGACCTACATATAGAGAGGACAGACGGACCACTTAAAAAAAAGCATTTTATATCAAAAAAAGACGTAACTACTTAAATATTATACTTTGTCAGAGTATTTTAATATGTATAGAAAATATGTGCACAAAAAGCAAATACTTGCATTGTTCAAGTTAGGGCACCACGTTCGCGAAGTAATACTTACCATCTTTTAGTGCAAGTATTAATATCGGTCGCGCATTCGCTCCAACGGTGCGCTATACAGCTACAGTAAGCTTGTGTGCGTGCTAGTAGTATTTACACACACACTACGCACTACGCGTCTCAAAATACCGAATCCTGAGCGAGCGCTTTTTTCAATAGCACTCTTAAAATCAGGTTTGAACGCATCTGCGTAGAAATTGAAAGGCGTACGAGTATGTGAAGTCCCAAACCCGTGCCGTCCCTACTCCCTACAGGCAATTGTGTGTCTTTGTGTGTATCCCATTTCTTGTCCATAAGAAGTCTCCCATGAAGGTTATCCCAACCCAACACATATTTGTGACTAGCCACGCTGCAGGCCGAATAAGGGAAAAAAAGACCGGGTTGCACTCCGGGAGTGCCGGCAGAAGTGAAAACTTGAATATTAACGTTGTGCATTTTTGATATTTTGGAATGATTAGTGAATAATTTTGCACGAACTGCTTTAATTCTCTTATCATTATAAAAGTACTGCCATTTCTGTGGTAAAATACAACATTAATTTATTTCGCTATCGTACACAAACATGACAATTTATATTACATTAAAACTTACGGTCGGCCTATCTACGCATCGTGCGTAAACGTGAGATATCACCTTACGGTCACGTGATCTGTGGCGAGTTTAACATTTTTTCCCCATTCCAAAAAGTGCACAGCGCCGCTAAGGATGTTTTCACTTCAAAAAGATGAGGACATAATTTAGAACTATCTGTGCAAATATTTGTATGGCAAAAGTATGAATGAGTGAGCAGTGTTTTGACATGTGAACGTCGATTGCTGATAAGGCGTCCTTCAACTTGCTCCCATTGTCACTGATAAGCAGATTCAATAAACATTAAATGACTCTCTTTATTAAGGAGAAAAGTCAACGTTCTATATTTTAAAATAAAACCAGCAGGGGAGTTACAGTTTATGTCCTACCGCCCGCCGTTTAGTTACATACGAAATTTCGAAAAACAAAGCTATTACTTGAAAAAATGTTTGCTCTCGGGATTTGAACCTAGGACCTAGGACAGCTTCGTAGGCAGGGCTTGGACCAAGAAGGCTAAAATTGACATAAAATTTGAGTATTTTAAATTATTCAACATTTGCCAGAGATCTGGTACGAATTTAAAATATCTCGCCGAGAAATTGGAAAATATAATTTGTATGACTTCCACTAAACATAATGACCACAGGGCAAACAGACAATCATCATCCCCCTAGCGTCCTTCTCTGTTGCGCCCTAAAGGAGCCGGTGGTTCGCTTTGGTGCCTAACCCCAAGATTTGGCTTAGCCATTAGTTTTACGAAAGCGACCTGCCATATGACCTTCCATCGGGAAAACTAGAGCTTACTGGGGTTCGACCGGTTTCCTCACGATGTTTCCTTCACCGACAAACCACTGTTAAATATCTAATGATATTTCGTACATACGTTTTAGAAGAAAACCAGAGGGTACAAGACCTGCAGATTCAAAGTCGCGTGCTTTACCAGTTGACTGAAGTGGCTCTGAACCTCAGTGGTCCAACAATAAAACAAATATGCTTGTAAATTTTGGTGTTTCTTACCCATAATAGTACATTACGTAACTAGGGCGGTGAATTCGTGAATGCCCCAGGTCGCAGGTGTTTGTGGCCCGAACCGAAGGTGAGGGCCATAAATATGCGCTCTGGGGCTTTACGAATTACCGCCCGTGTTGAGTACAAAATTTTACGTCTTCACCTGGCCACAATGCGAGTTTTCCGGTACGCGCAGCGTGCAGTAAAACTCGCATTATGGCCAGGTGTGACGTAAAACAATTTACACATTTACCTTCCAGCTAAAGTCCTTGAAGGTCCCTTAACCTCCCTGGGTAAACATAGTCATGTTCTTTTAATTTTACTAAGCGGTACAATTGTGAAACCTGTTTGAGTGGTTCAAAAGTTAGTAGTAATATCATCACCCGTCATTCATCCAAACGCATGTAAGAAGACGTCCTTTTGCCTTTTGAAACTGCATAGTTATTTAGTAGTTACTGTTGGCAATTTCGATGTTGATAATCAAGTTGTATATATTTTTCCTATACTACGCTATTAGAGTCAAGATAAGAAATGGTAGTTAAAATGACACATATCAATAGCTACTTCATTTTAACTAAATCATTTGAGCATCATGTTTGTGCAACGGAAAGGATTTGCTTATTGCTAAAGATGCGATATAAGATACACAGCTTCGAACATATCTGGTAGATATTCTATTTACCCTAAAAGTATTAAGAAGCCAACTAACTCTAAGATTTTGCCAACTTTAGACACTCAAATACACAAATATAGCGGACATTACAGCTACTAGTGCTGGCCGCCACTAAACGCGACCACTGCCGCACACACGTTCGCAACCAAGAACCCGCCTGGTAGGGCACACGTAAGGCCTCCACCCACCGAACGCGTGTCGATGCTTTACAACTTCCGCGCAGCACACGCGCCGCGCGGAAGTTTTAAAGCATTGAATCTTCACTTCAAACACACATCGAACGCGGTCCGAACGCGGGCCCGCGGCGCTAAAGTTACAACTCGGCAGCGCGGCCGCGTGTCGTGCGCGTCGCGTGTGAAGTGCCCGCGCTGCTGGAGCGCTGTAGAGTGTGATAGAGATAGTAAGCGCGGCAGCAGCACGGCAGCGGCGCAGCTGCAGCGCACCGCGCACGAAACGCGCCGCGCACGACACGCGTTCGGTGGGTGGAGGGCTGGAGGCCTGTAATGTTTGCTCGGAAGCTAGGCGATGTGATTTTATGGGTATAAATCCACCAACTGGGTTTCTTGTAATGTTCGATCCCTTTTTTAACGCCCGACGAAAAAAAGAGGGGTGTTATAAGTTTAACATGTCTGTTCGTGTATCTGTCTGGGTTTCGTAGCTGCCAAACGAATGGACCGATTTGAATGCGGTTTTTTGCGTCATAGATAATTTTACCCCGAATGTTCTTAGCCAGGATTCATCAAAATCTGGTCAGCAGTCCAACATCTCAATTGGACTTTGAAATGAAAATGTCGGGGTTTTTCAACTTTTCTAAGATGTAGTTATTTTTGGAGCATCTTCTTAGCATGATAAAAGTCTATGTTGAAGCTCTACCATATTGTCTACAACAACAAAAATAGTTGATTGTGACTTAATATAAAATAACTAAATAGTACATTACAGCAAAGGCCGGGAAGGAAGGCAATGTCTGCCAAGTGTGATAATGTGATAAAGACCTATTTTCTCAAAATACAAATTCTATGATCTGTCTATTTACGTGTACAAGATATTAGGCAGGAGGCTGTTTTCGCGAGATAAGAAGCTTGTGAGTGACATTCAGGACGGGACTGTTTTCACGGGGTTAAAGGGCAACCGCCAATAGATAATGAGTTGAAATAGTTGCAGAGTTCCGTGGTAAGTCTGGTAGAACCATTGATTCAAAGTTTTTTTTTGCTAGCCTGTTGGAGTGTCTCACTGCTGGGTAAAGGCCTCCCCCCTGAATTTCCACTCGTCCCTGATTCGAAGTTAATAACTAAATAATAAGCAAATTAAGAAATAAAATACAATATCATTAGCAAATGTATAATAAAAAAATATCGACATTTGTCCAAAAACTAATTCCCAAATAGTATTGCATCTCTTTCTTTAGTGCACAGAAGACATAAACGTGTCTCATAATATACAGAGCCGTGCGTGGTTTACGAGACCGAGGAAGGGCCTTAACCTAACAGCGGATACTGACGAACCAACTAAGTATAACTAATTATACTACCTTTTGGAAACAGCTCATTTTCCAAAGTGAAAAAATTAAAACTTGGTTATTTGAAAGAGGACCTTGTTATTGACACTTATGGTACAATTTAGAAATCAGTCATGTGAAACAAATCGCTTAAGAGTCCTTAACCTCCTCACGGTTCCATGACACCGATGTACCGATGTACCTACTCGTGAGTGGTGACTGTTCTGTAACTGATCTGGGGTCTGGGTCTGGGGTCACGGCAGTGCCCCCGCCAAGTCGAGCAAAACAGCGGCACGGCCGTACCATCCTTTTCTTGATGCAGTTCAGGCCATTTTTTTAACGCCCCCCTATTACTTCGTTGTGGAAAAAACTAGAAGCCAGAATTTTCAGTAACCAAGCAGGCATTGTATCTCTCTTCTTCTTTAACTTAAGAGCTCTGCTCTTGTCGGTGGAGTAACCGCCATTCAGCTCTACGCTCTGCCACTGCTTTGAGCTCCTGATACGACACTACATTGACCTTCTCCTTGACCTGGTCCATAAAAGCATGTCGCGGCCTTCCTCTGCCTCTTCTTCCCTCTATTTTCCCTTCGATTGTAGTTTTTATGTAAATGTCATGTCGTAACAGGTGCCCAAACATATTTCCTCTTCTATTTTCAATCGTCCCTAGCAAGGATCTCTTCTCTCCGACTAATTCCAAAACCTCTTCATTCGTTCTTCTTTCCGTCCAACTAATTCCTTCCATCCTTCGCCAACACCACATCTCAAAGGCACTTAATCTTTCTCGGTCTCGCTGGGTAAGTGTCCATGTCTCGCAGCAATACAACGCTATGCTCGAGATATATGACTTTATAAAACGTTTCCTTACGTTTCTGGAAATCTTGGCTCTAAAGAGATGTTTTTTGCCATTGAACGCTTTTTTCGCCATTGCTATTCTTGCTTTTATGTCGGCAGTACATCTGGAGTCACAGGTTATTATGCTACCTAAGTATTTAAAACTGTTAACTGTTAACTGTTGTGTTGTGTGCAGGCATTGTATAAACACTTTAGTACTTTAAGAATTATAACTATAACTGGTGAAAGTTTCTTTATTATGTCACTCATTCACTGACTGACCGATCATCAAAACTCTAAGGCACTTCTAGCCGACATAGAAGCTTCAAGAATACAATTAGTGTTTAGTAGATTATGGATACAATGGACATACAACTCAAGATCAAGGAAAAACTAAAATATTTTGCAATTTCAGTCCAGTTTTCTAGTTGCATAAATAATACTGCCAAGTTACAGAATTTTATTTCGCTAGCAAATAAAGATTAATAAGAATGCCTGAGACTTGGCTCTACGAAATATCACCCAACTTGTTACGGTGGAAGAGTTTCGAGACTGGGCCTCAACAGAGCGTCTCAAACAAGCCACAAAAAGCGCACCTGTTGATAAAGTTTTCGCGAAAACCATCCGACGCAAAAATCAAACTACAGTACACAGTTACCCCGAATTCCTCATCCACTTGGGTAAACGAGTCATCCGATGGCTGGCTGATTTCTTCAACCACATTTATTACTCCGCCACCCTGTCCTCTGTTTTTATGAAATCTAAAGTTATAGCGATTCTTGAGCCCGGGAAAACGCCTGATGATGAAGCCAAATTACCGACCTATATCTATTCTAAGCGTTACATATAAATTGCTGGAACGCCTTTTGTACAATCGGCTGAAGGATATAGTGGATCAAAAGATACCGATCGAACAGGCGGGATTCCGGGCTGGTGGCAGCTGTGCAGACCAGGTCCTTGCACTCACCAGCCAGAAAAGCGAAGGTTTTCTTTTCGGGACCTGAGGGCGGCATACGATACGGTCTGGGCAGACGGGCGGCTATACAACTTTAGCAAAGTAGTAACATCGGCAAAGTTTCTCCGCCTACTCAAAAGTATGCTAGGCCCGCGCAAAATCAAGGTACTTCTTGGAGACAGGGAAAGTCGATATAAACTGTTAAAAAACGGACCCCTCAAGGAACGGTGCTGGCTCCTCTCCTCTTTAACACCCGTCCCGTGACGGTTCTGGGAACGTGTAAAGCTGAGTTTAGCCGGAATGGTAAGTGATGAGGCCTGCCTGCATGTAGCCCAATCCCATTCAACCATTAAAATAGCCCATGCCTTGTAATAGCATCTATAGCTGATGATGATAAAAAGCCTGCAACTGTTCTGTTAAGCGATCGTAATCATATACCAATCTGCCAAACAAATTAAGTCTTTATTTGACAAGCAACACGGTGGATATTCGCCAAGCAAGCAATGCAGGTGCTAAAGAGGCTAGACATCTGCGCAAGCGACGCTAAATACCGTTAATCGTGTTGCAGAATGCGAGACACTAATAAGTGTCCTATAAGGCTTCGTTTATGAGCAAGCCTAGCGTTGGGCGGCGGAGTCGGTGGAATTGACATAGTGTGGAGGTATATACAGGGTGGTTCAGGAGACGTGATCGGAACCAACCCTACGTAAATTAATAAATTATAACCGATCCTATATCCATACTAATAAAATGGGAAAGTGTATGTGTGTGTGTGTTTGTTTTTCGAGCGACGAATTGACGTGATTTTTTAAGTGGAGATAGTTGAAGAGATGGAGAGTGACATAAGATAGTTTTTATCCCCGAGATCATCCTCTAAGGGGGTGAAATGGGGAGTTAAAAGTCTGTATGGAGCTGCGATATAAACGAGTTCCACGCGGACGGAGTCGCAGGCAGAAGGTAGCAGTGTAAAAATATGAAATATTATGATTATTTTGAAATGTTAATAAAAATCTGTCAGGAAAAAACCACAGAATGCGAGCTGTTTTCAAATTTGTAACCAAACACGTCACGTGCCGTATAACCCAGTATCCGCGCGTTCGAACTAAATGGCTGCCTGGGATCGTTTTCACACCCCGCCCCCATCCCCGCATAATGGCAGTGGCACCCATTCTGTGGTGCCATTTTGCGCCGCTACTTATACTTCTATGGTTTTTTCGTTCGCTGGTGGCATGTGTGTCAGTTCATTCGTACCGCTGGAGAGTAGATTAGAGAACAACCCTCCCCCCATCTCTTTCTAACGCACTTTTTTTGACTTCTTTATACGTTCACAAGGATGCGCGATGCAGCGCATCCTTGATTGATTGGATGATTAAAACTTCCCACAACATACGTGATAAAATAAAAAAAAATAAACAATAAAGATAAAAGAAAAACTAATAATAACATACATGTCTAAAGAAAGCAAGCAAAAAGGGCATTTTTACGAAGCCATGTGTCGTGGCAGAGAAATGGCGCTGGCTCAGCTTATCACATCGCTGGTATTCTGTTAGGACCTTACGATTACAAAATTAAAACAAAACAAAACCGTGCAACGCTCATAACAAAACCGTTCCACGCCCATCACAAAACCGTGCAACTCTCTTCACAAAACCGTGCAATGCTCATCACAAAACCGTGCAACGCTCATCACAAAACCGTGCCACGCCCATCACAAAACCGTGCAACGCTCTTCACAAAACCGTGCAACGCTCTTCACAAAACCGTGCAATGCTCATCACAAAACCGTGCAACGCTCATCTTCCGTGCGAACGTAGAAGTCGAAAGATGTCATGAAGGCGATAGGCAATTCTCAAACTACTCCGCAGGCGTCCATAGACGACGTGCCTGATTACCAACAGGCAGACCGTGAGCGTGTTTGCCATCGTAAGTTTAAAAAAAAATGTGCCGAAGAACACGAATCGTTTTGCTATCCGACTCATGCTTGACCGGCACTTTTATCGGCCGCGCTATCGGTCACCGATTGAACTGGATACTTTTCTATCTGTTTATTGAAGAAATTAAATAACATTCGGCCGATTTTCGATTATTAACCTTGTGTAATGATTATTATATCTATACTCATGAACATCATCATTTCTTGCCCGTATTCCCTGGGTAGACCCCCCACAAGGTGGACTGATGACCTGGTAAAGATCGCGGGAGTCCGCTGGATGCGGGTGGCGCAGGTCCTGTCATTGTGCCACTCTTAGGGGGAGGCCTATGTCCAGCAGTGGGCGTCTATCGGCTCGTCACTCACTCCCTTCCTCTTTATATTGTCTTACACAGTCCATTCACTTTTTCCTTGGCATAAAACCTCGTCTCTTCTATCCCTCCCCATTCATTACTAACGAGCGAAGCGAAGGAAGTTCCCGTTCCAGCTTGGGCAAAAATTCTTTCGCATGTCTGTCTGTTCTCCTCTACAGCTACGATTCTCATGAAATTTTGCGAGTAGGTTCAATAATTATACCTGTAGAACTGTTTTATAGTTTCGGTTTTACGAAATTTTCAAACGTAACTTTGTTAAATCAATAAATAAAATATACACATTAATGAAGTCAATCTCGTTTGTTAATTTCCAGAAAGTCCACGAAACATCACTTAGTTTAGTTTGCCGCTGATAAGACAAAAATATTACATAATCTTTAGGTATTTCAACGGTGCAAAAATACACAGGTCATCATCATCAGCAGATCACATTTGCAATCAACAAACCGACGTCGTTATTTATTTCAATATTACCTGATGTCACGTGTTTTAGGCATGATTCTGAGTCAGCCTTGAGTCGTGAACCAGTAACACACATTTATAATAATTGAACATTAATCAAAAACGGTATATTACAACGTTTATAGGATAACATCATCCGGAAAAGGGTCATCATTTATTAAATCGTATTTAATTTAAACCCGTGTGGTGTCGGGTTGCCCGTGTGGTGTCGGGTCGGGTTAGAATTTCACCACCTCCTTTCTTCCCGTGGGTGTCGTAGAAGTCGACTAAGGGACCAGGGTTGAAGTGGGTTGTGGGCGATGGGCTAGCAACCTATCACTGCAATATCATATTTCGTCGATCTTTTATACCCACATTTATGCTAAAAGTGGCGCTGGAACATACATTTCATGTGCTCTGCCTACTCCTTTTGGGAATAAAGGCGTGAATGTATGTATGTACGTATGTAATTGATTAGAATAATCTGTTGGCTGTATGAGCCTAGGGTAAATATAGAGCATTTTATTTCGATATTATGGTCGACAGCAAATTGTACTCTATAAAAATAGACAAATATCAGAGTTGAGTTTTGATAAAGACGTAAGCCCATACTGACTGTTTTAATCTCCGACGCAAAATGAGGGTGTTTCTTATAACTTATAAGTTTAACGAGTCAGTGGCATCGTAGCTCCTAAACGAATGGACCGATTTTAATGCGGTTTTATTTGTTCGAAAGCTGACATGATCGAGATCGTTGTTAGCTACGTTTTGACAAAATCGGTTCAACCGGTTTTGAGATGTTGAACTTTGAAATGAAAATGTCGGGGGCAACTCTTCTATTTAAGTTGTTGTTGTTAATTATGTTTCCGTTCCGAGCAAACGTTTTCGAACGGCCCTGCGCCGCGCTTTTAGCGGACTCCCTTTTCTACGTCGTTAATTATCGTTATTTAATTTAAATATCCGTATGTCTTACCTCTGCTAAAACAATCTTGAGCCGACAATGTCGTTACAACCGAGCGATCAAACGCGATTCAAAAAGAGATTCGTCCCCCATCCCGACTCTCCAAATGGGAATTGTTAAAGTCTCCATTTTTCCCGCCTTAAAAACTTTATAAAAATTATCTAACGTTTGGATGCGTTCCAAATTTACAAATGGCCGAATTGGGTGTCGTACTAAGACCATTGACCGGCGTCGTGGTTGTATGAAAATAAATGGCACGGAATTTGAAACGCGTCGGTTTTTGCGGTTTTGGTAAACCGCTTAGTTTGCAATCTTAAGTAATTTCATATCATACTTAACTTTCGCAATTCGGTAGTAATTTAGGTACATATTTAACAATTGTGATAGTGTCAAAAACTAATAATTACCTGAATTCGTTCGTAAAAATGCATTCGTTTAAACATTGGTTCAATCCTTATCAACAACATCTACTTCGAAAATCAAATAAAATACCGGCATAACGTAACAAGGCAATTAAAAGAAATACTTACAGTAAAAAATTCCCATATAGAACCCGGCAACGGCTATAATTATTTTCACAAAATCATTTGTCGCGTTAAAATCGAACTTTTTTAAGAAGACACTCATGATGACAGCTTTCACTTGGCGCACCACGCACTGACTGTCCACCATTGCTCACTAATAAAAAACCTTTTATTTTTTTAATAACACTGATAACCCGACGACCGTTGATACAGCCAAATTGCATATAAGTCACGAAAATTGTGAAGTACAAAGTGATGCGTCGACGTATAACTGTCACCAAGGTCCGGGGAAGAATGAGTAGTTGAGTACCTTATTGACGTCTTGCTGACCGAGGGAATCATTATCATTCTAAAATTACTCAAGTTCGCTTTCCTTGATATCTCGCTCGAATTAGGTAACTAATAACTACCGTAAGGATTAGGAGTAACTGTATCGTCCGTTCAACTTTAGAAACTTCAAGTCGATGACTTCGTTGCCTATTAGCTAGTGTTATTGATTAGAAAAGCACATAATTTTATCGGAAATACTTTTCTTGCCGATTATACCTAAGTCAGCATTTTAGTATTTTGTCGTAACAACATAATACAAGTATGTATTCGTCATTTTTGGTAACCGGTTAGCCTAGTTCGAAGGCTGCGTGCGAAACTAAGTTCTAAGTTCTGATTTTGAATCCTAGAAAGGACAAATATTTCTGTGATGAGAGGAAGTATTATTACTTAATCGTCTTGGATATTTTTAAACGACTTCAAAAAATGAAGACACAGGCGTCTCTAGCCCATGTAGCGCCCGTGTGCAAACATTACTCTATCTCTAGCGCCCTCTAGTAAGCGCGCGGTCAAAATGGAATGGTAGCGGGCGGCGCTCGGCGCCCCCCAGGACCGCTGCGCCCGTGGGCAACGCACACCCTGCACCATAGGTAAACACGCCTCTGAAGGAAGAGGTTCCCAATTCGGCGGAGTCTTGAATGTTTTGTGTATGTTCCCTGATTACTAGAAGCTGGCCAGGATCTGATGTGATCCCGGAGAAACAGAGGAAGCTTTTCAAATAAGGTGAATTACTAAATTGAAGTCGGTTAAAATAAAACTTTGTGTTGAACCGACTTCAAAAAAAGGAAGATGTTCTCAATTCGTTTTTATTTTAAATGTTTGTTACTTCTGAACTCCGTCATTAACCGACGAAAAAACGGAGGAGGTTCTCAAGTCAACGCGTATATATATATTTTTTTTTTATGAACCGATTCGTACAATTTATGCTGCCGCATTTGTCCCATTTTTTCAAAAATCCCGTTGGATGATGGGATCCATGAGGAATTGAGGGAACTCCTCAATTATATCAGGCACGCGTGTAGTAATTTTGGTATTTTCTAAAATTATAACTCGTGTATTTACAGCCGGAAATCACAAATGTGGTGAAGTGGAACTGATGATGAAGACCAGAGATGTCTCCTGGAACTCCCCCATGATGTACTGAAAACTATGAAAGTACGTCGCAGATTCTGATATGATTCCGTTGAAATAGCAACTAATGAAGTGTCAACGTTCTCAGAATCATCGTTCTTGATGAATCGACGGAACCCCTCAAATATTAACGGCCCAGCGATTTGGATTATTTCTGTAATAATCAATATTCCTGTGGTAAAGTGAAAAGGAAATGTTCATGTGACTTGCCGGAGTACTGAATTGAATTCGGGAAAAACTTTGTTTCACAAATGTTTCAATTTATATTGAGACATTAAAACAACAGCACAAAATCCTCAAAACAATAAACGGTCGGCAACACTCTTGTTTAAATTTAACGCCCGCTATGCGCGCGGAAACCACTTCCTGGCCTGAGCAAATTTTCTACTCGCTACGGATGGTAATAAAGGAAGCCTCATACGGCATAGTGATCGCCTTGCGCTCTGAGGGGTTACCTTTGTTTCACCAAAAATATTTTGACAAATTATCACTTCCCAAAACATTTTTCGTAGAATTTCATTTGCCAAATTAACACTCGACAAATAATTCTTACGCAAACCTTATGTTTGGCATATTCATGTTTAGGCAATATCTCTTTTACCAACTTGTACTTTGACCAAATTTCATTCAGTCAAATATGTTAGTTGGCATAATATGTTTTAACCAAAACAAAATAAGGCAAATGATTTGTATCGTCAATATTTAATTGACCGTTTCTATTCCGTCGCTATCACGTGGCTCGGGACCCTGAATGTGGACTTATAATTTTTATTGCATGAAACGTTTATGTATACACGCCATACGATTAAATAAATAAAATCAGCACAGGAACTATTCAATGACAAATCATTTGCATCTTTATTTCAATGGTGTATAAGATACACAAAAACATAACAACTTTTTTTGTAATGTGGGTAGGGAAAATTGATTTATGTAGAGGTCGCAATTCTAACCTAACCGCCAGCATGTCGACGTCACCCCGCTTCGCGGGGTGCCTATTTCCGCTCTAAGGGACACAAGCTAACCCTAACCTAACCTACCAAATAATACCATTGTCACGATTGTTTGTTTTTTTACTGCTAGGAGGCTTCGCCCCCCGAGCCCCCCTTTTTTGGCTGCCCTAACCTAATTTAACGCCTTTGCATACCGACCTACTTAACCGTGCATTTTTTTATTTAAGGGACCGTGCCGTTTTATTAATAGTATTTTGGTAAAATGTCATAACCCAAACAATAGTGATTTTTGTCTATTTATAGTTTGCCATAACATTAACTTGACGAAATGTTTATTGACCAATGTTGTTTTGCCTTATTAAAGCATTGGCTAAAAGACCACATGCCATACTGAAATTTTTCGTAATAATAATTTGCGAATGAAAATTTGACGTAATGAAAATATTCGTATTAAAATTGTGCTAAAGTTTGCATTGGCAAACAAAATAGTTGCTAAAATTTGTTTGGGAAATGAAATTTGACGAAAATAAATTTGGTAAAACAACAGGATCCCCGCTCTGAGACATTCCTTGTTGAACGAGCGAGCGAAGCGAACGAAGTTGTCCGTCCAGCCAAAATACTTTCGTATGTCCGCCATCCCGCTGTCCAGCTCTCAACTCTCGCATTCCTAAACCGATTCCCATAAAGTTTTTTGAACAGGATCGATAACATCACATTATTTTCTTGATTCCGAACACAGCTCACAGAGCGACTAGTTTTACCGCCCTGGGTGAGTACTCTAACCAGTCAGTATAGTAGCATGCGTGCTTTAAAGGAGTCATGGCTAAACCTATTATACAGGGGATATCATATCACTTACTTGCCAAATCAAAGGCCGTACGTGTGAACTCATGCTCTGTTCTAAAATAGACTCTACGTCTTATAGTATTAGGTGTATTTTAGTATGGACGTTTGGATACCAGATAAGACTTTTCGGGAATTGTGGATAGGAAAATTATGCATTGTATGTAGCGAATAATGTCTTCAGTTAAACACGATAGAGGTAAGGTAAATAGTAAAATAATGCGTACTGCGCTGTTATTCTGTCTGTACGCGTACGTTCGCTTCACCTAACCCATGACGCCTTACGAAACCAGACCTCTGATGACGGTTAGAAACTATGAATCGCGATGTCAAGATGTATTTGTGGGTGACGGGTGAGTTGAGGTTAGAACAAGTTACAGAATAGCGGGGCTATCTGTGAGTTCGTAGCTGGAACGGCGTATCCGATACCACAAATTATTTCACCTATTTATATAGGTATAGATAATACTTTATCGCGCAGGGTTACCTGCGTTCATTGCAATACGCAGTTAAAGCCACACGAACATCTATCACATCATCAGCCTATATACGTCCCACTGCTGGGCACAGGCCTCCTCTCATGTATGAGATCTCACGAACATCTATAGTTCATACTAATATTATAGAGGTAAATAATATGTGTAGCTTAATGAGCTTGTAAGTATATATGTAGAGGGTAATCTCCGAAACTAATCACCCGATTTTAAACATTATTTCACCAGTTAGGCCTTCGCGATGGATATAGTCTATTATCTGTCCCTTGGCTCCGCCTGGTTATCACGAGACGAGATATACTATCCGTCTCTTTCTAATTAGAAGACTTAGAACGAGACGGATATTCTATCTCGCGCGCCGTCTTGTGATAACCGTACGGGGCGGACCCGCGCGGGCAGCTGGTATTAAATTTTATAGATATTCGCAATGCCTAACTTTTGAGCAGTCTATCTATAGCTTAAAGAGAATCGAAAATTCAATTGTTTATTAAACAATTATAATTTTAACCCAATATAAAATAAAATACAGTTCAAAATCGTTCGCTAAGATTCTCAATTAAGGCTATGACGTTAGAAATTAAACCAAAAACAATAGACCATTAATAAAAATGGCCCACCGTCGAAGTTTTGATATAATATTTGATCCTATAGTTTCTCATTTAATTTCAGCATATAAAAAATTGGACTTTATCCCTTTTGTGTAAGGTCGAATTTAGAATGCTATGAAATGCAATCGCCATATTGTAAAATTAGTTTTTCTTTGTTATCACATCACGCACTGTAGCAATGTTATTAGTAACAGTGGATGAAGCTTGAAATTAATGTATTCTGCAATCAAATGCATCACAATGGATTGATTAAGGAAAAATACTGAGAGAAACCACTCTATAATAGATAAACAGATACCTCAGAGATCGAAAGTCATATATGTGTATGTAAACTTATTTTTATCTTATTACAAAGCAGGTTTGCTGAAAGAGTACCTTTTTCCTCTACCCGTCCAAAGGCTTTGCATCCATCTTCAGTGCAATTCATACCATTGTTAATTCATATTGACCGATTGAGCTGGAATTTTGGGTAAAGGTATAGTGTGTATGACAATGAAATATTATGGTACCATCGAACTGATCTGATGATGTGGCCAGGGTAATTCAGTACTGAAGCGACGTAGTAAAACCCCGTTGCGTTTGGTCTCGTTAGAATCGTCTTAATGAGTAACATTGATGACGGTATAAAGAAAAGTACAGTTGGCAATAAAAGCTTGTACCGATAAAAAAATGTTAACAGAAACTTATTCCTTGTACAGTCAGCATGAAAAGGAACAACGCGAACGAAGACGTCAAAAGTCTTTATTAAAAGGGAATAAGAACTTTTGACGTCTCCGATTGCGTAGTTCCTTTTGATGCTGACTGGACACAGGGCTTGTCCATATATTACGAAAATTTTTGATCACTCTGTCTGTGCATATTTTTTCGAACTTGATTTATCATATCTAGAGTTGACCACTCTACAAAAGCCCTAACAGGTATTCTGCCGAAAAGTATGAAAGTAACATTTAATTGATTAATTGATACCATTCCAAGAAGGAACTTTAAAAATAGTTTTATACTACGTGTTTTGACAATTTCCGTTAATTGCAAGGGGCATAGTTTTGATCAAATAAAGTTAATTTCTCCAAGACAGTAGTATCTTAACTCTAAATGTTACCAATAAATCCAATATTTTAATTTAATCAGTTTTGCAGATTTACCCAGTAAATGGCTCTTACCTGTGAAATCATAAAAGCTTTTTAAATTTTTTAAGGTTCCTATACACTACAAGTAGGTTTACAGACTGAGTTTGTTCAATATTAGGCATGAATTGACTCTGAGGTATGTACATACTTTTGATTTTATGTGTTTCAAGAGCCTTGTACGAGTATAATAAGACAATAACCGATAATGCTACATTAAATTAATTTGTACCTAATAAAAAATAATAATTAAGAAATAATTATGCTAATTTGTTTTTTGAAAGTCCTCTGCAATATTCCGATGTTAACAGAACTTCCCGGGAACAACGGTATAGTATTCTACTCTTATCAATACTCAATAAGGGAACTTTAGAAAACCGTATATTTCTACAGTGCAGGATGAATGCAGATGCATTTTGAGGTTAGAATGTTGTTTACCAAATAAGAAAAGTAAGGATGAATGCACTATATCTTCTCAATGTTTGTTTGGTATAAACATTTAAAAAAAAACAAAAATAATATGAACATGATTAATTTGAAAAACACCCTATTGTTTTAATTACTCATACTGATTGGCATACACTGCAGTAGTAAGTGACATTTGAAAAGAGTTAGTCATTGTTTTTGTATAATTAACGGAAACAAAAGAAACTAATTTTATCTGCTTTAAGGTGGTTCAACAGGCATACAAAACGACTTTTGACATTCGCAGGCGAATGGCGTGTTATTTTAAGAAACTTAGGTATCACACTTTCATAAATTGTTTTTCCATTTGCGCGAAATTCCCCCTTCCCTAGAATAAACTTGTATCAACTAGAATAATTTGAGAAATTAGTTTGTCACATGACATGATACTTTGGGAAAACAATTATTCGCAAATTATTATAGTTTATATACAAGTTCATTCTAGGAAAGGGGGATCAGCTTAAGAAAATATTTTACATATCATTAAATACTTACACTGTCACTTATCTGCAACCATTATCAACCATAAAATAAATTAATATTGGGGGATAAATACAAATCAACCCAGTACCATAGTAGGCTAGTGTTATGGGACTCTACCAGACAACAATATATTGAATAGATATAAATACTTAAATATGTACATAGAAAACATCTACAAAACAGAAACAAATATTCATTCTCATCACACAAATATTTGCCCTCGTCGGGATTCAAACCCAGGACCTTCAACTTTGTAGGCAGTGTCACTACCCACTAGACTAGTCTAACGTCGTCCATTGATACGACACAAAGTTGAATGTACAAAGAAAACTGGCAATGGTACGAGAGATCAAGCATTGAACACAGTTCCAATAAGATGTCTAGTTAGCTTCTAGAAGGTCCAAGAAGTTCCTTCAACTTCAATACTCTATAGCTCCAATAGCTTTGTACAGTACCTATCTATATTTGGAATTATAATTAGCACATATATTGACATACGTTTGGTGAGTCACATCCTACCTATATCTTATCATACAATTTTTCCTGAGATGATCATGAGATTGCAAAATTATGTGGAATATTTCACTGAGTGAAAACCGGTTCTTTTAGAGGGCTATGGCGCAATTACCAGAAGTTTGAAATAATCTGCATGTAATGAGTTTCCTAGCGATATATCTTACAATAACCCAGTTGTAACTGTAACATATAGGTAAATAATAAGAAATTAACTCACCAATCATCTCGTAAAACGTTGCCGAGAGGCTAGCTGTGTAGTTATCCACAAAACCCATATTTAAAAAAAAACAGCTGATCACTACACGTTTACTTACAATCAAAAACAATACTTTATTATACAATACTGACTCGAAACTATAACTGTAATGTTTTGATTAAATTGTGAAATACTGTTGAAAGCGTTAGAATATCAAATAACGCTTTGTTTTCATTTTATTAAAATAAAAAGAGTTCGAGTAAACTAAATCGATCAACAATATGCATGACAGATGACAGATGATATCGTCAAGGCCGTCAAGTCAACGTCAGTGATACGGTACTTTTTACTCCACACACTCTTAAATTTATATCAAATCCGTTTCGAGTTCCTTTTAACTCGTTATATTTATGTGAGCCATATGCTTATATTTGTAAAGTACTACGAAATTTAACCGACTAATTTTAATTTTCCCTTGGTTTATTTTTATTGCATCCTTGCACGTTCAAAAAGTCACTAAGAAATGATCTTATAAATAACCCCGCTGAGAAATCGAATGTGCCTCGAGAGAACTGTCAAAATAATTAATAAGCTAGCAACACCACTCACCTCCTGCCTCCTGTAAAAAAGTTACATTTTGATATGATTGAAGTTTGATTGGAAGACATATTTATTGGACTAGAGACTTCTAATTTGAAACTACTGAAGACGTTATTACTGGATTCGATCAAATGAAATTATACTTACTGAAGACTAGGCAGTACGGCCCATGGTCTTAGCCTGTCCGAATGGACGAATTTAAAAAAAAAAAAAAATGAAGTTTGATTGAAGTTTGAGCAAAATAAAGTAATCTGTCGCAATTGAATTTGTTTTGCTATTTTCAATTATTATTCGGCTTCGTTAAGCCGAACCTTTGAGAAAGTGCTATTTGAGCGATATCTAATCCATAGTCTTACTAGTTTCGGGTGCCATGGAAGTGTCTCTCCGCTCTTTTCGGGTTTTCAGCCGGTATTTTCGCAGTTCGGCTTCAGTTACATCATGTAGGCAAATCTCCGGTATTACTGGGGCAGCAGTAAAAGAAGAGATCGACATTGATTTGGTGAAGACTTATAATGCTGACATCAAAGCAGGTAATCTTTTATTGACTTTTGATGTTCGGGGGTGTTGATACTATAATAATATAAGGGTACGCTAAAAGGACTTTAAAAGCGGCTCCTATTTCTGGGCAACCCTTCGGGTTCGGACATCTGAAGCTACCTAAGTAACCTAATCTATACCTAGTGTTTTGCGAACGCGATGGCTCTAATATCTCTGCCATTCGTGATTTTAGAGAAAAGTTTTTCAAATAAAACATGCTTCTTTTGGCGTATTCTACACAATAGAACTACATTAAATGCCAATTTCCGCCCGCGACTTCGTCTGCGAGGATGTGGGATAAAAACTATATCCTACATTTTAATCCAGGCTGTAAACTATCTTTGTGCAAAATTTCCTCCCCCCCGTTTAAACTTTTTTAATTAATATTCGTAGGATGTGTCATAATGATATCCCACTGACGATTTTTGGGGGAGGGGATAAAAAGAGGGGTATGCCCTCAGGGAATAAAACCCCTGGGGTGTTCTACGTTCGCAATTAGGCACCCCAGGAACGCTGTTTCACACATCCGGAACTCTGACAGAAACCTAACCTAACCTACCCTAACCTAAAGTAATAACAAACATCCAAACTTAGTGGTACAAATATTAGTGGAATAATTTTTAACCATGTGTACCTTTATCGATATCATTTGTTATGATAAGTATGGTAAAAGTGATGTAATCATTGAAGTGTAGCTGATATGGAGAAAAATATTGATGGCCCCAGATAAAAACTGTAATATGTATACTTGAGATATAGTTGGTAGAATTGCTTGAAAGTAGTCCAGTCAAAAAGTAACTTTACCTACCTAGGCAGAAGGTTCTGACTCCAATGACAGTTTTATCATAACTACAACTTACAAAAGTTAAGAAACCCACGACATATCCATTTCAAAGCGGGATAGGTTATTACAATAACCTATGCCGCGTCGCGGGCGACTCTGCTATTTCTGTACTCAACAAAACATCCAGGACTTAGGAACAAATATTCGTGCTCATCACACAAATGCCCTTACCGGGATTTGAGCACAGGACCTCCTTCATAGACATGGTCACTACCCACTAGGGCCCACTGACTAGGCTAACTGACTATATCCATACTAATATTATAAATGGGAAAGTGTATGTGTGTGTTTGTTTGTCCGTCTTTCACGGCAAATTGGAGCGACGAATTGACGTGATTTTTTAAGTGGAGATAGTTGAAGGGATGGAGAGTGATGTAGAATAGTTTTTATCCCCGAAATCATGCCCTAAAGGGGTGAAATGGGGGGGGGAGGGGTAAAAGTTTGTATGGAGCTGCGACATTAAACGAGTTCCACGCGGACGGAGTCGCGGACAGTAGCTAGTTTCAAATAATTTGAACCGGTAAAATCTACCTTACGATCTAACCAACTAAGTTCAAATTGCTTAGTACTTTACAATGTGTTCCACGTCACAGGAGGTGTGGTCCCAGTGTTCAGACGAGCGTTGCTTTTCCCCTCGCGCGTGGCCCTTCAGGATGAGGTGGGGATCTACACGTACGCGGGCCTGTACCAGGCCGCTAGCCAGCTCAGCCAGGAAATCGCCGCACAGCTGGGTGAGTCTTCAGGTTTCTATTACTGGTCATTTATACGCCAGCACGGCTATCACGGGACGGCGCGCGAGCTCTCGATTTTTCTCACACTATCCCTCTCTCTCTTAGGGCTCGTCCAGAAATCATGTGATTGTGGGGGTCAGACAAATATCACAAATGATCACGATGGGGGGGCGGGGGGGTCCGAGAAGACATCACGTGTAATTCAATACGTTTCTCATATCAAAACAAGCTGCGGAAAACGACTCAACGTAATTGATCCTTAGTTCCAAAAATACACGTGATCTTAAATGGGGGGGGGGGGAGTGGGTAGCGTTACAATCACCAAATATCACCAAAGATAAAAGGGGGGGGGGAATAGCCAAATATGGTCACATGATTTCTGGACGAGCCCTTATTAGAACACTTAGAACAAGAGGTATAGTGCGAGAAATACCGAGAGTATGTCGCGGCCGTCTCATGATAGACATGCTGGATCGATTCAATACCTTATGAAGATCTCTGCACAGCCAGGTGACTTACCAGGCTCTAGTTCCTGGTATTCTGTTACCGAGATTCACCCTGTTCCATGGGTCACCTGTGAAGCCAGAACACCCAGGAGATAACTGCCAAAGCAGATATCTAAATGATCTCACCTCAAGCGCACCCAGGAGATCTCCGCGAAACTTGGTGAGACGCCATGGCCACCTACGCTCCATCTGCGCTATTTAGGACGCTCTCTCTACCCTTCTTGATCGATCTCTCGGTTGACCTCTGTATGGATCAGGAGGTCAGCACGCCGAGGGTCTCTGCCTACCATGCCGAGACTGCTAGTCCACTGAGGCGGAAGTGGAGCGGACAAGAAAACCATCAATGAATCTCGTCTCTGGACCGATTCAATCGAAAATGCAGAGATTCGGCGATTTCTGATATGGTGATTTGTGGTTTGGTGAGGACGTGGTCGACGTTATGTTTCCTGGTATCCCAGGCGCCCTCAGTTTATACCCACAAATATGGGGTGCCTTACAATACCCACCCCATATTTGTTACACCAATGTCTAAGAGCCCCCGCAGACTGCAGATTTTTTAGTCGGCCGATAGTTTGGTCGTGCTCTTAATCAGTATCAAGGGGCGGACACTCCGCGATTTACGTTCATCGCTACAAGTACATGCCGGTGCCCCAACGTTGGGGAACCGGCATGTACTTGTAGCGATGAACGTCGACGTCCCCGTCGACGACGTCAGGGGGCCATAAATCTTAATGTTTTGTCTGAGAAAAAGCACCTTTTGTAAACCTCAAAGGAGTGTCCTTAGTATACTTGTACTATTGTCTATTCTGTATGGTAGTGCGCACATTACAACGATATACATATCATACGTACGAGGGGCGGCTGATAAGTCCTAAGCCTATGGTAGAAAAAAACAATATATAAAAAATAACTTATGTTTATTTTTCAATATAATCTCCCTCTAATTCAATGCATTTTTTACATTTTTGATACAATGCTTTTAGGCCGTTAAAAAATATTCTTTAGATTGGCCTTCAAAATGCTCCGCTTTCCCCGTAACTCTCTCTTTAAAATACTGAACAGAAAATAATCGTTAGGGGCTAGGTCTAGACTGTAGGGTGGGTGGTCGATTTCATCGAAGCCAATTTCCTTCAGAGCCTGCCTCGCAACCCGGGCGGTGTGAACGGGTGCATTGTCTTGCAAAAACAAAATGCCTTTCCTTAATTTGCCCCTCCTTTTCTCAACTACCGCTTCTCGCACCTGTCTCAATAGATTAGCATAATAAAGTGCATTTATTGTAGAACCTTTGGCCAAATAATCTATTAAGAGAATGCCATCACAGTCCCAAAACACAGTGGCCATTAACTTAGATGCCGATTTTTGCACTTCAAACTTCTTCGGTGGTCTTTCACCCTTTTCAATCCACTGCATGGATTCAGACTTACACTCCGGATCATACTGCCTGATCCATGTTTCATCAACAGTTAGTATTCGGGAGCAAACTTCATCTATACCATCTCCGCACAGATCTAAAAACGCCTGGGAAGTTTCAACACGACGTTCTTTATCCAACGCCGTCAGCATTTTCGGTACCCAGCGAGCACTGACCTTAGTCATGTTCAAATGTTCATGTAAAATCTCCCCAACCAGTTCTTTACTAATGCCTACAGTATCGGCTATTTGCCAAACCTTAACTCTGGCTCGCCTGCGTTTCCCTAGCCTCGCTTGAGTTTCCCTTATTTATCTTAATGAAATTCGTGTTCTCGTAATAACGTATGTTTATTTTTCTGACGCTAATGTGACATATAATTTTCTGAGTTCTATTTGACACGTAAACTAAATTATGAATAGAAAAAGTAAAACTAGCTAATAAGGTTTCATACGAATGACAACACGTTGTACACCGGTCTTTTAATACTAATTTTCTGACTTTTCTTACATTTTCTTCAGTCGCCACCGATATTGGCCTCCCTGAACGGGGATCGTCTTCAATCGACTCCCTACCCAGTTTAAACAAGCGACTCCACTTTTTGACCGTAGCATAAGAAGGTCCAGAGGCACCATAAATACTAGCCATTTCTTCAAAAATACATTGCGGTGATTTAGCACTTTTTGTAAGGAACTTAATTACAGCACGGTGCTCAATTTTCGTAATATTTGTTGATAATTCAGACATGGTAGACTTTTCCGTTGAATATCTCAAGAAAAATTCAAACAAATATGACATGATTTTGTTTTTAACCATTTTTTTTTAAATGGCCTTTCTAGTGGCCAGTACCATAAACGCATATACGACCTCGAAATACCATAGGCTTAGGACTTATCAGCCGCCCATCGTACATCAAACTATCGGCCGACTGAAAGTCTGCAGTCTGCGGGGGCTCTAAAACTACTCTTCTTTCAGCTGGCGACGGAGAGAGGACGATCGGGTATATGTGTGGCAACAATGCGTCACATGTCATCGTGCAGTGGGCCATCTGGATGTCTGGCAACATAGGTGTGTGTCATTATCATCATCATCAGCTTTTGAACGTCCCTTTCCTGGACACTCGTGGGTGAGAGGGATTGGGCCGTCGTCCTCACGATGGTTCAGTGAGAAATGTTTTCCTTCACCGAAATTAATGGTAAATACATCATTAATGGTGAATACAACCGAATTTCATTGTACATCTGATGTTTACAGATGTAATTCGGTTCATAACTACAACTTAAAAAACTTGAAAAACCCCCGACATTTTCATTTCAAAGTCCAGTATCTCAAAAACGGCTGAACAGATTTTGATAACACTCGGGATAAAATTATGTATGACACTAAAAAAACCGCATTCAAATCGGTCCATCCGTTCGGGAGCTACGATACCACAGACAGATACACAGACAGACACGTTAAACTTATAACACCTCTCTCTTTGCGTCGGGGGTTAAAAAAAGAAAAGCTCATTGGTAACCGGCATTCGAAGCCATGATCGCCTTTTGGCAGCCTCATACTTTAAATTACTTTTATCCATTAAATTTTAAATAATTTGAACCGTTAAAATCTACCTTACGATTTAACCACCTAAGTGTAAATATTTGGAACGGCAATTGCAATTTGAAATTAGTTGTTTAGATCATACGGTAGATTTTAGTGGTTCAAATTATTTAAAACTAGCTTCTGCCCGCGACTCCGTCCGCGTGGAACTCGTTTATATGGCAGCTACATACAAACATTTACCCCCTCATTTCACCCCCTTAGGGGATGGCTTCGGGGATAAAAACTATCCTATGGCTCTTTCCATCCCTTCAACTATCTCCACATAAAAAATCAGGTCAATTCGTCGCTCCGTTTTGCCGTGAAAGACGGACAAACAAACACACACATACACTTTCCCATTTATAATATTAGTAAGTATGGATTTAAAAATGGTTTGGAAATTATTTGGTTAAATCGTAAGGTAATTTTTAACGGTTCAAATTTAAAATTGCTGAGCCTGACCCTCTTTTCAGCCGTACCACTTACACCTCTGCACCCACCGGAAATGCTCAAGTACTTCCTACAGGACAGCACTGCCAGCCTCGTCATATGTACTACCGAATACGAGGATATACTCCGTCCGATAGCTAAGGAAATCTCGAGGCCTGTACTAGTAACTGGAAAGGTACGGTTCCTTTGAATAAAATCAGAGGTTGTTTAATCTACGAAGGAATTGTGGTGTTTTAGGACAAATGTCTATTTAGAATGTTTGTGTTTTCTCCAAACCATAATCAAGTACGGTTAAATAATCAGTCGATGTGACATCCACTTTAAGACACGATTATGTTAACCGTTAAAGATCGTAAAGTACTCAAAATCCCGTCATAAATTGTCATAAGTTATAGCAATGGAATCACTGTTTAAAATGTGTCTTTAATAAGTTTTCTGATCGATACCGATGTTTGACAAAACGTCATCATCGTCATCATATCAGCCTAAAGACGTCCACTGCTGGACATAGGCCTCCCCCAAAACGTGCCACAATGACCGGTCTTGCGCCACCCACAACCAGCGGACTTTGCGACTTTTACCAGGTCATCAGTCCACCTTCTGGGGGGCCTGCCCACACGACACAACGTGACAAAACGTATATGTCTTTATTCAGGAGAATGAGATTACCGCTCAGTTGTACCAACCGAACAGTACCTTCTTGAAGCCGAAAGAAGACGTTTTGAGTGACGTCGGACGTTCCAACTTGTGGTACGGGCAGAAAGACGCCCTACTCATTTATACTAGTGGTAAGTTTTCTGAAATGTTCTGCCTGCCCAAAGGCCTTTTAAAAGGCACTCTCCTCTGTGGAATTTATACTAGTGGCAAGGTCGCCATGTGATGCTCAAGATGATTGATGACACGTTTATTAGAGTTAAATGGTGCATTACAGGGCTTATAACCAGCATCATGAGTAGTCATATACACACGAGTATACATGCAGATATGTGAGAGGTATATTAGTTATGACTTATGACACTACACTGTTTTTTAAAAAAACCTTAATTTTTAACATACACACAAGGTTGAATCAATTCTATTAATAATTATCGAACCTGCACACGTTGCATTTGTTTCGTTTACAACAAAACTAACAAACTCTGTTCTCTTTCCTTTTATAGTAGATTCTAATTTCAATGCCATTCTTTCTTGTTCGCCTTGAGACTATACTGATTTGCCATGGCGGATTATGTGATATACAGTACAAATCGAAGTATGTCTCTTGCCAGGGACCACAAGCAAGCCCAAAGGCGTGGTATGGACCCACAGCATGCTAGCCGCGCAGATAGCGAGTCTGCACCTCGCGTGGCGTTACTCGCGGCACGACGTGGTGCTGCATGCGCTGCCGCTCCATCATATACACGGACAGCTTAATTCTATGCTATCTACACTCGCTATCGGAGCCAGGTGAGCTTTCGGCCATATATTTGAGAACAGAAGACCAGTAATCATATTTTTTTTACAAGCTTTATTTAACTTGCCCTGTTAGTATGTTAGTATGGGACAAATCTTGCGAGTTAAATTTGACCCACTTGCCGGTGACCGATTGAGCTGAAATTTTGGGTTTAAATATAGTTTGGATGACAATTCAATATTATGGTACCATCGAGCTGATCACTGCCGCTGACAGAAGGTGGCCATGGGAATTCAGTACTTAACCGACGTAACCCCGTTGAGTTTGGACTCGTTAGAATCGTCTCAATGAGTAGTTGATGATGGTATACAGAAAAGTACAGTCGGCAATAAAATTCATTTTTGATATAAGAAACATGATTTTTTGACAGAGACATTTCTTTTAGGCTTTTATTTCTGTTGCATGATTAAGTTGTTTTGTTAACATAATTATCACAATATTAATGAACCTCCAGGTCTTTATCATTATGTATGTTGGTACTCTTCTTTATTTGTTTATTGTTCGTGTTATTAAAAAAAATACATTCGCGGCCAGGACGGCAGCGGGCAGCGGGGCGGTCCATATCGTTTAGCAAATGCAATATATGAACGGATGTAGAACGTTTTATAAAGCTACACCAATAACGAGTGGCCATTTGAGCGTTGATCAGGTCATCCTTATGAACAAAAGTCCTTTCAGAAGGACTATGGGCCTTAGAAGCAACTAAGCAACGAATTAACAAATTTTTTTAAAACACAGATTACGAATGCTACCCTCGTTCGTGTCCCACACCGTCTGGGCCCGCCTGCTCGGCATGGGCGAGCGCGAAGAAGCCAAAGTGACCGTGTTCCACGGAGTTCCAGCCATGTACGCGCGCCTAGCCGCCGACTTCGAGAAGATGTTCCACGGTCCGAAGACAACGGAATATGTGAAGACGACGCTGAAGAGGATGCGGCTGATGTGCGCTGGGTCTGCGCCGCTGCCGGAGTCGTTGTTCCATAAGTGGGAACAGGTGAGTAGTGGTTCCATATTTGGGAACTCTTTTTTCGTGTATAGGAACACTTTTTGCATATTAGGAAATACTTGTTCCATAATTTGGAACACATGTTCCATTGTTGAGAACTTTGGTTCCACTGTTAAAAACATGCACTACTGAGATCATTTATGGACACGGCTGAGTACGCGAGAAGAAGCCAAAGTGACTGTGTTCCACGGAGTTACTTCCATGTGCGCTCGCCTAGCTGCCGCCTTCGAGATGTTCCACAGTCCAAAGACAGCGGAGTATGTGAAGACGACGCTGAAGAGGATGCGGCTGATGTGCGCTGGGTCCGCGCCGCTGCCGGAGTCGTTGTTCCATAAGTGGGAGCAGGTGAGTAGTGGTTCCAATTTTGGGAACTATCTTTCCACGTATAGGAACACTTTCCCCATTTAAAAAAAATATTTATTCCATAATTTGGAACAAATGGTTGTTGAGAACTTTGGTTCCACTGTTAAAACATGCACTACTGAGATCAATTACGACGCGGCTGAATACGTGAGGAGAAGCCAAAGTGACTGTGTTCCACGGAGTCACTTCCATGTACGCGCCCCTAGGCGCCGACTTCGAGATGTTCCACAGTCCGAAGACAGCGGAGTACGTGAAGACTACGCTAAAGACGATGCGGCTGATGTGCGCTGGGTCCGTGCCGTTTCCGGAGTTGTTGTTCCATAAGTGGGAACCGGTGAGTAGTTGTTCCATAAGTGGGAACAAGTGAGTAGTTGTTCCATTAACGCATAAATTATAAATATTATAGTTGCATTATTTGTTCCAGATATCCGGAATCCGTCTGCTAGAGCGCTACGGCATGTCGGAAGTGGGCATGGCGCTGTCCAACCCGTACCGGCCGCTGTCAGACCGCGCGGTGGGCCGCGTCGGGCTGCCGCTGCCCGGCGTGGCCGCGCGCCTGGCCGCCGCCCGCGCCGGCCGGCTGGCGCCCGTGCTCACCGTCACCGCGCAGCCCCTCGACACCACGGTAACTATAACCGGCTATACCGTCTAATCAGCGATGGGTAGCCCCATTCATACACATACACCAGTGGCGGAGCCCCCATACAAGCCGATTCGCACCGGCTCGCCTAAAAAATATTGTTTTCGGTTTCGGGTTGATTATTGAAAATGTTCACGCGCCGCCACTGACACACACACAAATAACACAGACTGTAAGGTGTCTCGCAAATTAGACGCATAGAACCAATAGCGGTGCAAAAACTAAATAAGATAATAAATAATTTTGAATTTTCCCGAAAAAGGATTAAAAATATTGTCTAATACAGAGAAAAGTAAAGCAGGGGGTGAAATCATCACAATTCCATATTAAGTTTTTTTTATTTACAGATATCACTAGACCAACTCAGAGGGCACAGAGACGAATCCGACGGCTCCTGGGCAGAGTGGGCGGCCCCGGAGGTGACCCGACACTCCTCCGACGACTGCCAGGGCGAGCTGCTGCTCAAGGGGCCCGGAGTGTTCTCCAGGTGAGACGGGCAATAATATCTACACGTTCAGACCAACAGTGGGCACAGAGGATCCGACGGCTCCTGGGGAGAGTGGGCGCTCACCTAGCTCTTTTCTGCACAAAAAAAGTATGCCATGTTTCAAGAAGAATGGTTTTTATAACACAGAAATAAAACTTTTTATACGACCACATACTATTTAATTTCATGTACAATTTATAATTATGTGTAGTTTTTTTTTCTAAATATCATTAAAATAGATTTGCATGTATGTTATGTGTTTAGAGCAAATAAACAATTTATTATTTACACATCACTATTTGAAGGAGGTAAATAAGTTTCTGTCAAAAATTTCATTTTTGGTACAAGCTTTTATTGCCGACTGTACTTTTCTGTATACCATCATCAACTACTCATTGAGACGATTCTGACGAGCCCATACTCAACGGGGTTACGTCGGTTAAGTACTGAATTCCCATGGCCATCTTCTGTCTCCATCAGATCTGCTCGATGGTACCATAATATTGAATTGTCATCCAAACTACACTTATACCCAAAATTTCAGCACAATCGGTCACCGGGAACTGGGTCAAATTTAACTCGCAAGATTTGTCCCATACTAACGTAACTAACAGGGCAAGTTAAATAAAAGCTTGTAAAAATGGTGTCCACGTTAAATGTAGTTTTAGTCTATCGAATAAATAAGAAGGGTAAAGCAGCGAACACACCGTTGATTAACGCTGCGAATACGCATTGATGGTCTTCTTCGTACATTGTGTTGCGTCTACGCACGCTCAGCGTATTTTGAGCGGCGTGGTCGATACTCGTCCCCCTTCAACCCTTATTCAACCCCCCAGATACTACAACCGCGCGGTGAACCCGGCCGACTTCACCCCCGACGGCTGGTTCCGCACGGGCGACACGGCCGCCTTCACCGACCAGTTCCGGATACTCGGCCGGACCTCCGTCGACATCATCAAGACTAGTGGCTACAAGGTATTCTACTCTACTGTGTGTTACCGGCACGCGGGCTTTTTATTAAGTAGGGTAAATTAACGGAGTTCATTAACTTCATCATGACATTAATACATGTAATCAACTATAATTCCTTATTACATCTATTTTTTTTTAAAGTTATTATGTTTATTTGATTCATGTTTTGAGGTGTGCAATAAAGAGTATTTGTATTGTATTGTATTGTATTGTATTGTATAATTCCGACTTCATAAATTTTCTATCAAAAATTAAATTGCCAGCAATGTACAGCAAAGTAAATTGACAAGTAAGTGTAAATGACAGCTCTTCATACTTTGTTAATACGGCGTCATACACCTAGTTCATTCAAGGTTTGTATTTTGGAAAATTAATTGCGCAGTTAATTTACATAATTATTATTTGCAAATACATGCAAACAATTGGTAATGGAACATATTATTATCAGTAAATAAATGCCCGCATGCCGGTAACACACTGTATAGCACATCCATACTAAGCTTACGGCGCATAAAACTTAAAAAACACGAAGAAACAGACACTTATAGATCGAAAGTCATTGGGGGCTTTTTCTCAGAAATGTAGAACAACAACTTTTTCATCACACTTGCTCGAAAAGGGCTTCATAATGCGCAGACATACAGAGCTACAATAGCCTTTGTTACGCCCACGGGCGTAATGGTTTTTTTCTTAAATTTTATCTGTCACTTGTGGAGCATTTACAAAGCAAAGCGGTTTTTATATCAAATACGATGACTGAAAACGCATTTATAAATAAATTTAAACTTAAAAACACTCCTAAAACATGTTTCACAGAATTATATATGTAGTTATTTAGTGTCTATGTAAAATGCTTTTTAAGTTTTTTCAAATAAAGACTGTATACCGAAGGGTCTTTGCCATACGCGCCTCACGTCAAATTCAACAAAATTGTCAACTGATATGTCGCAGTTTTTATTGCGATTTGTAATAATTTCATCTAAAATGTATTTGTTTCCTCGCAAATGTGATGAAAAACATTGTGTATAACACGGGCGTAAGAATATTGCAAACTCGGGTCATCAAAAGCCCTCCGCGTTCGTCGTTAAACGATGTACAGTCGAGGACAAAGAGATGTATTCACTTTTGGACCTAATCATCATCATCATTCGATTAGGTCCGAAAGTGTATACATCTCTTTGTCCTCGACTGTACTATTTTACGATGAGCGCAAGGTAATATAAAAGCGAGTTCAATGACCTTGATTATTGTATTTTGTCGTATTGGGCAGGTCAGCGCCCTCCAAGTGGAATCGGCCATACTGGAGCACCCGAGCATCGCCGACGCCGCGGTCCTCGGCGTGGAGAGCCAGCAGTACGGGGAGGTCGTCTCCGCCGTGGTGGTGCTTAAGGACCAAGCCACCTTGACCTTGCAGGTATTGACCTTGTCCTTTCCGGTATTGACCCTGACCTTGCATGAATTGACCTTGATCTTGCCGGTATTGGCCTTAATCTTGCTGGTATTGACCTTGAACTTGCAGGTGTTGACCTTGGCCTTGCAGGTTTTTAAGAAGAGGGGTGTTATAAGTTTAACGTGTCTGTGTATCTGTCTGTGGTAGCGTAGCTCCCAAATGGGTGGACCGATTTGAATGCGGCTTTTTTTGTGTCATAGATAATTTTATCCCGAGTCTCAAAATCTGTTCAGCCGATTTTGAAATATTGGACTTTGAAATGAAAATGTCGGGGTTTTTAAAATTTTCTTAGTTGTAGTTATTATACAACGGCGGTGACAAACAAGCGTACGGCCCGCCTGATGGTAAGCGGACACCGCTGCCTGTAGAGCGGTGGGGTATTAGGCGGTACGCTTGTTTGTCACCTGTGGAGTTGCTTGCGTATAGAATGCTCAGGTGCATGCGTATAGAAGGATCGTGAAACTTTTTTTACAGGCTGTATTTCAAGTACCGCGATAGCTAGACATTTGAAATTTTCACAAATGATGTATTTCTGTTGCCGCTATAACAACAAATACTAATAGCTAAATAAAATAAATATTTAATGGGGAGCTCCCATACAACAAACGTTTTTTGTTTTGTTGTTTTTATAGATAATGGTACGGAATCCTTCGTGCGCGAGTCCAACTCGCACTTGGCCGGTTAATTTATTAATTTACAGTCCCCAATTTGTGGCACAGCAACACGGCGTTCAGCCGTGAAAATTTGAGGTTCATTTCTTGGATTTTTTTAAATTTATTCCATTGCGTGTTTGAGAAAAGCATTATACATACCTCGGCGTGAAAAGGGGTTGCCAGCCAATATGTACCCGCGCCTGTGCGGATCTAACCTCTATTAGTAGTATAAATCCATGGTTATTGTTTCTTAAGTTTTAATTTAAGTAGGTACTAACCTTTCTAATCCTCTGTTTATCCTCTGATTACTTTTACAAATTGTTAAAATACGTACTCCTAAAATCACACAGTAAAATCACAAAGGAGGCTCCAACTCAGCCTATGTGTAATAATTTTAAGATAAGGAATAAATGATTTTGTTTTTTTTTATCAGGATCTGAAACTCGACGCCGGCAAGAGACTGGCGCCCTACCAGCTGCCGAGGAAGATGCTGGTGGTGAAGGAAATGCCGAGGAATATCATGGGGAAGCTAGATAAGAAGAAGATTAGGGAGCTTTATGGAGAAGAGTTGAAGATGTGAAGTGATAGCCTAGGGACGCCAGAGCTCGGTGAGGTGGCGCTGTGATATGTAATCTTGATTCGTGTGACAGCTGTCATGTCAGTATAATTTGACGTTAAGTTTATAAATGATATGGAAATGACAGCACCCACAACACAACGAATCCTCAAATAAACCAAAAAAGTATCACATATAAAAAAAGGCTTCCACAAGACGGCGCGCGAGCCGAGCTCTCTTGATTTTTCTCGCACTATACCTCTCTTTCTAAGTGTTCTAATAAGAGAGAGACGGATAGTGCGAGAAAAATCGAAAGAGCTCGCGCGCCGTCTTACACAAACTAAATTTAACAAGTGCTGCCAACATGACAATGTTAGAGCGCCGGCTTCGAGTTCGTGCAGATCCGTATAAGTATGTTTTAAAAACCGGCCAAGTGCGAATTGGGCCACGCGCAGTGTAGGGTTCTGTAGTTGCCTGTCTGTCTTTGTTACATCGAGACTCGCGCGCCTAATAAATGGTGCGGTTGCGCCGGCCGAATTTTCTAACCCCGCACCATGGGTTTAAAGAGAAAAAAAATTGAAACCCCACTTCAAGTGTAGGTACGAGTTTTTTTTCAAAGATTTTATTCTACCTTCTATTCCTTCTATTTTTGTCGGCGTGATTGATTTATACCTATGCCGAATTACAGCTTTCTAGTACTAAGGGTTACTGAGCTAAGCCGCAGATGGACAGACGGACATGGCGAAACTATAAGGGTTCCTTGTTGACTACGGAACCCTAAAAACTAGCTTTTGCCCGCGACTTTGTCCGCTTAGAAGTCGTTTATATTTATATCGAATCTCTGTACACCTTCACCCCCCCCCCCCCCCCCCGAAAAAAGTATTTGTAAGAATTGCAAGACATAATGAAATAAGTGTGCAATACTCTTAATTAATTTAAAATATTAAGAGGAAATAATACTACGTACTCGTCCATACAAAAACTGAAATTGGTTTGTTCACTTGTGAATATTTTCCAATCTCGATGATTTTTTAGTATATTGCTATGACACAATGAAACGCTGAAGCGATCGACATCAAAATCAAAGCGGTTTGTTAAGATTTAGTTAGTGGAGACCGTTTCCTTAAATATTCATCAAATAATTTACTTTAAAAACAAAGTTTTAACCGACATCAATTTAGTACTCCGCCAAGCCACGAGAACATTTCCTATTTTTTTTTACAATTTACCACATGAACTGATTTCCGATAGCAAATGCGTTGATTACTATAGAAAAAAAACCGAATCGCTGTATGTGGGCCGATAATATTTGAGGACTTCCATCGATTTCCCAAGAGCACTTCATTACTTCCTATTTCAACGGAATCTTATCAGAACCTGTGACGTACTTTTGCACTTTTAAGTACATAATTGAGGAATTCGATAAGTCATCTGTTCGTCTTCATCATCAATTCCTCGCCACCAAATTTATGATTCCGGATGTAAATACACGAGTTATAACAGAAAATACCAAAATCACTACACGCGTGCCTAATAAAATTGAGGAGTCCCCTCAATTCCTCATGGATCCCATCATCTAACTGAATTAAAAAAAAATGGGACCCATCTGTAAGTATATACATACGAAAAAAAAAACGAATCGGCTCGTCAATGACGGAGTGCTGAGGTAACAAACATTGGAAAAAAAAATACAACCGAATTGAGAACCTCCTCCTTTTTTTTGAAGTCGGTTAAAAAGTACCTATTGTCAGTCGCGAGTTGCTGCAAAAGTATTCTTTCGTCTTAAGATATATTTTAAAATTGAACGTATCAACTATGTTGGTCAGAGATAGTACTTTGCAAGGAGTCCACACGTATACAGTCGGCGTCATATAGTAAGTAGCAGCCAAGGTAGCCAAATATTTCGGTTCACGTCTTTATTACTGTAAGAATAAGGGTGTGTTACGAAATATTTGGCTACCTTGGCTGCTACTAACGAAATGACGCCGACTGTACATAATAGAATCGAGCTTCTGTTATGGCCGCTCCACACGATGGGCCATCCTGACCCATCATACAGGACGCAACTATGCGTTAAAGGGAGTAAGACATATTTATGTCTCGTTCTACCGCATAGCCGCGTCCTGTATGATGGGTCAGGATGGCCCATCGCATCGTGTGGAGCGGCCGTTAAATGTCATGATCTCATGATATAGTCTGTCAAGCGAGTTGTGTCCCTGGCAAATTGCAGTAAATTAAAAAAAATATGCTGTTGACACGAAATGGCGGCCTAATAAGTACTTGTAACTGACAGTTTAATTCGTAGGTAAAATTTTTGCCATACAAAGAATTTGATAAAAATGCTGTGGACACGACTCGCTTGACAGACTATATCGATACCATAGTTCACAATCGTACTAATTACGGGGAAAAAGTGGTGTAATTAGTACGATAGTGGTCAAATCATAAAGTTACAATTTTAGTGACAAAAAAAAATGTCAGTACGACTGTGAACTAGGGTATCAATATCATGACATTTAACAGAAGCTTTTCGGTGAAGGACAACATCGTGAGGGAACCGCTCTGATCCTTACAAGGTTTAGTTTACCCCTCTGGGTTGGAAAGTTGGCAGGCGCTTTCATAGAACAAGTGCCCGCGCCAAACCTTGGAATTACGTGCCAACGCGGGCCCCGGGCTCTTTTAGGAGACAACCGGGAAAAACGCCGGGAGGATGATGGGACATACACATGTCTCTCCCTTGTTACGCCGGTGTGCACTGCCCTTTGGATGAGGACCAAATTCTTGGCCAGTAGTTAGCGTGGTTAATTGATAGTAGTTAAAAAGTTACGTTGTGCCACGAAAGTTAACTATAGAATTGTATGGCTAATTTTCGTGTCACAACGGAACTTTTTAACTACTACCAATTAACTAGGCCAACTACAGGCCAAGAATTTTTATGATTTGGCCAAAAGATTCTTAAGGGGCTCCCATAATTGGCGTATGGGATCGTACCTTCGAATCCTTCGATCCGAATCTTTTAGTTTTCTTAGGTTCTTCGTAGCTTATTATGTTAACAACAACAGCTTTAAGCAATATAGTATCCCATATTTACTTCAAAGTTCATTGTTTTCGAGATATTTGGAATCAAAGTTGAACAATTTTAGGCCAAACAACCGGTTTCTGGCCATAACGTTTGTGTTAATTGGTTCAAAATGAAAACCCTGGACCAGTTTTTAGGGACGTCACAGACGAACCCAAATATGTAGATTTCGTATGTGTTAGATCTTTCACGTCAATAGAGATACTACAAAATAAGTGTTATTTTAGACAATGTTTAAAAAGATCATACAAAATTAAGTATTTATTTGTTTCAAAATCCGATAGACCAAAATGGAGATAAAAGATTGAAGAACCGATAACCGTTTGATGTATACTTCTATCTGTAGTGCAAAAGTAGCAGATACGATTCAAAACTTGTCAAAAATCGATGGAAACCTCGGGTAGCCCCTTAAGTAATCTTTATTTTAAGTACTTCGGATGCCTTTAGCTAATTAAGTAAAATGAAGGTCCATTCATAACCACGTAATTTACAAACTGAACAAAAATACGCTTTCAGACTGCCTTAATAAAAATGTATATAATATAATGAATAAACCTATATTTAGTATTTTAAGGCTTAGAATGCATTTATTGGTTGTTTCTAAATATTTATAATGTTAAATAATAGTTAATAGAATTATTGTTATTTCAACATATCAGTCAGCTGTGAAGATGTTATTTTACTATTTTTAGCGTTTTAATGATCGATCCTTGTTATAATTTGTTGAATAAAATATTGTTGGAATAACCTGATTTCATTCGACCATTTCAATGCCATAACACGTACAGACAGCCGCAAGAGCAGCTACGCGAACCAATGCTCAAAGTACATATACAAATAATTTATTGATAGAACATAAGGCCGAAACGCACAGAGAGCGGTGGCGGAGCGGCGCGGTGCGGCGCGGAGGCGGTACTGGTTGTAATGTTCGAGCTAATATGAAACGGTCCGCACAGAGCGGCGCAGCGCGGCGCGGTTTTCTGTGCAGACCCTCTCGTATTAGCTCGAACATTACAACCGGTCCTGCCTCCGCACCGCGCCGCGCCGCGCCGCCCCGCCACCGCTCTCTGTGCGTTTGCAGCTATAATGTACATCAGTTTACTATAGACTAGGGAGCTAACTATTAGAGGCAAATAACACGTCCCTGAGCTAGGGTACTAGCCCAAGCACTTTATTTTCATTAGTATGGAAAAAAATGGAAATTTGGAAATAATTCATAACAGCAGCTTTTTTGTGTGTAACTGATATATTATCATTTTAGTAATTACGTAGACTCAAAATCCACCAAAATATTAGTCATCAAAAAAATCGATATTTAACCAATTCCTGAAAAAAAGAGGAAAAATATTAATAGATATTTTATTTCTTGTTTTGGTTAATTTACAGGAGCTCTTCAAGAATAATAAATAAATTACACAAAAAACATAATGGATGTGTCATTTATTTTTATATATTTACTTCCCGATGGAAATTTTGGTGTATTCTTGGATAAGGCATCTTAGAATAATATTGGAAAATTAAATAAACAAAAAAAACGCTGTTATAAATTAATGTTTGAAAAAAACGTAATTTTCCTGGGGTATACCCTGGGGTGTTTCAGGCAAAAAAGAACTAATAATTGAAAAGTGACCTACACACGACTGTAACGTGAAGAGGATTGTCTAGATTAGGTAATATATATAAAGCATATTAGGTTAAATTACACTAGTTACTAAATTACGCTTCTGCCCACGACTCCGTCCGCGTGGAACCATATTTCGACTAAATTGGTTCAGCGGTTTAAGCGTGAAGAGGTAACAGATAGACAGACGGACACACTTTCGCATGTATAATATTATATATATATATATGTAGTATGGATGTGCGCGTCTCGCCATCAAACTTAATAGTTTAATGAGTATAGTTTGACGACCGCTTTAGCCTAGTTGGTAGTGACCGTGCCTACGAAGCAAGAGGTCCTGGGTTCGAATCCCGGTAAGGGCATTTATTTGTGTGATGAACACGAATATTTGTTCCAATATAATATTTAGACTGTGTGGAAATGTTATTTTCACACCTTTCATTCGGAAAAGTAAGTTTTGCTCCACGACGAGAGGGACCTAAACGCTGCTTTTCTGTTCAAGCTACTTTTTTAATTTATACATTGGCATTAGAGCATTTGTACGCAATGTGCCAATTGAACACAGATGTTAATAAAATAATCGATTGCAATTTCATCGTAGTCGATTCAAAACGAACATATGTCAAGTTTTAACTCTAACAACGTTGTATAAAAATTTATAAATATTTCGTAATATTTAAAAATTAGTAATAAAAATTAAGATAATTTAGATATATTTTAACAATAGCTTTTTTTAATTTCCTCATAGTCGGTGTGAAAAATAGTATGTGTCACTCGGTAGCAAAATTATTTTCGTCTCGGGCATAAACACTTGTATCCCTCACTACGCTCAGGATTAAACACACCGCCCTCGCCGTAAATATACTATTTTGCTCCCTTGTGACGCAAATAGCTATTTACAAACCGCAAATAACGTTTGTGTACTTTTCCATTGCATAGTACACCTAACACTAACCGCCTGCAAAATTTCATGTTCTTCGAGAAGTAGGTACATACCTTAGAATTTAGATGGTCGGTGAGTCATTCAAAATGGCCCGAATGGCTTCGAGAAAAGATTGGAATTATTACGCCGTGGGACGGGTGCTTCTTTTTGCTCCATTTTAACACCATCTACAGAAGTAGGGTTTTTCGAGCGTAGGTATATATGTATACAAGAAAATTCTATTTCACGGGCTACAGTCCAGACGGCTCGATGGATTTTGACATATGAGGTGTCGTTGAATTCCTAATAATAGTAATAATGGGAGTAGGTAACATATTATGCTCTATCATGGGACGACCGCGACATACTCTCGATTTTTCTCGCACTATACCTCTCTTTCTAAGTGCTCTAATAATAAAGAGACGGTTAGTGCGAGAAAAATCGAGAGCTCAGGCGCCGTCGCGTGATAGCCGTGCAGATAAAATACTTACTGTACCTTTAGTATACTGATTATACTGTGCTATCTATAGTATCTATTGAAGCCATTTGACACATCTTCGCGTTATTAACGATGACGCGTACCAAAAATTTAAACAGAACGTCACGTGCGGCGCAGACATAAACTACTACCATGTAATCCTCCGCAGACTTTATGTTATCTAGGGTAACACAACGTTAGCGCGATTCAGGTCTCGCAACAGCGACATCTAGCGGCAAGTCCCATTACTAATTTCACGTACCTACAAACTATGCAATAAAGTGCCACGTAACATAACTTTAATTAATACATAGCACTTCGGCTCTTAATCTATATCTATCTATCCATATATCTATCTACATCTACAATATTATAAAGAGTTTGTATTGAATAGGCCCCGAAACTACTGGACCGATTTCAAAAAATATTTTACCATTAGAAGTCGACATTATCCCTGATGAACATAGGCTACTTTTTACCGCGGGAAAATGCTTCACTCCTACGGGATAACGGGTAATCCGTGCGAAGCCGGGCCGGGCAGCTAGTAGTATACATAAAAGAAGTTCTGACTGATCAACGCAGACGGGACAGCCGAAACTACTGGAACTAGAAACTGGAAATTTACGCCAGATAGACGAGGCATAAGAGAAAAAAAAACTTTCTGTACACTTAGTATACTGATTATATTGAAGCCATTTGACGCTTTTATCTTCGCTGGTATTAACGAAGACGCGTGCCAAAAAATCAACTCAAAAGACAGTTTTCCTGAATTATCCTACATTTTAATCCTCCTCAGACTTTATGTTTAGGGTAACACAACGTTAGCGCGATTCAGGTCTCGGAACAGCGACATCTAGCGGCAAATCTCTTTACTAATTTCGCGTACCCTCAAACTACTGGAATTTTACGCCAAACTTCCTTTTATAACGTAGCGAGGCATAAGAAGGGACTTTTGGAAAATCCATCCCCAAGGGGTTCAAATAGGGAAGTTTGTATGGGGGTAACTTTTTTCGAGGTGGAGACTTAAAAACTTTGTGGAAAGGTACTTATTAAAATACAAAAAAGTACTTTCAGAGTTCGGGCCTGTTCGTGTGTATGTCTGCATGTGGACAAGAAAATTCTATTTCATGGGCTACGGTCTAAACGGCTTCATGGATTTTGACACATGAGGTGTCGTTGTGTACCTCATCGTCTGTAACATAGGTTTCAGATGGTATTTTCGAAAAATCTTTTGATTTTACTTGTAGATGTCTCGACCAGCGGGGAAAAGTTTAAATAAAAATAGATTTTCCAATTGCAACATATATTGAAATAACACATTTATTGCGAAACGTCGTGGTTACACAAGACACAGGGCTATCAAAATTGTGAAGACTATAAAAAAAAACAATTTCATACAGAGGAATGTCTAAGTCTACGTTAATTTTAAAAAGCTTTAAATTTAAATACATTTCGGCAGTAAATTTAATAAAGATATTGTGATATAAAGTAATTATTACGTGAATAATGAAGTGAAGATGAAGAGTGAAATTTAGAGCTATAATGGGTAAATCTATGCATTTAATTTTTAATGGTTACCAATGAAAACCCAAAGCTAAAGTAGTATTTCAACAAGTCTGAGTAAATATTCCAATATCGACAATTGTGCATTAAACAAATATATTTATAACAAACAATGAATATTTTTGCCGAACAACGCGCGTAGACGATGTGATTTCCCGCTTTGCGGCGCAAATTAGCTACATCGAAAGTGGAGACATTTAGACATCAATTCATAAAACTTATAAAACCATGCTATGATAAAAACTTGAGTAAAAGACAGATATATCTTCAGCGAATTAAAAATACTACTATAAAAGACAAGTTGCCAAACAATGAGTCAATGGGTCCATATATGATGAATCTACCGATACATTTTGAAGCACAATTACATTTTAAACAATAAACATGAATTAAATCAATATCAACGGTTATTTCATGGTGATCCCATTCAAACATACTGTATTTTGTATGTCCGTTAAATATAAAAACAATTCATTCAAAATTTAAAAAACAATTTCACAAAACATAAAATATAACATGGGGCTTCACGAGAAATTAATAATATACCTCTAAATAATATTGAAATACATAGGTAATGGAAATTCTATTATAATTTATATAAAATGAAAACCCCAAAGCAACCGGTACCAAATAATATTAATGAAACGAAAACTTCACAGTGCAGAGAGAATAGACTTTGAATCCATAATAAATAGAGATTCTGAGAATATTGGCATCATTTATTAGTAAAATTCGACTTCTCAACGCAAACAGGGGATGTTATAAGTGTAATATGTGTGTCCGACCGTGCCATCGTAGCCTCCAACCGGAAAAAGTGATTTATGTGTCAGCGGTGTTATACTGAACCAAAAGTCTATTCCCCCCACTGTCGCGGCCGCTACGCTGCGCTCCGCTACGCTCGTCGCGCGGAGTCGCGTCGCGTCGCGTCGCGTCGCGTCGCGTCTTGTCGCGCGTCACTTGAGCGCGCACTCGACGAACACGCGGCGCTCCTCGCGCGGGGACGGCGGCGGCGTCTGCGGCGCCGGCACGCGGCCCAGGTTAGGCTCGAACTGCGACTCGGACAGCGGCCAGATGCCCTTCAGCACGGACCTGCAAGTTAACAATACACATTTCACAACTGAATTTTTTAACTACTACCGAAACAGACTAACTGCTGGCCAAGAATTTGGTCCTCAGCCATATGATGACATAAATTGTACTGGGATGACAGCTATCAAATAATGGATGTAAGGTCAGTTTCACTATCCATCCACTCCATCTACATCTTAGAGAACAGATTTTACAAATTTCTACAGAGCAGCTATGGTAATATTAATACCACGACCGAGCGAGATGGTAGTACACATCTCAATTAGTGTGACTGATAGGGATATATCATTCCTTGACAGAGTTCCACTTTTTTATTGGCCGCAACTGAGTTGGTACGAGAACACGGCAAATAAGCCATTATCCGCCCAAATTGAGTAGGTTGTTTATGATATGCCGTCAGTAACTTAAGACCAGTTCTTAATTTAGCTGCTTAAAATAAATGTTGTTAATAAGAGCCTTTCCGTCCCTTCCCCATGCTCATCTGTATTTATAAGGACTCTAAGATGTAGGCAATCGTTTAGTTTCAGGAATCAGCCATCTAGAGTGTATTAGTCTATGGTTTGGAGGAACACCTCTTTTTTTAGAGGTCTTTGTTTTGGATACGTACGGTTTCCAAATGTAACCAGAATCTATAGTTTTGTTGGGAATAAAAGGGAAGAGTTATTCTTATTCAAATAATGACCAGATAGCCTGCAAGCCTGCTGGCACAGTCTGTCAAGTACTTCAGGCCATTTCAAAATTGACAGATTTTCGTTACTCTCTCTACAATAAAGCCTGCATCACACTGGCGCGGCCTTGCCGCGGTGGACAATACTAAACTTGTCATTAGCTGTCAAATTTACTATTGACCGCCACCGCAGGCCGCACCAGTGTGTGAGAGCCCTTAAAGGGCTAAATGATGACGTACATATTTATGTCGTACTGCACGGCTATCACGCGACGGCGCGCGAGGTCTCTCGATTTTTCTCGCACTATCCGTCTCTCTCTTATTAGAGCACTAAGAACAAGAGGTATAAGTGCGAGAAAAATTGAGAGTATGTCGCGGCCGTCCCATGATAGACGTGCTATAATATACCCTTAAAATTTTGACGGGATTTTCTCAAACTTCCGGCGAAGTTTAGGTGTGATAATCTTTTGATCTTCGCTCAAGACAACTTTCGACCGTGTGCCATGCCATACATTTGATCGTGCTCTCATAAGACGTATGCATTTTGGGAGCTGGCTTACGAACTAAGAGGCGGTGATCGATCAAGTTATCCACGTTAATCACCAGACCCCAGGTTATGGCGCTTCGCCGGACGCCACAGCGTCACGCTCGCTTCGCTCGCTCGGCTCGCGAACTGTACGGTCGCAGTCCACCTAACAGTTTTTTTCCCCTGGGGGATCAGGCAAGGGGATTCTAGTGGTCAACAGCTGATCGATGAGACAGAAGTGGCAAATTAGTACTCGGGACAAATTTACAAAGTACTGACCAGAGGCAGTGGTCGATGAGGGTGCGAACTTTCGGCAGCGGGAACCCGTTGAAGGCGGACGCGACGGGCAGGGTGTACGCGCCCATGTCGCGGAACAGCAGCCAGGAGCCGACGGGGAGAGGTGGCAAACGGGTGCTCGGGAGCACGCAGTCCAGGCTGTCGCAGGTGGGACCCCAGAGGGAGCAGGGCAGCGACTTTTCGGTGTGCGGCTGAAAAAATGGACAAATATAAAAATCTGCGATAACATATTGGGCAAATATGTCGACTAGTCGATCGATTATACGACCCTAGTTATGACGGATGTTTCATTTCATATACAAAGTGTACAGAACGCAACTTTGTCAAAAATCGAAATAACGGCGAATCAAACTTTGGCGATTATAACCCTAAAGGACTAGTTTTTGAAAAACTTTCTTATAAAGTTTTTAAAGATGACTACATTTGCTACAATATGATACTAGAATTGTCGCTGTGGACCCAATAGTTTCCGAGATTAAGTCTCAAAGTTTATCATTTTTTTCGAACAAGAAAACAAATTTTTGGCGGTTATTTCGATTTTTGACAAAATTGCGTTCGGCGCTCGAGGTCACAAACTTGGATTATTCATTAGGCTAACATCATAAGCAAGCCTGCAAAAAACCAGAACTACCGGATTTGACGCATACTACCGATGTAGTCTAGAGATATAAAGTTACTGGATTATTAATATAGAGGCAGAAGGCAGTGTGTACTCACATAGAGCGTGGCAGCCTCCACCTGCTGGTGATCGTACAGCACGCAGTTAAAGGAGCCGTACACACCGTCATTCATGAAGTACATGGTGTGTGTCTCATCCTCGCCGAGCGCGTCCTTGGTCACGATCTGGGAACGATTGTCTGCTTAAAACAAGTTTCTGACAAAAAACCACATCGGTTAAGTACTGAATTCCCATGGCCACCTTCTGTCTCCATCATCAGATCAGCTCGACGGTACCATAATATTGAATTGTCGTCCAAACTATACTTATACCCAATATTTCAGCTCAATCGGTCACCGGGAAGAATTACAGACAGACAGACAACGGGACTGGTGAAAATAAATAAAAGCTTGAAATAACTGGTCTGGTGGTATTCTCTTCACTATTGTTCCGGGGACCCGCCTTAACGGGGTGCATCGGAAATTATCGCGCGCTTTGAAACGCCGTTCTGACTACATTAAGAAACAATAAGGTCTGATTTTCAGATATATGATTCTCGTGTTTTTAATATCGATTATTTTTAACCCCCGATGCAAAGAGAGGGGTGTTATAAGTTTAACGTGTCTGTGTATCTGTCTGTGGTAGCTTAGCGCCCAAACGGATGGACCGATTTGAATGCGGTTTTTTCTGTCACAGATAACTTTATCCCGAGTGTTCTTAGCCATGTTCCATCAAAATCTGTTCAGCCGTTTTTGAGATATTGGACTTTTAAATGAAAATGTCGGGGGTTTTTCAAGTTTTCTAAGTTGCAGTTATATTATATTTAAGTAGTGTCGACCCGACCTTTGGGTCGGGTAACGTACCTCCCGCTTGGCGTGGATCATGACCGCGAGCGAGTAGGCCGCGGCCGCGAAGTACCGGCCCGGCTCCGCGATCACGCGCACCGCGCGGTCCGGGAAGTGGGTCTCCAGGGCCGCGTTGATCACCAGCGACACCTGACAACAACAACTTATTTAGCACAGACATAGTATAATAGGGTTGCCATAGGCCCCGGTACGCCGGGACATGTCTATGCAGCATGGTGTCCTGGCGTCCCGGCCGATAAGCATATCGTCCCGGTTTAAAAATCATAGTTATTTAATAGAGGGCTGGACTTGGTAAACAGTAATATACCTACAATAAACGCGACTAACTAGGTAGACTGATCGTACGTGGATAGAACCGTCCGGCTCGGAGCATTAAATTTTTCAATTTTTCCTTTCATTTAAAATTTATAATTTCCGTTAGCAGCGTTACTGCTTAAAAACAAAAAATAATTTAGTATGGGGTAGCGCATCGTTACTGACGATTTCTCAACATAATTTGAGACGTTGGTGCCGTTAAGAAGCCAAAGTCTTCTGGTAGATGTCGCTACATACGCCTCCCTAAGGCGTTGTATGAAGGAACTGATTGAAGGATTTGGTGCCCGAACCAGATTGTTCCGATAGCTCAGTTGGTTAGTAGCGACGGGCCATGAATGCCTGTGGTCGCCGGTTCGAATCCGGCTCGGAGCATTATATTTTTCAATTTTTCCTTTCATTTAAAATTTATAATTTCCAGTAGCAGCGTTACTGCTTAAAAACAAAAATTAATTAATTTATAACAGCGTTTTTGTTTGTTTGTTTAATTCTCAAATGTTATTCTATGATGCCTTCTTATCCAAGAATCCTACAAAAGTTCCATCGGGAAATAAATATATAAAAATAAATGACACATCCATTATGTTCTTTGTGTGATTTATTTATTATTGTTGAAGAGCTCCTGTTAATTAACCAAAACCAAAATTAAAATATCTATTAATGTTTTTCCTCTTTTTTCAAGAATTGGTTAAACATCGATTTTTTCGATGACTAACATTTCGGTGCATTTTGAGTCTACGCAATCACTAAAATAATAATGTATCAGTTACACACAAAAAAACTGCTGTTATGAATTATTACCAAATTTCATTTTTTTTCCATACAAATGATAATAAAATGCTTGGGTTATGGGCACGTGCACAAGTACCAACCTCCTTGATGCTGGAGTCGGTCCCGCCCGGGAAGCCGCCCCCGACGTCGAGGAGGCGCATGCGCGCGTGCCCGAGCGAGCCGCCCAGCGTGAACAGCGCGCGGCAGTACTGCACGTGCACAAGTACCAACCTCCTTGATGCTGGAGTCGGTCCCGCCCGGGAAGCCGCCCCCGACGTCGAGGAGGCGCATGCGCGCGTGCCCGAGCGAGCCGCCCAGCGTGAACAGCGCGCGGCAGTACTGCACGTGCACAAGTACCAACCTCCTTGATGCTGGAGTCGGTCCCGCCCGGGAAGCCGCCCCCGACGTCGAGGAGGCGCATGCGCGCGTGCCCGAGCGAGCCGCCCAGCGTGAACAGCGCGCGGCAGTACTGCACGTGCACAAGTACCAACCTCCTTGATGCTGGAGTCGGTCCCGCCCGGGAAGCCGCCCCCGACGTCGAGGAGGCGCATGCGCGCGTGCCCGAGCGAGCCGCCCAGCGTGAACAGCGCGCGGCAGTACTGCACGTGCACAAGTACCAACCTCCTTGATGCTGGAGTCGGTCCCGCCCGGGAAGCCGCCCCCGACGTCGAGGAGGCGCATGCGCGCGTGCCCGAGCGAGCCGCCCAGCGTGAACAGCGCGCGGCAGTACTGCACGTGCACAAGTACCAACCTCCTTGATGCTGGAGTCGGTCCCGCCCGGGAAGCCGCCCCCGACGTCGAGGAGGCGCATGCGCGCGTGCCCGAGCGAGCCGCCCAGCGTGAACAGCGCGCGGCAGTACTGCACGTGCACAAGTACCAACCTCCTTGATGCTGGAGTCGGTCCCGCCCGGGAAGCCGCCCCCGACGTCGAGGAGGCGCATGCGCGCGTGCCCGAGCGAGCCGCCCAGCGTGAACAGCGCGCGGCAGTACTGCACGTGCACAAGTACCAACCTCCTTGATGCTGGAGTCGGTCCCGCCCGGGAAGCCGCCCCCGACGTCGAGGAGGCGCATGCGCGCGTGCCCGAGCGAGCCGCCCAGCGTGAACAGCGCGCGGCAGTACTGCACGTGCACAAGTACCAACCTCCTTGATGCTGGAGTCGGTCCCGCCCGGGAAGCCGCCCCCGACGTCGAGGAGGCGCATGCGCGCGTGCCCGAGCGAGCCGCCCAGCGTGAACAGCGCGCGGCAGTACTGCACGTGCACAAGTACCAACCTCCTTGATGCTGGAGTCGGTCCCGCCCGGGAAGCCGCCCCCGACGTCGAGGAGGCGCATGCGCGCGTGCCCGAGCGAGCCGCCCAGCGTGAACAGCGCGCGGCAGTACTGCACGGCGCGCGCGTACACCTCCGTCTCCGAGCAGCCCGACCCCACGTGGAACGATATGCCCACCACCTGGAGATTAAACACAATTACTACATGCACGGCGTTGTTTTGTATCACAAATGTGTTAAAATAACAGTGAATTGGCTATTACTGAATCTTCGAGCTTCATCTTAGGCTCTGTCGTGAGGCTAGAGTTAATCACTGGATAGTCTCAGCACTAGTTTGCGCACCACCTAGATACGCATCACTAGTCTGCGGATCAATTGGATACACAGTACTAGTCAGCGGACCAACCGGATACGCGGCACTAGTCTGCGTACCACCTAGATACGCATCACTAGTCTGCGGATCAATTGGATACACAGTACTACTCAGCGGACCAACCGGATACGCGGCACTAGTCTGCGTACCACCTAGATACGCATCACTAGTCTGCGGATCAATTGGATACACAGTACTAGTCAGCGGACCAACCGGATACGCGGCACTAGTTTGCGTACCACCTAGATACGCATCACTAGTCTGCGGATCAATTGGATACGCAGCACTAGTCAGCGGACCAACCAGATTCGCGGCACTAGTCTGCGTACCACCTGGATACGCTGTTACGGTCTAATTTTATGAGGCGTTTGTTGTGGGTTTTAAGACTCATAGCGCCATCTATTACAGCATATCTGCGACTCTCGGGCGTTCAAGGGAAGGCGACACCTACTGATGTTCGGCGGAACTGCGAGCGCACCGAGGTTGCGAATGAAATCGATAACAGTTCAGACCGATCAATGTTATTGTTTTATTAATATCTTTACAGATAATTTAGAAATCGAAAAATAGATCTTTTAGAAACATTGAAGCGAGTTGTTAATAAATCCTTAGTCTTCATGCATTCAGTGCAACTGATGCAAGTCGATCTTTGTGGTACGGGAGGACGGAGCTAGATTGTCTGTGGTAAAATTTCTTGGTTGTCAAATCGCGGAGAACAGGTCTATTGCAAAATATGTGAACGGGAGAAGAGGTCACATATTGGAGCGCTACGGCTGAAAAAGCCATGTTTGTTTAACTTAGTGTCAATTTTAACAATGCAGTTTTAATCTCAACGCATCTCGTGACCTAATGCTGAGATGACACAATGGACATTTTGGTATGTATAACGCGAGTGTCGCCGATAGGACGATGGAAATATTTGTTACGTTGAGACGTGGTTTAATGATATAACATTCTTTGTTTCAGACATAACTTTAAATGACGTAAGGAGATAAATCTGGTCGGCGGAAAACCACCTAGGCTTGCTTTTACTCATTGCCAGGTATTTTAACAGTTTCAGTGTTTGTTGCGGAGCGTGTGATAAAAGCTGAGGATCGTTTTGTTCTGAATCTGAACCTTAATGTGATTTGCAGCGACTGCGTGCTGGCCGCTCCGTGGGGACTCCTTCGCGGAGGTTGCTTCACGCATAGGCAATTTTGGAGTCTGGCGCCGGAAGCTGTACCCGGGTCACATGTGGCGACGGTTCTCCATCTGCGGAAGCCGTCACGAGCAGGACCTCTTCTGAGGTCCTGGGTGGAAGCAGTGGACTACGGCGGCGCTGTGACGCGTGTACAACGCGTTCCACGAGGTGATTTTTTTCCATACCTTACGAACCACGTTTTGGTATGAAACCATGTGTTTGCAAATAGAGTCATAATTTTAGTATTAATATCGCAGCCTCATACAAACCAAGCACTACAACTATGCCTATTCTCTAATTAATTAAATTTAAATACCAAGACTTTGTCCTCGGTCAGACAATTTAAAATCTAAATCTCTTTAAGAGGAAGCCACGCCTTAGCTCTAAGCCTTAGTTAAGATTTAGTGGCTTGTTCAACATGTGTACACGTGTTCTAATGGCAATAAATCTACTTGTCAAATAATCTTTCTTTGTTCATATTTCTGACCATTGTAAAATAGGTATCCTGTCTAATTTCTTTTGCATTTAGGAGAATAAATTGTAAATGCATGGCGCCCTTCTAATATCAGCACACATTCATGGCCGTATGCCCAAAGCGCACCCACCTCTGTGAAATTATCTACCTGTCTGACTAGCCCGGTGCAAGTAATCAAGTGTGGACGCCTCTCCGAGCGCGACAAGTATCCTTCACACCAAGGTAAACGATAGCCGTCCTACAACATCATCAGAAACGGTTTATCACATTACAACACATCACTAGTCTGCGGATCAATTGGATACGCAGCACTAGTCAGCGGACCAACCGGATACGCGGCACTAGTCTGCGTACCACCTAGATGCGCATCACTATTCTGTGGATCAATTGGATACGCATCACTAGTCAGCGGACCAACCGGATTCGCGGCACTAGTCTGCGTACCACCTGGATACGCATCACTAGTCTGCGGATCAATTGGATACGCAGCACTAGTCAGCGGACCAACCGGATACGCGGCACTAGTCTGCGGACCAACCGGATACGCGGCACTAGTCTGCGTACCACCTGGATACGCATCACTAGTCTGCGGATCAATTGGATACGCAGCACTAGTCAGCGGACCACCTGGATACACAGTACTAGTCAGCGGACCAACCGGATTCGCGGCACTAGTCTGCGTACCAACCGGATACGCGGCACTAGTCTGCGTACCAACCGGATACGCGGCACTAGTCTGCGTACCAACCGGATACGCGGCACTAGTCTGCGTACCAACCGGATACGCGGCACTAGTCTGCGTACCAACCGGATACGCGGCACTAGTCTGCGTACCAACCGGATACGCGGCACTAGTCTGCGTACCAACCGGATACGCGGCACTAGTCTGCGGACCAACCGGATACGCGGCACTAGTCTGCGTACCAACTTGATACGCGGCACTAGTCTGCGGACTGACCTCGAGTCCCAGTACAGCGGCCAGCTTGAGCAGACGCGGCGCGTCGGAGCCGGGGTCGCAGCCGAACTTGATGCCGAGCGGGCACTGCGCCGCGGCCGCATCGCACCGGATACGCAGCACTAGTCTGGGGACAATATATAACGTTATAGGTGGGCGAGTAAGGTGATTAAAAAAAAAACCTTATCGGCGACTTTGTAAAATCGTCATTTGCAGAGATGTACAAAATGGTTTCAAAAAAGCATTTAAATACAAAATGCAAAATACTTTTCAGATTTACTATTTTAAATGCAAAATACCAAATAGTTTTGCGTTATGTATTTCAAATGCTAAATGCAAAATAGGTATTTTCAAAATACTTTTTCAAAATAAAATACCTTTTGATCAAATCCAATGTTATTTTTGTTTATTTTAGGTATTTATCAAGAGAAATAGAATAGAGATACAATGTCGAGCCGAATGGCACCTTATACATGACATTTTGGTCATATTTATCAGTACGCGTATCAATAAATTCTGTTATGTTATTAAAACGAATAATAGTAATAATACTCACTTAAAATAATGTAAAAAGTAGTATAGTTTTGTGAATTGTGTGGCCATTCATTTCGGTTGATTGTGCATCTAGTTCTTATTTTATTATTATTACACTTTTCCTTTATTAATAATAATTGGACTGATATTGTTAAAAAGTGAAAAAAATAAACATCAATTTTTATTTATTACGCTTTATAGACATAAGGCGCGCACTCTGACCAAAGAAGAAGAAAAAGCAGGCGCACCTCTATCGGTCAAATTCGGCAATACAAGCGTCATTCGTTCATTTCATTTTGTTTGACTGGTAATAGGTAGATAATGTTGGCTAAACTTAATCACAAAGTATTTTGCATTTTGAAATGAATATTAAAAATGCAAAATACATCTGGAAAGGTATTTCAAATAAAATACAAAATGTTTTTTACTAAAAGGCATTTAAATGCAAAATACAAAATAGGTATTTTGCATTTTGTATTTGCATTTTAAATAGAAGTATTTCAAATAAATCGCATCTCTGGTCATTTGTAAGGTTGAAGTTAACGAATGTTAAATAGTATACAGTGTGTAAGTCTAATACGGGCGAATCTCTTAACGGTGGTTAGTATAGGACAAAGTAAAGGTAATTACTTAAAGTTGCAACAACAATTTTGTCCATACAAAATAATTCTGCCCGCAATGTAATACAAACACACTCACGTTAAACGCTCGTTGACAGTTGCTAATGAACATTTGACATTTCGGTACCGCAACCATGTTCACAGTACATTGCTGTTGAGAAATTTAAAAAATAATAATTATGGGGTCGTAATGACCTGCAACTTAAAAAAACCTTTTACTTCATGATTACACTAAATAATGAATACTATGTCCGATTTAATTTATCGCCCGTATTAGAATTACACACTGTATAATTTACAAAGATTGTAAGTATTATACTCTCTATTTCACGTAAGAGATACCTGTAGATCAAAAAGTGTAACAAAAAATATCAGTTGGGTCACTCCCATCCCAACCAGATCTAGGACCTAGGTCAACATGGTTGTCAAATTTGTAGATCCATTAGTGCTTTGGTGATTTAGTGGCACTGATTTTATCCCTTATAGGAACGTTTTGGATACAAACAGATTAATAAGTGTAACAAAAGAGCACTAATGGATCTAAAAACTTGCGAACCGCGTTGGCCTAGGTCATAGACCTGGTTGGGATAGAAGTGACCCGATTCGAATGATCGCGAATATTTCGTTCCTGAGTCTTTGATGTTTTCTATATTATATAAGTTTACTAATCTATGTATAAGTATGCATGTCATCGCTTTTTCGTCAAAACTGGATCAAACAAGTCCTATTGGATCTGTAAAGTTCATTAACCGTTTCAACAAGTCCTATTGGACCCGTGAAGTTTCAACTGGTTCTAACCAGTAATATTGGATCTGCGAAGTCCTAATAACGGATACAACAAGTGCTATTGGATCTGTAAAGTCCCAACAACGGCTCCAACAAGTAATATTGGATCTAGGAAGTCCCAATAACGGATACAACAAGTGCTATTGGATCTGTAAAGTGCCAACAATGGATCTAACAAGTACACTCACTGCGCATGCGGCATGTACTGCTTGATCTTCAGCAGCTCCGGCTCCGAGTCGAAGGTCATGGTGTCGACGCCGGCTGCGCTCGCGTGGCGGATGTGGGACGCCATTTTGGCCGGGTTCGCGAAGATTATGCGTCTGTGGACAAACAATTAAACGTTTACAAAGACGAGGTTTAAGGCGGTGCATTGGAAATTATCGCGTGCTTTGAAACGCCGTTCTGACTAGATCAAGAAACAATACGGTCTGATTTTCAAATATATGATTCTTGACTATGTTCATCTGATTTTATCAATACATGATTGCTTAAAATTTTCTTGATAGAAAAAAAATCTAAAGTTGGGTCTGTATTTTCCTTTTTTTACTCAGCCTACATAAACAATACATTATTTTACGACACAATCAAATTAATACTATAGTATTTTATCTCATCTAAAATCTCACTTGATGAAATTTAAATGAAACTTCACTAAGTTTGGTGTTTATCGAAATTCGTCCAAAAAGCCATTCCCATAGAGTGTTACATTTCTTTTTAACGTGCGCGGAAGGCATAAGCTTGTCTCTGTCTAACTTAACTGACGTAGCGTATCCTTCGACCGCTACTAGCGACCTCTCTGCATTCCCTTAGGCTCACAGCCTTTAGGCCACTCTAATGGGTACATGTAACTCACTCGGGCGCGACGCCGAGTCCCATAACGAGTTCGATCTCGTTGCGGGAGGCGCAGTCGAAGCCGGCGCCGAGCGCCGCCAGCGTGCGCAAGAGCACCTTGTCGTCGTTGCACTTCACCGCTGCAACAATCAACACATCATCACCATCATCATCATCATCAACAACACAGATATATATATATATACATAGATCACGCAAATGCATGTAAGTACTTCGCGTGTCCGAATTCGGTCTCCGAATTAGCACTCCGACTGAGATTCCGCGCGCGTCTGTTCTGGTCGCCGGTTGTTCGTGAATATTAAGAAAATAATGGGGTATTCACATCACTATAGCTTGGCAATTTCGTTCGTGACACTCCCATGGTCCGCGTAGGGGGCACGATATGATTTACGAAACGAATATGTCTGCGTATATCCCTAACAATATTCTAATTTGTTTATAAGAATATTGTGTAGTTGTGATACCGAGTAACCATAAGGAATAAATGATTGTTGATTTATGTAAGTAATTTATACTTTTGACGGCCATTTAGCCTAGTGGGTAGCACTACACTGCCTACGAAGCTGGACGTCCCGGGTTCGAATTCTGGTAAGGGTAAGTTATTTGCGTCTTGAGCACGTATATTTGATCATGAGACATGGATGTATGTCGTCATTTCATCAGACTCTCCCGAAATTATTATTTTCCCTAAAATTTGGTGCTGTGGCTCTTTAAGCTTCCAAAAAATCGTAATTTTTCCGGGAAATGGCTCTTTGTCTAAAAAGTTTGCCGACCCCTGCCCTAGTGGAACACTCACCGTAGAAAGGCTCGACACGCGGCACGAGCTCTCTCCAGCGCTGGTACCGCGCCGCCACCTCCCCCAGGTCCATCACGTAGAAGGGGTCCTCCTTGCCCCCTCTTCGGCACTCTCCACAGGGTCCCCTTGTGGAACACTCACCGTAGAACGGCTCGACGCGCGGCATGAGCTCTCTCCAGCGCTGGTACCGCATCGCCACCTCTCCCAGGTCCATCACGTAGAAGGGGTCCTCCTTGCCCCCTCTTCGGCACTCTCCACAGGGTCCCCTTGTGGAACACTCACCGTAGAACGGCTCGACGCGCGGCATGAGCTCTCTCCAGCGCTGGTACCGCATCGCCACCTCTCCCAGGTCCATCACGTAGAAGGGGTCCTCCTTGCCCCCTCTACAGCAGTCTCCACAGGGTCCCATTGTGGAACACTCACCGTAGAACGGCTCGACGCGCGGCATGAGCTCTCTCCAGCGCTGGTACCGCATCGCCACCTCTCCCAGGTCCATCACGTAGAAGGGGTCCTCCTTGCCCCCTCTTCAGCACTCTCCACAGGGTCCCCTTGTGGAACACTCACCGTAGAACGTCTCGACGCGCGGCATGAGCTCTCTCCAGCGCTGGTACCGCATCGCCACCTCTCCCAGGTCCATCACGTAGAAGGGGTCCTCCTTGCCCCCTCTACAGCAGTCTCCACAGGGTCCCATTGTGGAACTGATATGTAGGTATGCTTGTGTTTGCATACTACCTCAGAAAGCAGTAATAAACCAGTCGGCAAAGCATACGGTTGTTTTACTTGCTATCGCTCCCCGGTCACCGATATATCATTTGGCTAACGAGGATTATTGATAACCTTCGCTGTTATAACCATGTCCTACTTGGGTAATTTGACTATATTCGATCACAAGACAACTGAGTGGGCAATATTTAAAAGCCGGTTAACAAAGTTTTTCTTAGTGAATAGTGTAACGGACGCCGCAAAAAAAGTGCAATAGCGATCACACACTTGTCGGATGAAAGTTACCGTTTAGTGCGCAATTTAGCATACCCGAAGGATATAGATTCCTTGACGTATGACCAGCCGGTTTTGTTACTCGACGAACATTTCAAGCAGAAGGAATGTACCTTTGCGGACAAGGCGCGTTTTTTCGGGGCGACAAGGAGTACAGGCGAATCGATGAGCGACTGGGTGGCGCGATTAAGAGGTCTTGCAAGTTATTGCGATTTTGGTGCCGCTCTGGAAACGAACCTCAGGGATCGTTTCGTGCTTGGTCTGGGCTCGGGTCCCGAGCGCGACAAACTGTTTGAGCAAAAACCGTCAAAATTAACCTTAGCTCGGGCATTAGAGATAGCTGAGCAAACAGAAAGTGCTCGAGAAGCGATATGAATGGCAGTGAAAGAGGAGCCAATTTTTAGAGCGCATATTGAGGGTAAACACCGCGGAGGAGCGCGCGCGGGCGCGAGCGCCGGCGCCGGCGCCGTCAGCAGTAGCAGCGGTCGACGAGATCCGCGTTTGATGTCCGGATCGTCAGGGCAGTGTGCGATATGCGGATTAAAAAATCACTCGGAAGTTAACTGTCGTTACAAATCATATAAGTGCAAAAAGTGTGGTAAAAAGGGTCACTTAAAGAAAGTGTGTGGTGAAAGTGCGCGATTATACACGGTGCCCGCGAGCATTGCGAGAGACTTTAACCACGAATTCCTGAGGTTATAAAGAGTAATAAATGTTATATGTACCTAGCTCTAATTACACCTTTTTTTTTCTTTAGATTTTCATACATAATAATTGCTACTCTAGTAAAAACGTGCCTTTAGGACAAGCTGGCAACGTCTGTTATTGCTATCTCTTTTTAGTGCGTCAGACAATGTCATATGTTTATTTTTCTATTGGGCATAGATTATTCAAATGACCGTTTAGATTCTTCTTTAAAAAAAGGCCTGCTACACACTGGCGCGGCCTGCAGTGGCGGACAATAGAAAATTTGACAGCGGCGGACAAGTTTACTGTTGTCCGCCGCGGCCTGGCCGCGGCAGTCTGTAAGAGGCCTAAATGTGAACAAGTTAGACATACCTCATTTTATGAAAGAAAAAGGTTTCAAGTTCTAAGAATCTCAAGTGCTTCAGCGCACGACTCGATAATTAACTTGATATTGACATTCATTTAATTTAGCCGACTTGAGCTCGTTGATGAGACTTCTTACGCGCCCGGGCGATTCTTAGAGCGTTTTTAACGTCTCATTAATTTTTCACCATTTTTTTAGAAACTACCTAATAATTTGGTATTTTTTTTTGGTTTGCTGGTCGAAGTACGTACCTACGGGCTTTCTACCTAACGTCCAAAAATGATACCACATTATTTAGCCATTTATACAAAAAAAAAGGTAACAGATGAATGAGGCGGCGTTCAAAATGTTCCAATAATCACCCGCCCCAATCTCGGTTACCGTATGGTAATTGGTGGTATTAGGTGCCTCACTTTGAATGTAATAATAAAATAAAAATAGTATGTTTCGTACTTCTAATCCAGTAACTTTATACATCAGTAGTAGGTATGCGTCAAATCCGGTAGTTCGGATTTTTTGCAGACTTGTTTATGATGTTGGCCTAATGAATAATCCAAGTTTGTGACCTCGAGCGCCGAACGCAACTTTGTCAAAAATCGAAATAACCGCGAAAAACTCGTGTTTTTTTCAAATTTTGGCGATTGTAACCCTAAAGGACTAGTTTTAGAAAAAACTTTCTTAGGAAAGTGTAGGAGGTAACCTGGCTAGATTGAAGCTGGTTTTCGTCGCAGCCTTGGCGAATAGTTGGTACCTCAGCTCGTCAAGGTTATGGGTGCTGGGGTTGCCTCCGTATAGAGAAATTATGACTCGCTCTTCTGCTGCTGCTATCTCGTCAGGTGTGGAGAAGGTGTCGAGAAAAATCGCAGCTTGCTTTCAACGTCCGGTTTTTTTTCGACTATGGACATTATTTGCTTCTTCCCTAAACCAAAGAAGCAGGATGTCGAGTCACAACCCCTAAAGGCATGGATGAAGAGGAAAAGCTCTGGTCTCAAAGAGCATTTTGAGGTGGGTCGCATTCATGACTTCACACGAGCAATACTAGCACACTCCGTTGCAGGTAATTGGAACTTCATCCCGCTAAAATTGTTTGAGTGACGTCTAAGATACTTATTGCAAAAAATTGCGAAGTTCGAAAAAAAATTATAAACTTTGAAAGACTTAATCTCGGAAACTATTGGGTCCACAGAGACAATTCTAGTATCATATTGTAGCAAATTTAGTCTTCTATAAAAACGTTCTGAGTAAGTTTTTTCAATAACTAGTCCTTTAGGGGTGAGTCCGCTGGATGCGGGTGGCACAGGACCGGTCACTTTGGCACTCTTTGGGCGAGGCCTATGTCCAGCAGTGGACGTCTTTCGGCTGATATGATGAGTCCTTTAGGGTTATAATCCGCAAAATTGTTAAAAAATACGATGTTTTCGCGGTTAATTCGAGTTTTGACAAAGTTGCGTTCGGCGCTCAAGGTCACAAACTTGGATTATTCATTAGGCCAACATCATAAACAAGTCTGCAAAAAATCAGAACTCCCGGATTTGACGCATACTGCCCCATACTTTCAGGCGATAAGGTTACTGGATTAATCTTTATGCTTAAAACACATCAAGCTCCTTTTGGCTTAAAACACAAGTTAAAAAATAAACAAAAAAAATCTTCAATAATATTAATAGTTACTTAATGTAGAACTTTTTCAAACTGGGATCCATACTTTTCTAGACATAAATTTAACCGTCTACGTATGTGGTCGGTAAGTGGGGCAGGCCTGTATTTCAATTGCTGCGCCGCTTCCATAATTCTTTCGATCAATTGTTCTCGGGAACGAATAGGTTTTGAATACACCATATTTTTTAAAGTCCCCCAAAGATAAAAATCCAATGGTGTAAGATCCGGGGACCTCGGTGGCCATCGGATTGCTGCAGACGCTCTACCAATCCATCGATTTGGAAACTCTCGGTCTAGGTGGTTCCTAACAATCAGACCATAGTGTGGAGGTGCTCCATCATGTTGGTACCACATAGACCGTCTAGTTTCCAAATCGATGTCTTCCAAGAGGTCATTCAAATCATTGCGTACAAAATTTAGATACAGACCCGAATTCAGTCTAGCCGGAAACTCTACCGGCCCTATCAATTGGTCATTAATAATGCCTGCCCACATGTTTACCGAGAACCGGTGTTGATGAGAGAATTCCCAAGCTTTGTGTGGATTTTCTTCCATCCAGTTGTGGAAATTGTGGGAATTAAATATCCCCGTTCTTGTAAATTGAGCTTCATCGGTCCATAATATTTATCTTAAAAAATTTTGATCCTGCTCCAGTTTTTCGTTCATTCGTTGACAAAATACTACCCTAGAAAATCCGTCATTGTCTATTAGCCCCTGCACCTTCCTATAATGGAAAGGATGGAGGTTGTGTCTTTTCAAACACCTCCATACAGCTTTGCTACTAACGCCGCAAGTAATGCCTATACCACGTGTTGATAGAGTTGGATCCTCGGTGATAAGGTTAAGAATTCTGTTTTCAGTCTCGATGTCCAATCCTATTGGTCGCTCGGAGTTATTCGCTCGAATTCCCCTTTCACGTAACTGCCTAAACATACCCACAAAAGTGGAATGATGGGGCACCGTTCGATTCGGATATTTATGTCGATATTCTTCGACAGATTGCATAGAGTTGCCATTACACAAACCGTAAGTAAAAATGATGTCTGCCACGTGTTCCGGTGGGAATGTACGCGGACGCGGCATTTTAGTTTTAGCATACAATAAAAATCTATTCTTGTCGAATGAAAAATCTACGACACGACTTGTCAATCGGCATAGACTAGCTGATAAAAGAACATACCTTTTCCAATAAAGCTCAATCACATAACGCAAGTCTAAGTCACCTTATCAAAAAAAAAACATTTGTGGTCTGGTAAGGCTATGCACGCACGAAGCAACTTTATCGCCGGCGACAGTACATCTGTCTCTTTTGCACTTCTTCCCACTTTGAGCGTGCAAAAGAGATAGATGTTCTGTCGGCAGCGACCAAGTTGCTTCGTGCGCGCATACCCAACTCCGCCAATTGGTACTCCTTAGAATAGTTAGGATTAATAAGTGGCCGCTTGAAAATTTCCCACTTCATTCCTCCGACATAATGACATTAATGACTTTCATTTGTGTCATCGATATTGTTGTTTTCAATTTTCTATAATCTAATTCATCATGTTTGAACAATAGTATTTGGTATCACCAATCAAATTCACAATATTAAAAAAATGGAGGCCAGTTCAATGAGGCGACCGGCCTTTTTAGTTACGAAAGCTGAAGGAAATCTTTTGCATGGTGCATCTTATGGTACGAGTCACATCAGTGTGCCCCTTGCTTGAGTATTCAATGCTGCAGACGGCATTAACTCAACCGCTATGGCTAAAAAGCATATTGGAGTTAGTCTTTTTTCACTAACTCGTTCTGAGTGTTCATAGTAAAATAAAAAAAATGTGTTATTAATAGAAAGGCTGTTAAATTTTAGTTTCATGTAATAAATGAAAAATAAAAATACTGAATATTTTATTTATGTTCGGAGTGTATAACATTACTTCTAGGTACTTTACTTTCATCTTCATCTATGGAGGGATTTGCGTGGAACCGAGGGGCTAGGTCAATTTGTGTAAGATTATGTCTGATATGTATTTCTTAATAGCTTCTGCCCGCAGCTCCGTCCGCGTGGAACTCGTTTATATCGCAGCTCCATACAAACTTTACCCCCCATTTCACCCCCTTAGGGGATGATTTCGGGGATAAAACTATCTTATGTCACTCTCCATCCCTTCTAGTATCTCCACTTAAAAAATCACGTCAAATCGTCGCTCCGTTTTGCCGTGAAAGACGGACAAACAAACAAACACACACACTTTCCCATTTATAATATTAGTATGGATTATGTACATGCAATAAATCATGCTTAGTAAGGTACAAAATCATTGAGTACATTTAGCTCCAGAGAAACGTGACCCCTTACATACTTTGGATACAGGGAGTCGTTAACTCTGCGGTTTGCTGGCCATTCATGGTGTAACAGCCTGTTCTAATATAAATGGAGTCTTGGTAAGAGTTAATATTAACTTTACTGTTCAAATAGTAACAAAAGGTACATAATTCGTTATAAATGACGTTTATTAGTCCAATAATCACGTGCACAATAGAACGAGCTCGATTTACAAGTAGTTCTCCCACTCGCAGGCATATCTCACAGCGCAGCAGCGTCTTCTACAATATCATCTGGAAAGCAAGTGAAATAAACGTTGGGTGCACAGCGCACAAACACTCGGTCGCTCCTTGCCCCCGGCATCAGTGAACGCTCTCAACACGTAAAACAATCAATATTTATTTTGTTCCACAAAATAATTTGCAAAAAAGACTGTCACTATTCTTAGCAACAGGTCTTCCGGTTTATTGGAATGGTATTGTTTAGATTGACTTTAGATCTTGGATTCCTTCTTCATTTTTATTTATTATAAATAATACGCCGATATTTCTGTTGATACTTGACACGTAAACAATGTCATGCTAAACAATCATAGTGACAGAACTGGATTTGACTTTTACAGTCAAGTTATTAGTTGGTTAAGTCTCGCAACGTCGCAATCATAAAGGTGTTTCATACTGGAGATTTCATTACAACATTTTTTCAGGAAAATGGAAATATCTCAACAACCGAGCCGAATTTAGGAGATGATCATTAACATTTTAAACTTAAAATATAATCAGGAATATGCTGTTAACTTCTCTCGCAATGGTCACGGGCACCGTGTATAACATCGCACCCGATGTCGACGGCAATACCCGCAGGAACCGTGGCGAGGACACGGAGTGTGAGGAATGTCAGATGTTTAATTTAAGGTATGTAACCACTAAGCCGATAGAATTAAGCGTATTAGTCGGTTCTCAGAAATTAAAAGCAGAACTCGATTCGGGATCCGGTTCCAGCGTCCTATCAGCGATATTGTATAGAAAAATGTTTTCTATGTATAAATTGTTGGATACTAATGTTAAAATGTGTTTATATGACGGACATAAGGTTGCACCATTAGGCTATTTTATTTGTGACTTGACTTTTAATTGCCAGACAAAGAAAATAATGTTTTTCGTTATAGAAACAGAAGGGCCACCCTTATTAGGAAGAGATTTTATGTCGGCATTTAATTTGACCTTATCAGCAAATTTAAACAATTTGTCAGCTGATAGCGATGTTAATAAGTTATTGGAACAATATTCTGAGCTGTGGCACGATGAATTAGGGACGTTCAATAAATTAAAAGTACATTTGCAATTAAAACCAAATAGTGTTCCAAAGTTTTTCAAGCCGCGTGTAGTTCCATTTGCTTTGAAGGAAAAAGTGGAACGCGAGTTAGATCGTTTAGTCAGTTTAGGCATTTTGGTACCAGTCAGCTGTTCACAATACGCTACACCCATAGTACCGGTTTTAAAAGGAAATGGCCAAGTTAGGATTGCCGGCGATTTTTCGGTAACCTTAAACAAAGACTTGGTTATTGATAAATACCCGCTACCAAAAATTGAGGAGGTGTTTGCAAAACTTGGAGGAGGCGAACACTATAGTAAAATAGATTTAAAGAATGCATATAACCAATTTGTGCTGAGCGATGAGTCACAAGAACTTACTACCATAAATACACAGAAGGGGCTGTATATGTATACCCGTATGGTATACGGACTGGCAAGCGCTCCTGCGCTTTTCCAGAGATCAATGGAAACGCTCCTTTCTGGTATCGAGGGAGTAAGTTGTTGGCTTGACGACATATGTGTCACGGGCGCCGACAAGGAAACGCACATGAACCGGTTAAATGAGGTGTTACGTAGATTAAGTGAAGCTGGGCTAAGATTGCACAAAGATAAGTGTGAGTTTTTTAAAAACAGTGTAACATATCTAGGTTATTCTATTAGCAAAAGTGGATTACAATCGTGCCAGGCTAAGGTTAAGGCCATACTTAATTCACCCGATCCCACTAACGTGAAAGAAGTGAAACGATTGGTCGGAATGATTAATTATTATAGACAATTCATTCCGAATGCATCAAGTATTATGAGACCTTTATTCGATTTGCTTAGTGAAAACTCAGAGTGGGAGTGGGGAGAGCCGCAGCAAGAGGCTGCGCGACGCATAAAACGCGAATTGGCGTCAGAGCGAGTTTTAGCTCACTTTGACCCCACGGCTCAACTTGTTTTAGGGGTTGATGCGGGACCATCGGGGTTAGGCGCGGTACTTAGTCAACGTGATACCGCAGGCGTCGAACGGCCGCTCGCATTCGCTTCAAGGTCGCTCTCGAGTAGTAAAAAAAATTATAGCCAGATCCAAAAAGAAGCAACGGCAATAATATTCGGTGTAAAAAAATTTCACCAGTATTTGTATGGCAGAAGTGAGCCTTTCATTTTAAAAACAGATCACAAACCGTTGATATCAATATTTAATAACAAAACCGGTATATCAATGACGTCAGCGTTGCGACTACAAAGATATGCGATAATCTTGTCTGCCTATAACTATTCTGTGCAATATACGTCAGGCGAAAATAATGTCGTAGCCGATTACTTTTCACGTGCACCGTTGACAGACACCTGTTGTAACAGTGACTGCGAACATGACACCATTTGCTCATTAAATTTTTTAAACTCTTGTTCCCCGGCGGTTACGTATAAACAAATTCAAAAAGCGACTGAAACCGATGATGTGCTGCAAACGGTCATTAAATATATGAACCGTGGTTGGCCAAGAAACATCAAATGCGCGTCAATACAGCCTTATTTTCGGAATAGGGCAGATCTACAATTCGAAAGTGGATGTTTATTGAGAGGTCCCAAGGTAGTAATTCCTAAATTATTAAGGGCTCGCGTACTAGATGAATTGCACAGTTCACATTTAGGAATTGTGAAAATGAAGAGCAATGCGCGCAGTAGGATGTGGTGGCCGGGTATCGATAATGATATCGAACAGAAAGCAAGCGAGTGCGCGACGTGCGCCGGGCTGCGTGCCGCGCCGCCGCGCGCGCCGCCTGCGCCGTGGCCGCGTCCTAGCGCACCCTTCCAGCGCGTGCACATTGACTATATGACTATTGGTCAACGAACTTATCTAATACTTGTTGATGCGTACAGTAAGTGGATAGAGTGTAAGCATATGGAAAATGGAACGGCAACAAAAAACCTGATTTGCAAGTTGAAGGAAATATTTTCATATTTTGGCATCCCTAATTCACTTGTATCTGACAATGACGTAAAGATTAACTCCGCCGAATTTAAAGAGTTTTGTTCCAGTAACGGTATTAAATATATAATGTCACCAATATACCACCCGTGTAGTAATGGCCAAGCGGAAATAAGTGTTAAGATATGTAAGAATATTTTAAAACGCATTATAAAGGAGAATGTGCCCTTGCAAAGTATTCATGAACAGTTACTTGACTATTTATTTATATACAGAAACACTGTTCACAGTGCGACCGGAGTGACACCAGTAAAATTAATGTTTGGGCGCGATTTAAGGACTCGTTTGGACTTGATACTGCCTAAAGAAACGGATCCATATTTTTCGTCACAACAGAGTACAGTAGGCACTAGTATCGGCAGAGTATTTCATACCGGAGATTTAGTGTGGCTCAGATGGTATATTGATAGGAAAGAAAGTTGGATAAAAGGGAAAGTTCTGCATAGGGTAGGAACTAGAATGTATAAAATATTTGTAGCATATTATAATACCGAATGTATTCGTCATGTCGACCAATTATATAAGCGTAATTTAAGTAAAGAGCAGACTCTAGCTGTTGTTACTGAATCACGTTCGTCACATTCACAATCACCTCCACCCCCACCTGTATCGTCTACACCAACCGTGGAACCCGAGGTTATTGAAGGGACCTCCGTTATTGAGTCAAGGGAGATGGAAAATAATGAACGTTCAGAAGACAGGGAGGAGTGGAATGACTGTGAGGACGCCGAGGCAGAAAGCGAGCGAGAAAGGCCTAATGTGTCGCCGGCAGAGGCTGAGCCTCAGCCGCAGTCGGCCGCGAGGTTCCCGAGCCCAGACGGCGCGGCTGACCAACATGAGGATTTGCCGCTCGCTCGTCAACGGTTGCGTCCGAGAGTTGATATAGATTTTAAGAAGTATTTTTAAGTGGGCACCTGTTTAATATATATTGTTTATTGTTAACAGATTCCAAAATTAATGGTGGAGGAATATGATATGTAGGTATGCTTGTGTTTGCATACTACCTCAGAAAGCAGTAATAAACCAGTCGGCAAAGCATACGGTTGTTTCACTTGCTATCGCTCCCCGGTCACCGATATATCAGGAACACTCACCGTAGAACGGCTCGACGCGCGGCATGAGCTCCCTCCAGCGCTGGTACCGCGCCGCCACCTCCCCCAGGTCCATCACGTAGAAGGGGTCCTCCTGAGCGCCCCCCTCTACTATCTCCCTCGCTGCGGCCTCCACGCTCCATGCTCCCTCCATCACGCGGATGCGTGGTTCTTCTTCAATCACCTTCATCCTCCTTGAATACATAGACAACCATTAGTTTGAGAGTGCAGAAATTCGGCTTTACTAGGCATGATTTCGTGTGCTTTGCTCTGTCCACCAAAGGAGTGGTAAGTAATGCCTTCATACAAAACGGTTAAACCAAGTTAGAAAACTAAGTATTATTTGTATGTAACGTGATCATATGCCGACGTACGAGCTGCATCTAATCATCATCATTTACTCGTTGCAACCAAGGTATTTACAAAGGTGTTGGACAGAATCGTGTCGTTTTATTACAGAATTCATATGGTTGTCTTCTTCTACCAGCAGAACAGCTGCGGAACATAATAATTGAAGAAAATGTTAACCATTGTAAAGCGAATATAGATGTCTGTTAAATCATAAGCTAAGTATCGCCATCATTTCACAGTTTTCAAAATTTAACATGGTGTTGTTAACAAGTTTCCTTTTCCCAAATAGGTAGCAGAATTACATTTTGTACATGGGTGAATCATCTTTTTTCTGTGTCAAGGGTCTCTCCTAAAACTTTGATTTTATCCACCAAATGTAGAGTTTAGTTTAATGACGTGAACCCCTTTTTCCTTGGACTATCTTTTAAGCGTGTTTTAAGACCAAGTCGTAACAATTTTTCTAAGAAACTTTGTCATATTCTCTTGACCAACGGGACAGAATAACGAAGAGAAATTGTTGATTGACCCACATATATTACAGCAAGTACAACTCACCTAATAATCTTATCCCGTTTATATAGCAAACAGTCCTGTTGCAATGCCGATTCGTGGTCCCCTTGGGTCGAGTTCAGTCCGGCGCCGAGGTGCGGCGGGCGCGCGGTCAGGGGGGGCCGGGCGGTGGGGGCCCACTAGCGCTAGTCCACAAGTGTCAGCTGGAACAATGGCCACTGGTCAGATTGGATGAGAAACAATACAGTTTGGGGCAAATAGGAGCGAGGGCACGGAGACGTCCCGAAGGGCTGGGAAGTAGGGACAGGGGTACCAGGGTCCGCAGGCGGCGGATAGCGGAATGGTCATCAGAATCAGAATCAGAAAATCGTTTATTTCTTAGTTAAATGTGTATACATAATATCCCTGGCTCCATTCGGATCTCAGGTTTGTAACTGCTCGCTTAAGTCTACGTGAGATCAGTGCAAGTGTGGTGTGTTCTGATTTATGTTAGTTACTTTATATAAAGACAACCATCATGTTTTGTTCCTAGTTGTATTCTTACTACTAATTACGACTAACTTACAATCTATGCGGCCTAGGGGCTATACTGCTCGTTTACTTAGCGGTAACCTGCGGTCTTTTTTATTTTCAATGAACTGAATATCTCCTATTCTATGGTTCGAAAGAAGTGGATTAAATTGACCGTAGCCGAGATATGCATCGCCAGGGGTATCAAGGTCTGCTATATTCAGTTGCTTTAATCTCTCCAGCATGTCTTGATGTAAATCATGTACACGGATGTGCCATGGGTCTATCTAAAGTGTTTTCCACAACATTTCGGTAGGTATACGTTGCGGGAATTGTGCTGCTGCTTTTAAAGCCATACGGTATTGCCTTTCTATTTTTAGCAAGTTTGTTTTACTATACCGCGGCAGGAGTTGTACGGTGCCATAGTCAAGAACTGGCAACAGACACGCCTGAATGATTGCAAGTTTCACTTGGAGGTCCGTTTTTGCGTAGTAGCCGATGATTGGGCTGAGGGCGCCACGAACTCTTTTCGCTTTCGTTGTTACCAGGTTAGTGTGTGGTCCCATCGTCATCGTCTTATCGAAGATAACTCCGAGGTACTTAGACTCTTTTTTAAACGGCAGTGTTTGGTCTTTCAGTTTAACTGTTGGCTTGTAACCCCTTTTTTTGGTAAACATGATGCACTCCGTCTTTTCAACATTGCACTTCAGTCCCCATCGTTTATAGTAGTCGATAACAGTCTCCGCTGCCCACTTTGCTCTAGTTGTCGCTTGGTCTGGACGGGTCGCTCTGTTTAATACACAAAGATCATCTGCGTACTGAGACAGCTTGATGCCTTGTAGCCTGTCATGCTCATCCCAAATGTCATGTACATACAGGTTGAACACAACGGGTCCAAGTATGGAGCCTTGTGGAACCCCGTGTGGGACAATCATTTCTTCTCCTATAGTGGTACGAAATTTGCCTCGTACTGTGCGGTCCAACAAATAGTTCTCTATTATCTTAATTATGTTATTATCAACATTTTTGTTTTGTAATTTCTTGATTAGGCCGCGATGATTGATAGAGTCGAAAGCTTTACTCAGATCCGTGGAAATCATTGCAACACTGTCTTTAGCATCAAGCGCGTCTGTGATGAATTCCCCAGTGCGAAGGATCTGAGTACCAGTCCCTCTTGCTTGCGTGAATCCATGTTGAAACGGGGGTTGTAGTCGATGGCTAGTCTCCCACAATCTTGCCAGTATTAATCTTTCGCACAGTTTACCCATGATGTTAAGTAGGGTAATGGGTCTATACGATTTTGCCTCTCGGTAGTTCTTTCCTGCTTTGTGAAGGAAGATACACTCCCCTTGCTTCCAACGACGCGGAAAATAGCCGGTGGTAAGAACGTCCGCAACTCTTTTAAATGCTTCAAGGAATGCTTCGCCTCCAAGTTTTAGAGCATCCGCTCGCAATTGGTCCGGACCAGGTGCTTTTTTATTTTTAAAACGGCGTAGAGATTTTTTTATTTCGTCAGTTGACGTTAGGTCGAGCGGCCGAAACGGGTCAATGTGCTGCAACAATAGGCAGTAGGAACCAACGCCTTTTACCCTGACGTGGTAAACCGCTCACCGCTTAAGATGGCCGTTGATCATGAGAAAATAGTCTAGCTAAACTCACGTGTGTAGCGTGGTGCGGCGCAGCCAGGCCGGGTCAACGTTCTGCAATCGTTGGCAGTAGGAAAACGGAGATGAATGCCCTCCACATAAACTGCTCGTGTAGCAACGCCAGTCTCCAGTCTAGACTCACGTGTGTGGCGTGCCGTGGCGTCAGCGGCGCGGCGTGCGGCGCAGCCAGGGCGGGTCGACGTTCTGCAATCGTCGGCATTCAATGCCTTTTGTCCAGACGTGATAAACTGCTCACGGCTCGTGTAGTAACGCTAGATGCAGGTCTCCAATCTAGACTTACGTGTGTGACGTGGTGTGGCGTCAGCGGGGCGGCGCGCGGCGCAGCCAGGGCGGGTCGACGTTGAGGGCGCGGCGCCAGCAGCGCGGCGCGGGGCGCGGGCGCGCGGCGTGCGGGCTCGAGTGCCCGGCACAGGCAGACGCGCCGGTCTCACCCGGTGCTCCCTGTGGACAAACGATACGTACATAAATAAGAGGACACGCGTTACAGAATGGTGCAATGTTGTAGAGCCTAAAAGTTAGGCAATAGATGGACGAGTGTTCCACGTTCCTCTTGTCTTTCGGCCGAGACATTACGTACTAGATATGTAAGATCTTGAACAAGGTGAAATTGTAAGTAAAGAAACGCCCTAGGGTGACACCGGCACTGCGCGGGATCTATACACGGGCTGCTCTGATGGGCCGAATAGTTGTTTCAACAGTACAACAATAGTACATTGTTGTAGAGGCTAGAAAGTAGGCAATTGATAGAATCGCTGTTAAAACTGTGGCCTGTTCGTGCGATGTCCAACTAACCCCAGCTTTGAAACCTGAATTCTGACCATCTTTTGCCACATTTCCGCGCAGTGGCGTGAAAAAAAACATTATTGACCTGATGAAATTAGCTGAAGCTGAAGGCCTATTAAGTATTCCTTTAAAGTACTACTATTCACAGTTTAGTAGACGTAATCTTTATTCTCCATAGTAAACTCAACAAGGCTTATGTTATGGGAAGGTAGTAGACGACTATATATTTAATAGATTTCTTAAACAAATGTTTAAATTTCTCACACATCACCTTTGCCGGAACTAGAATGCTATGCTTTCCACTCGCACACGGATCTACATAAGCTCACATTGTCAATATGAATAACTATCGGTTGAGCGGGTCGGAATAAGCTCCGTTCGGATTTAAGATAAATAAATCTAATCCTATATATGTGTTAGTATTGGCAATCAACTTCATTCGGAGCATTTCATACTTAGTGACAGAACATATTCCTGGCCTTGAGTGATAATGATAACGATAAAGACTTGGCAGCGATGCTCGCGTAACGACCACTATCTCACTCTTACGTAATACTAGTACACCGTTTGCATCATCACGCTTTAGTCGAAAGAATAGGCCGTTTACTACTTTGTTTCAATGCAGTTAAGGTTCAAAATAACCTTTCCCGCTGTACAGTCGACGTCAAAAACAAGTATACGTTGCCTCACATAGGGTGCATGTCGACCGTACAAAAAACTTCTGCGATGCGGTATAAAATGAATATCAACTCTAAAACAGTTGATGTTATATGGACCAGTTGCGATACTAATAGTATTCATTGATAACAGCGCAGCGCAGTCAAAACATTGATTAAATTAATAAGCCTAATTGGATTGGATGTTGAAGATATAATATTTTGAAACATTATAGATGACTGGTTTCTATGTGTATTAATATAAATGACATTCATCGGCCATGAAAACAAGTTAAATTAAAAGGTTTTTCAAAGAACGCAACTGCTTTTTACCCGACCGCCGAACGATAGGTCCTATGAGAGGGTTATGTTTTTCGAGCGTATGTATGTGACTATGTCTTATTTCTAATGTTATAGCATCCAACGACACCGCATGTCAAAATCCATCAACCCGACCGTGAAATACAATTGTCTTGTCCAGATTGTTTGTTTGTTTGTCCGTCTTTCACGGCAAAACGGAGCGACGAATTGACGTGATTTTTAAAGTGGAGATAGTTGAAGGGATGGAGAGTGACATAGGATAGTTTTTGTCCCCAAAATCATCCCCTGAGGGGGTGAAATGGGGGTAAAAGTTTGTATGGAGCTGCCACGGAGTCGCGAGCAGAAGCTAGTATAACTATAATATATAAAACATAGGTCGGGTATTGATCGGCATCTTACAGACACCCAAAATTCCATGAAAAAGATTTTTTTGTTGCGAGGTTTTATTTTTATTGCAAACTAGTTTTTTTGCACAGTCAGTACACGTACTCCACAATAAACCTAAACACGACGGGTTTATCTTGTGTATGGTCAATTTGTACAACATTAAATGGTGCCGACAGAATAGAGTTAATTCTGCTATTTATGCCGGGCCCACCCCAGAGGGGTCTGGTGCCCACCCCGGGCAGCGCGAGCCAGCCCCACATAGAATACTAGCCAATTCGCTATTTCAAAGCAAACACAATATTAATCTAGTCAGACATACCAGGCAAGCTACATAATAAAGTGTGTCCACATCGGACGAGGGGTTCGGTCGAACGGTTCACCCGAGCCAGTCCAAACGCTCGCCCGAGCCGTTCGGGCGAGTCGTCCGAATGCTCGGCCGCATGCGCTTGGTCGGTGCGGACACGCGTTCGGGCAAACGCGCGCGGCAGGGCCGAGCCAAATCGGTTCGACCGAATTTACCTACGGGCCATTAGTTGCGATCGCGATCGCCATGAAGCGGCATGTAGGTACGCACAGCTGTCGCTTGCCTTGCCTTTGAAAATATTGCACATTGCCACCGGCGAAGAAAGATGCCGTTCATTTCATCGGCATTTTGTATGATGAAGTGTCCATATATCTCTCAACAGATTCTCGTGAAATTTTGTGAGCGAGTTCGATATTTATAGGGCAAGAATCGCCCTCGCCTGAGCCGTTCGGCCGAACAAAGCAACCTTCTAGATAGGCTGCGGCGCGCTCGGTTCGGGCGAACTGTTCGGGCAAGGCAAGCATTCGGATGCTCGGCCGAACGGTTCACCCGAGCGGTGATTCGCCGAAACACGTCTACACTGAGGCCGAACCGCTCGTCTGGTGTGGACACGCCTAATCACTAAGGCCACTTATCATTACACTACCTACGAGGGCTGTTCCGAAAATAGTTAGTCAACAGCGTACTATTAATCGTATTCATATAATTTTACTGTAGCTCAAAGGCAAATTTCATGACAAACTTTTTCGTGTAAATGTCACTGGCCAGTGACATTCCGTTATTTTTTTATGAAATCAGAAAAAAAACATGTCTGCCACTTTTTGCTCGCAAAAATGGAGCTAACGCGGGAAGCATTTCGTGCTATGATATATTATGATTATAAACGAGGGCTAACTTACAAGGATTCTCGTGAAAATTTAACTAGTGTTTTTGGGGCATTATCCCCATCTCTTGCCACTGTCAGTTACTGGTTCCGTGAATTTAAGCGTGGGCGGAGCGACGTCAAAGATGAGCCTAGACCGGGGCGACCGCCAACGGCAGTCACTCCAGAAAATGTTATCAAGGTAGAGTGGCTAATCAAGGAATCTCGAAACATTACCCACCGAGAGATTCAGGATGAACTGAAGATTGGATCCCAGGCAGTTTCTACCATTTTGCATGACCACCTTCAAGTTCGGAAGGTTTCGTCTCGATGGATACCACATTTTCTCACGCAGGAGCAAAAAGATAGACGTGTCGATTGGTGCAAATTTATGCTAAAAAAATTCGATAAAGGCGATTCACAACAAGTGAGCTACATTGTGACATCCGAAGAATCTTGGATATATAGCTACGACCCATTTACAAAACAGCAATCCACGCAATGGGTCTTTGAAGAAGATGATTTACCTACTAAAGAAGTTCGCGGCCGAAGCGTCAACAAAAAAATGGTTGCTGTTTTTTTTTCGACGTAGTGGACCGGTAGCCGTAATTCCACTTGAAGATCATAAAACAGTTACCAGCCAATGGTACAGTGAAGTTTGCTTGCCACAGGCCTTCCAGGAGCTGAACGTCAGCCGTCCAAGTACTGGAACCCGGGGCATAATTTTTCATCAAGATAATGCTCCGGCTCACACGGCTGCCAGAACCATGGATTTTTTTAGCAAATCAGGAGTGCAACTGCTACCACACCCTGCGTACAGCCCTGACCTGGCTCCGTGTGATTTTTTTCTGTTCCCCACGTTAAAAAAATCATTACGTGGGCGACGATTTTCGACGGCGGATGAAGCAGTAGACGAATTCAGGCGACTTTTTTTTGACCTTCCGCAAGAACAGTTTTTTTCCTGTTTTGAAAGTTGGTTCCGTCGAATGCATAAGTGCATAAATGTAGCAGGGGAATACTTTGAAAAATTGTAATTAAAGTTTTATTATATTCCTTATACTTTTTGTTTAACTAAAAATTTTCAGAACAGCCCTCGTATCTTGCATAATTTACTAGTTTAAGGACATAAACAGTGTAATTAGGGGTAGTAAACCTGTCATTTGCCATGTCTCCAGTCTGTTTAGTTGTTTCTATAATTCATGCACTAATTGTATATCTGACCACCTGCCCGAGCGGCTTCGCCCGCATATTACGAAGATTAGTTCCGGAGATTCCATACATAAACAGTCATAAAAACTTTTATATAATTAGCATAGAATACTAATTATATAGCAATATTTAGCATATGAACTACTTTATTCATCATCCTCCTAGCGACATTCCCGGTCGTGCCCTAAAGAGCCCGGGGTCCGCTTTGACACCTAATCCCAAGATTTGGCATAGGCACTAGTTTTACGCATGCAACTGCCATCTGAACGTCCAACCCAGAGAGAAAACTAGACCTTATTGGGATTCGACCGGTTTCCTCACGATGTTTTCCTTTACCAAAAGCTAACGTATCAGCCGGGATTCGAACGCACGACCGCCGCTAGACAGCCCAATGCATGCAACATACTGGGCTACCGTAGCTTACTGTATACTGAAGCACTTTATTTCAGTTATTACGAGTATATCAGTGAGGATTGAATATCAAATGGAATTAGATCTGGCATTGATAAACTTCAATCTTCCGTGACATACAAATCAATAGATAAATTCGTCAACCGCATACCGAGAAATTTACATAAAACATTATCAACCGATTAATCAAACGTAGCGTGTACGGTGACGTCACGGCGGTGTGTGAGCAAGCGCTGAAAATTCGCGGGCAAGGCCAACCGCTGACGGGGAAAAGTTCCAATTGTTGAACATACAAGGAATATAAGGCTGCGGTCTGGAAAGCGGCGGGTAGCGGGCGAGGAGCGGGAGTTCAATACCTATATATTTAATTCCCGGCCCGTATTTAATTAAATTGCAATGGGGAGTTATTCAGTATAATATTTTAACAAATTGACTATAGTTACACATTCGCTATACATTTCGGGATCGCGGAGTAACGGTGCTGCTAGGGTCAATCTTTATTCATAGACGGAGCAATATACAGCAAATTGACAGTGTCAGGTGACCATAGGGTCCGCAGGTCGATCACGTAACGTAATCAGGTAGATCTAAATGTCAATTGTGTGAGAAAATTACAGTGGAGTTGACGTAACGTGCGTTCGAAAAGTTACTTGACCCATCAGACCTTCATTCACGGACAGTTCCAACCATAATATTGCAACATGAGACGTCATATCAAGTGTTCTCTTCGATACGATTCATATATTTTTGATGAATGAATTGATCTCTATCGCGAAGACATAAAAACTGACATCGTTATTCAATTACACAAACTATTTCCGCTGTCAACTAATAAGTAAAACACGATGGAATTTAAAAACTCGATTGATACCAAGACCCAAAAATTGGCGTGAGCGCTGGTTTTAGCGGACGCTTCCAAACTCAGGCAAAAACCAAACCTTGGGCATTGGCAAGGTAGGTAACGGCAGGCAAAATGAAGCCCTTGAAAGTCACTTCACATTCCATTCCGAACTATCCGAATACTTCGAATGGATGAATGGCCATTATCGAATGTACCTAACGATAACTTATGTGTCACATTTCCATAATTCCTTCATGTTACGTGACTTAGATTTAAATACAGTTTAATTCACACATCTATGTTGCCGAAAAATATCGAATACGTGCGATTTTTTTTCTTCATACGGATAAGTTTATACTGTCATGGTTATATTCTTATGGAAAATTATATAATTTGTTGGTACAGCTGGAACAATTTATACATTCATGGGACGTCGTGAAAGGATCATTAAGAAATTGGCTCGCCGCAAACGAAATTATATTTTTTGGTGTTTACTGTTTATTGTAATTTAAAAAAAAAACATTCGACAAAGTACATAGGTATAAGAACGGCCGAAAGTAAATCTCATAGTTTTGAGTACAAAGTAATTTTTAGTTAGCGTTCGTTTGACAGAATTATCTCCTTTATTTTCTGATAGAGCATGAGATTTTACACTTTTATTTGCATTAGATACCGTCAGCAAGAACGTATGCATGTTTACCATCGTGGTAGTATAAAAAACACAGATTTTGGATCTGGAACGTCAAAAGTAAAATGTGTTTTCAAAAGTTTGCATATTGTACAGATTCCATCCCTGTTTCACCCCAGCGTGACCAGCCCCGTAAATATTTGTTTCCCTAGTCAGAAAAAAACACTTATTCGAGAAAACTCTACTCAAAGTCGGTAGATTAAACACATAGGTATACCAGTTGAACAAATAAACTCAGACAGTACCACTGTAATGTGTTCAAATAAAATTATATGTAGAGTACTTATTATATGCAGTTTCATCATTGCTAAGTCACAGTTTATAAACGTTATGATAGACAATTTGAGTTAGCACCCAAAATACTTAATTCCTGAATGTATTTATGCTTTAAAATTAACTTGAATATTTTCAAATTAGTCATTCATTATAAAATAAGCAGCTATTTCAGTATAAATAATTAGTTTTATATATTTTATATGAAATTAACGTAAAGTAATATTCTTTTATAAATGAAAACGTACCTTTAAGAGCGGAATTCTCAAAGTTTTTATACACTGCTAAGCAACAACCTGAGGTTGCTGCTAAATGAACATTAAGCGGGAAAAACGTCGACTCAAACGCGACACACGGCAGAGAAATCGAAAATTCAATATTCAAAATTGGAACGCAACTGTCACAAGGGCGGTTGGCGGCAAACTGATAAAAATGGCTGCCAGGGCTAGTATTTATACGTGCTGTTATCAGACCAGTGTGGCTTCTCGTGTTATCATTATTAAGATGCGTAATTCTATGTGTGGTGTGTAGACTCGTATAAACCGCTTTAGTGTGACGTCACTGGGAAGTGTAGGCTCCTAGTGTAGTGGGGTCGATAAGGAAACGTGGCTATTTGATTTGTTGGCTATTTGGCAGGGTGATGAACTTTGCACAATTTAATTCAATATTTGTTGGTCGTGTGATTGGAACAGAGTATAAACAATGACCAAATTCATAATCTCAGCTCTTAAGTGCGAAGCTGTTAGCTGACCTTCGCTTTCTTAGCAGGATGCCTTGGTAGCCTGGTTGGAGAAATTCCGAACGGAAGACTGTCTTCCATGCAAGGAAGAGTTTCATCTTTAAATAAAAAATCTAACTGACTGTGGTCATGGAGGTCTTGAAGTAGAAACGTCGTTTGCGACTGTCACTTCTGTAAAATGTGTTTCCAAAAGTTTGCGTATTGTGTAGGTTCCACCCCTGTTTCACCCCAACGTGACCAATCCCGTAAATATATGTTTACCTATTTAGGTTATCATTACGTAAACACGATAATGCCAGAGCTTAGGCACAACACTGAACACTGTCGATATACAAGAACAACCTCAATTCGCGGGACGTCTGGATGATGCAACTTTATTAGGTATGCCCATCATAATAAAAGTTATCTTTTAAAGCTAAAGTTAAATAGAGTAAAATGTTATATGATCGCATTTATATATTGTTACAATGCGAAAGTTACTCCGGTTGTTGCTGTTTGACGCTTCATCACAATCAAATCAGCCGAAAGACGTCCACTGCTGGACATAGGCCTCCCCCAAAGAGGGTCACAACGATCGGTCCTACGCCACCCGCGTCAAGCGGACAATTCATTCAAAGGAAATTTAGCACTAAGATTGTTTGAGTCACGGAAAGGGGCATAGGATACTGTCTATCCCTTTTTAAACAAGGGAAAGTCTGTATGAAAATGTTATTAAATAATTCTAGGCGGGCAGAGCCACCATCGCAGCTAGTTTCGTATGTTATACTCAAACGCTTCATGCATTGAAAGATCTATTTCCATACATAAACGTGTACGGCGACACACGTGTCACTCCTTCGTTATTTGAGTTATTTCGATACTACTTGACAGAGGCGCTACTACGCACATGAGCAGAGCTATAACCATTAAAATCGAATCTCGAAGTTCGTTATGTCCGTCTTTATCGCACTTATGGTTTATGATACTCGAGCGACAGAGACAGAGATATACGAACTTCGAGATTCGATTTTCGTGGTAGGCGCAGGGCTGTTATTTTTACGCGCTCACGCGTCTCAGCCCTACCGATGAGCTTAAAACAAGTTACAGAATAGCGAGGCAGGAAAACGGACTCAACTAACAAATACTTGTTTACTCAACAGCTAGTGGCGTCCAGTTCGAACCTCAACGGACTAATTCCGTATCGCCGCACGCGCCCCCCAGGCTCGGTAAACAGATAATGAGGGCGAAGGGTATCGCGGGAGTATTGGTTCCTTGCGATCGATGGTAAGGAAACTGGGGTGTGTAATGTTTTTAATAACAACTATTTTAGATTTTTCATTTTGCATAAATCGAATTGCATAATTTTGAAAAGCAGAAATGATTATTTAGTTTAAAAACAAAATGAATAAGAACAAATTGCATAATTTCAGAAATAATAATATAATTATTATATATTACTAGACGTGCCCGCGGCTCCACCCGCGTGAATTAATTATATGAATGTATTTGTCACAATTGTATTATGTTCATGAGCCCTGCTTAGCAACGTACCGATATGGAAATAATAGCAGTATACAGGTATTTTCAATATTTTCATATAAATTTATTAAAATGTCAACATGAAACTCAGTAATAAACACAGGCCTCCTCTCATGGATGAGAGGGAATGGGCAGTAGTCCCCACGCTGGCCCAGTGCGGGTTGGGGACATTCGTGAGGAAACCTGCATACATCCACAAAGAAATTCAAAGGTGTATGTGAAGTCCCCAACCCCGCACTGGGCCAGCGTGGGGACTACTGCCGTTCCCTCTTATCCATGAGAGGCCCGTGCCCAGCAGTGGGACGTATATAGGCTGATTTATTTATAATTATTATTTAAAAAAAATGCTTCAGCCATTATAGCGACACAGTCTCATAATTTTCAGCACTTAGTAAATTTTTACCAAAAGTGGTGTCATTATAACACCTATTTTCGTAGACATCAAAACTATTCTCTAAGGAAGTAATTGTCTGCACTTTTACAAAAAAAATAACGACGAAGACACCGAAACCCCCGCCGGTGACTTCTAATCTACCCGCCACCCGAGTCGGATTTGCCACAATAAGTTTTTTTTTAATTAACTTCAAAAAAGCTATTTAGAATATATATATAGTCCCTGAGACGGCCACTAATATCCACACTTTCCAACTCTCATAACTTCATAATAAGTCCCTGGGACAGCCACCCTTTGCTATATATATCCCAACCGTTATTTGCCTTCTTTAGCCAGTTGCCTCCGGCCGTGTTTCCTATGTCGTCGCTCCAGCGCGTACTGTTACAGTGAACCTCCGTGGAGCTTGAAAAAAACTCTTGTATACACCCAAGCAGTTTATTATCCCAATTACAAACACTGCACGACTTATAGTATCACTGAAAATATTTATATCAAAATTAAAGGTCAGAGTATAGCAAAGGGGGCGCGATTAAGTTTTTTTCCGCTCTTTTATAAAAAAAACAACCACGAAGACGGCGGCTGGAGCAGAGCTCCCGCCACCGTCTTCTAACCTATCCGCCATCCGAGTCGGTTCACGAACCGAATTTTTTTAAGTCCCAGAACCGTTTAAATAACTGATTTAGGAGCCAATATCTCGGTAATTATCAAATATAGTGAAAAGTTGCCCATACAAAACATGCTTATTTTAGCGTCTTCTATACGATAGCATCATAAAAAATAGGTGTCATAATGACACCACCCCCATCAAAACAAAAACTAAGTCCCGCGCCCCCTTTGCTATACCCCAACCAAATTAAATTACGACTGACATATGTTTCGTACTGACATATGGGTTAATATTTGGCGTTTTATAAAGTCATAATGCTGTCGATGCTTTACCTGTATTAGGCAATATTTACGTGGAAGCAAAACAGTTATGCGTGCATATAACAGTATGTGGCCGCCCTGACTTTCTTTTTACATCGGGGCCTTTCCATAGCATCACTTCTTTGGTCCATCTCTTGTCCGTGTATCACCCATCCCACTGCACATCACCAAGTATCCAGCCCATCGCCATTTTAACATTTTTAACTTAAGGATTTAGAGCAGGGCGTCTGTAGTTTTCGTCTAAGCTCGTATGTGCTCACTTTTCACTTTAAATGGATTTTCCTTATGTTTAACGTACTCCTTTCCATCGCGCGTTGTCCTTATTTTGGTTTTGGTCTTTACTGTGTAACTCCAAGTTTGGCAGCCATATGTAAGTGTGGGGAGAATGTTGGTGTCCATAACTATTTTTTTCATATGCAGTGAGTCGCCTTTACCAGTATTTTTTCCAACTTATGGCTGTGCGTCGTTCTATCTCGCCTATGTGTGCTATCATTGCTAAAAGATACCTCTTTTCCTAGGTATATGTAGCGTTCTACATACTCTAATGTGGTTTTGTCATTGCCTGTCACCTTGGTTTCAGCCTCGTTCATCCAGACTACTTTTTCGCTTTCTTCTCTGAATGAGTTGATCACTCTATTTTTTTGCTAGCAGAGGCGAGCAGTACGATTTCGTCCGCAATCCCGAGATGGCTTAGCCGCTTGCCTTTAATTATAATGCCTTCATGCTGCCAGGAAATATGATATCGTAAATAACCAAATCAAGGTCCAAATGAGAAAACACCAGTTCCAACCGATCCGAGCACTCGTTTCACACGATAACAAACGATAAATAATAATTATAAATGCAAATATAAAACAATTTTCAAAGTAAAGTAACAATAACACTGACACTTGACACTCTTGACAGTCTGACGGTGGCGGAACGTTCCATTTCATGTCAAATTCTCTTAAATTCTCTTACCGAAATTTCAAAGTTCGGTTTTCATTAATAATTATCTATAAATACTATGTTTTTTTAGCCGAATCAATTGTATAACGATTATACTAACGTGTAAATGTAGTCTCAGATATAATCAAATTACGTAAAATGGAGAGACCGATCTCTCAGATCCGAACGTCAGAGCCGAACATTTCCGAACAATGGCGACGCTTCAAATTGTCAATTTTGTCGAGATTTCATTACGTGATTTTAGAAAAAATATGGAACAGAACCGGAAGCCTTTATGCTCTTGTTCTAAGTTAATATCAAGAGAATTGATTCGTACATTTATTTCTCGTGTTCGTTGCGTTGGTTTTAAGAAACGTGTCGCCAAAGATCGTGTTTTTTGTAAGGCGCTATCTCGCTCGTTCCTTCGTGTTTTATCCCGTTCTGATTTTCCGATTTTATATAATAGATTACTTTATTTGACGTCAAGAAGATTTTTTCCGCTCTTTTATAAAAAAAATAACCACGAAGACGGCGGCGGTCTAACCTATCCGCCATCCAAGTCGGTTTTGCCACCGGTCGTCTCGCGCGCTGTAGGGTCGCAGTTCTACCTAACACTCCTCGCTTCGTTCGTCGTCGTACCTAACGGCGACCTGTAAGTTGTTTTATAATTTATATGTCATATTATATTATGTCACCCGATCATATGTCATTTATAATCATTTTAATTGATATTATGTCATTTTAATCATAATACTAACTGTATGTTATAACAAGTAAAATTATTCCTAATGATCAGTATAAACGTTTTTATGATTATAGAACATTCTGTAATTTAATTATTATAACGAATTTTGTTTCTATACATTATGTTTTAGTTTTAAAATTAGTTAAATGTAATTAATGGAAAATGGAGTCGAGTCTAAACATATAAGTGGCTTACTTGAGTATCGCACTAATTGAAGCGATTGGACTTAGTTTTTAGATAATACGTAGCCTTACCCCGCTTTGCCCGCATGGCGAGGACACTTTACAAAGTTGTAAGTACTGGAAAACTACAACGAGAATAAGTAGGTACTAAATAAAAACGAATGGCACGTGACTATCGGTGCGATGGCTCCGGCAATCACTTCGGAGAAGGCATAAGTTAGGAAATAATAAGTTAAAAAAACGCGTAATGAAAAGAACGGAAAACCCGCGAAATGTCCATACAGAACGCACATTCTACGAGTATACAGAGATGAAAGTATAGTTGATATCAGTTCTGGTTCTGGAGATTAACCCCTTACATACAAAATTTCAAGAGCTACATTCTCAGACTATTCCTCTTTATAATATTAGTATAGAAAAACATTTGGGTCAGGCATGGGTCAGGCTCATAAAACCCCCTTTCCCGAAATGTGCACTTTCCCTAAAGGCTCACTTATTTAGAAGGAGCACTTCCCAATTGGTACACTTTCTCAGATAAACCATATTCTCAGATGTTATATAATCTTATGGCTCAAATACACGAAGCGATTTACTTTTGCCAGTTTAGACTTGCACAAGTATACTGTAACGTGTATTGGAAGATACTTGCGCAAATTTCAAAAAATCTCTCAGATACAATTGAAATTTTTACAAAAAAAATCCCTCACAAGGCCCATGAGGGGCCCGCGCAGGCTGCGGCCTGGCTGGCAAACGCCACCTTGACCAGCCCAACCCTGTGAAATAGTCCACCTTTCGAGAGAGTGCCCCAATTGGGAAAGTGTATCTTTTGGTGGTGTAGGTACATTTTGCGGGAAGTGCACTTTTAGAGAAAGTGCACATTTCGGGAAAGTCGATTTTATGAGCCTCATCCATACATTTGGTACAATACAAGGCACACTCTTTGCTAACTGAAGACATGCTTGTTGTTGCTAAAATTATTGTTTCTTTGTACCCCACTGCCTCAGAAGGAGGGTTATATTTTTCAAGCGTATTACGTGTATATGGACAAGAAAATTCTACTTCACGGGCTACAGTCCAAACGGCTCGATGGATTTTGACATATGAGGAGTCGTTTGATTCCTCACAATCGTTGGAGTGACATAGGCTATAAAAAAGCAGTTTAGTTTTTTATTAGTAATCTTATTGTTTGGAAACGGAGAGGGGAGGCCTTTGTCCAGCAGTGGGACACAACAAGCTCTAATAATCTTATTGTTACACTTAAAAACTGGGCTGCTCTTAATTTTAGGCAGCAACTTTTATTTGTTTTGTTCATGACCTGATAAATCACGTTTGTACATATTATATCACCTCCTTATCAACTCTAAGTAGGGACTACACTCGTATTGAGCGCGATCTTTTTTGTAAATAAGCAGTGCTCCTTTATCGGCCATTAATTGGGTTGTTATTATTTTATCTCCGGTTTATCGACATGATTGAGGTCATACTATTTGCTAGAGTACGGGGGGAGAGAGGGTAAAGCGTGCCGCTGATGTTAGACAGGGAAGCAGTGATATTATGGAAAATTTGATCCCAGAAACATTCAAGAACCGTCTAGATTCAACCAATCTATACAAATAGGGACTGAGTCGACTAAAGCGCAGCAGGGCCATTCTTAATCTTGTGTACACTGCCACATCCGTGGATATCACTACTGTGCATGCAACGCTAATGTGATGTAGAATTATTGATTATGAACAATAAGTAAGTAAGAAATTAACGTATATTTCAAATAAAGAGTCGAATAACCCACAGGGCAGTGAGATCCACTGCTGTGACAGTTTGCACAGAAATGAGAATGTCCCAGATTAGAAACACTTTAAATATACTTAGCCCTGCTCGCACTCATAGCTCCCATCCCTCACACACTTTGAACACTTTTCCACCAAAGTTGTGAAACTATCCTAATCGGTGGAAACCACATAGGAGTACACCCATAACCTATTAGGTACTACAGAAAAAAATGCAATGTGGCACTTCACGCCACGCATGTTTTAATTCAATTGTTTTTGAACTTCATATGAACTCGGTGGCAGGTCAGTGACGGACGCGAGTCAAGTCAGTCGCGGCTGGGATAGCAATAGCACCGCTTAGCTCAGACGGATAAACAGCTTAAGGTGGGTTGCTCGAAACCTCAGAGCATAAAATACTATAGAGCGGACAAGCCGCCGGCGCGGCGGCTGTGTCGCACATCAGCTCATTGGGCATACTCCGCCATACATTCACCGTCCGTTGTCCACCGAGAAAGTTCAGTTTTTTGCCAAAATGCCGAGTTGTGCAATAATTACTTGCAAACATCGCAAAATTCATCATCATCCTAGCGTTATTCCCGGTTATGCCCTTACAGGAAGGAGCCCGGGGTCCGCTCTGACACCTAATCCCAAGTTTGTCATAGGCACTAGTTTTACGAAAGCGACTGCCATCTGACCTTCCAACCCAGAGGGAAAACTAGAGCTTATTGGGATTAGACCGGTTTCCTCACGATGTTTTCCTTCACCGAAAAGCTAACGATAAATATTCCGTACATAAGTTCCGAAAAACTCATTGGTACGAGCCGGGATTCGAACCCACGACCGCCGCTTAGCAGCCGCATGCCCGAACCACTAGGCTACCGTAGCTTCATCACTTTTCACAATTAAATACTATAAATACTATTTATTTCAAATAAAACCACGAATTCAAGAACTTGCGACAGGCATATTCAATACAAATCGCGCGGCATGTCCGATCTCCTTATTTCCTATATCTGTGCTCGAAACCGACTCTAATCGACAGCGGGGTTCGTTAAAACCTGAATGTATGGAAAGTTTGATAAGTTTGTATGGAATGACAACTGCCGGCGCCCTATTTAAGAGTCCGCAGTAAGCTCGATTCTCCATACACACGTAGTTACGCTCTCATTTTAAAACTACGTGTTGGATTGTAACGAAACTTTGCATGTTCAATGAAATGAGGTATATCTATGTCTATAATTAGTTTATGTAGCTTCAGATACCGTACTAAAAAAAATACTGCGAATTTAAGATTTTCATACAAAACTAGTTTTTGCTGTATTTAGTTTGTTTTATAAATTGGAACCGTATAAACTAATTACAGACATAGATATGCCTCATGTCATTGTATAAATATGCAAAGTTTCGTCAGAATCCAATACGTGGTTTTAAAATGAGAGCGTAACTACGTTTGTATGGGAAGGTGAAATTCGGCCGAGCTTACTGCGGCCTCTTAACGTCGATCCGTCTATTAAAGTAAGTTATCGTAAGTTGGTACAATCCACCCTAAGATATACAACGGATCATGTGCCTAAACCTATCTTGAACCCTGAAAGCATGGATTCGGAGCAGAATAGATGCATTCGAGATGTGGTGCTGGCGGAAAATGTTAGGTAAGGGGAAGTCCCTTAACTCCAGACGGCACCTAGTGCTAGCCCTTTCTTCCCCGCCCCCTTTTACTTGTGCTCGAATCGCTCGCGTTATTGGTTATCAAGATATAGTACGTTTGTGAGTCCGGCACTAGGTGCCGTCCGGCGTTAAGGGACTTCCCCTATATCTTGGACTGCGCGCCGAACCAATGCGTCAATTTTTTCCAAATCATATTTTTTTTTCCGAATTAAATAAAGTCCCGCCTATCCACTACATGCATGCAACGACTCCTCCAGTACTTTGGACACGTACGTGGCCACACCAGAACTGGATAGTCTGGAAAGCAAACCTGCAGACGTCTATCCGGATGGCCGTAAACCGATTGGCCTGGAGAGCATTAGTGCGCAAAGCAACGACCTCGTGTAGTCACAGCCCTCAGTCATGAGGATGCGACGAAGGTAAAGCCTAAACCAGATATATTCAGTTCTAAGGGCCTGTTACCAGCCAATTCTAGGAACCACTATCAGAAAGCGTGCCGATTATCTCAGTTTGTATAAACATAAAACGACTTATCAAATAACTTAGTTAATTGGCGCAATCAGAGATGGCTTGTGTCAATATGGCAACTCGCGCAAACATGCCGAGATTGAGATGACAGGATGTAATATGAGAGAGGATTATGTTGGGTGTGTGGTCTCGCAGATAAACTGTTGGAAGGTCGAATATCTCCGTTTACTTCCAAGATTCGAGTTTTAGGGACGGAATATACGAACTTCGATTTTCGTGGGACCTATGGCCTCTCTTTGACAGCTGTCGCCAAACCAACAGGGCGATAAATAACGATGGCAGTTTGGTAGACACGATATATCTTTTAGGTGGGTGTGTAATGATAGCTTAATGATTAGTATAACAACTTTGATAGAAGTATTTTCATTGGATATATCCACATATAATATAATTTCATTGGATATAATCAATCAAGAGCCATAATAAACTTTTGGTATAACAACATTTCATGGCGTATAATGTTCAAATAGTATAATACATTTTTAATATAACGTTTAATGGATATAATGTATATTGGACATAAGTATTAGTGGTATAATGTTTTGTATGATACAATTTTTGTTTTCACACACACGTTAATTATTTTAACCTAACCTAAATCTAACCTGATCGCCAGCGTGTCGACGTCACCCCGCTTCGCGGGGTGCCTAATTCCGCTCTAAGGGACACAAGCTAACCCTAACCTAACCTACAGATAATACCATTGTTACAATTATCAGTGGCTATTATACTGTTGTGTGGCAGTGGTTACTCGTCGTCGTACCTACACCAACCTGCCTTAGAGTAAAATAGGTCAGAAATAACAGTAGTAAATATTCCAGATTATGCCAATAGTACATTATACCAACTGAGTTTTATATCGAACAAAGTTATATCCCATGTGTACGTTATACGTTATGACTGTTAGATGAACAGTTGTTATATTACAAGTTCATTATATCTGTTGATAATCATATTACATGAGAATAAAACAAATGTTGTTATATCAAAAGTGCATTATATCCTTTAATCGTTATATCCAGTGAAAATATATCAAAAGTTTTTATATCGATCGTTACGCACCCCTTTTAGGTTGCGGTCCAGACGCCAGCGGAAAGCGAGGCGATGATCGCCAGTGTTAGCAGTTTATTTGATCGAGCTTAATGTCCGAACGACCATTCGTCGCCCCAGTCGGCCTTAGTAAATAGTTTCCGACACAGATTGAAGAAAAAAAAAATGAACCGAATTTTCGATTTGACAATTTTATTAAACCTTGAATTAAATTCGTGTCAGAAGGTTTTCACGAATTTAGTCGTTTTAAGGGATATAAGTCTCGTTGAAGTCGGTTCCGTCGGGTTTGGGTTCCTTAAGAATAAGTTGAACCCAAGGCATAATTTATAATTTGACATGTGTCAATATGCTACGATCAAGTGTAAAAAGATGGGTACATTCAACCTTTCAACGATAAGTATCGGAGACCTCTTTACATGTTATGTATATATAATACAGCTTTAAGTAAGTAACAGAATGCGAAAAAAAAGCGTTTTTTAACCGACTTCTAAAAGGCAGTTCTAAATTCGTCGAAATATTTCATTTTAAACCACCGCCACGAATACACACAGAAGGCCCGTGAAACGTGAAAAAAACACGACGGGTGTTATAAGTACGTATGTCTATGGTACCGTAGCTCCTAAACGAATCGACCGATTTGAATGCGGTTTTTTTTGTGTCATAGATAATTTTATCCCGAGTCTTCTTAGCCATGTTTCATGAAAATCTGTTTAGCCGTATTTCAAATGAAAATGTCGGGCGTTTTTAGCTTTCCTAAGTTGTAGTTGTTATAGATTCCATTCATTCATTCACTCACTTATTTTTTTAAAGTAGTAACACATTCAACTTAACTTCGAAGTTTTAGATTACGTATAAAATCAGGCTAATTTTAGTCAGCTTGACATTCTGGAATAGCACTTGTTAAATCTTCCGTCTAAATTATTTCAAAAAATTAGACTATTTAGTTTTAGCCTATTAAAGCGATGTGCACGTAGAATCGGGTCCAATAAACTACTATAAATTGGAGTGAAGCCAGATGGAATATCTGAGAAACTTTATCTTATATGAGGACCGTCAATATTGACTATTGCTGATCTTGACTTCTTAAGTATTAAAAAAATAATTTTGCAAAAAATATATTTTATACTTTTCTTGGAAAAGGTCCAAGTGTAAATAACGTCCATGTAGATATACTTTCTTGAATAAATCATACTTTAAACGTCTATAACACGTCTGTATCGAGTGACGAGAGATAACGCCACACGTGAGCGATACGGAACTGCATTATGTACAAATGAGTGCGAGTTAATATTTAATTAAGACTTTCCAAGGCACGTGCCTTCTCGTTAGGCTAATGTGATCTTATTCCGATAAGCTTTACTCCTGAAACTAGCAATTCACAATTGCTCCATTATTTGGTACTTACCTTAGAGGAGTTATTTATTATGTGTTGCCACCGTAACGGCTCGGCCACGAGCGGCACGGCAAGCGCTTTACCTATCTGTTCATTGCGCGGTCGAGACCCGCAATGCACTGTGGTTAGTTGGGATGACACGCAATGAATTAGAAAAACCGCTATATGATTATGATGATATCGCTAGTTCGTGGTATTACTATTACCATAGCTTGTCCTGAGTACCTAATCATAGCTCCATGTGTGGTACACAAATGGAGCGGCGTAGCGCCTAAATCGGTTCTTGAATGTCAAAACTGTACCGTTTACACTTTTACAATATTTAAAACTGACGCAATCGGACTAAAATGGAACAATACACCAGAAACCGACAGAACCCGCTAGGCGTGTAGGTTTATGAGCCGTCATATGAGCAAACATTACGAGTGCCTACCAGGCTGTAGTTAGGGAGCTGGCGAGCATTTCGGTATATGATTTGCACACGTTTCACGTCGAGGTGGATTGCTGTTTAAATCATTACGAATTGATTTGGTCCAATCAATTAAGGTCCTATGGCGCTGCGTGTTCGCGTTACAGCGGATTGAAGTTGTTTAAAAAAATCGGGGTATTAAATCATTTGCACATGTATGCCTCTGGAGTTCATGGTCAAAATCATCTTGGAAACGTAGAAAATCGAAGAGGCAGACATTCAGGACTCTGCATTATCATGGGACGTAAATGTAAAAATGTAAAAAAAAGCTCTACTAAGTAATTTGCACGCGGTTCTCATTGCGCCCATTCGATTCACTATGACTCCGTGGATTAGAAAAAAATGTGGCAGACACTTTGCTCACTGATTTTCAGCTGTATAACTGTTTGAAGCTAGTGGTTTCTGCGCCGCGAAGAGGCGTTTGTTTTACACATGCTGTGTTTTCTCTTTTAGTCATTTTTAGATTTAAATGCACAAAAGCACGTGCCTTTAACGTAGATGAACTTTGGAACCACAATATTAAAATAATAGACTTCGTATACTCGAACTTGTCAATGACATACTCCGGTAGTGCGTTTCAGAACGTTAAAAAAAAACAAGAATGAAGGCAGGATGTGGTCTTGTCTGTAGCATTTTGATCAATTCAATTTATACCTGCTTGGTTTGGCGCAAGCGTCGGGTTTTAATAGTACATTGTGATACAAGTGAGGTATGTTGATAATTACGTCAGAGGCGAAATTGTTCACGCGAACCGCAGGTGAGCGTGATAAGGAAGCCGAGGATGTAATTATCAAAGCTCACGCGTATCATACGACGTTTTTCAACACATTTTGCGAGGAAAGAATCATTTTCATAAGATGAAAATGTTATAGGCCTGCCAAATTATTTACTTTACATTAAGCAAATCATTAAGATTACAACAGGTTTTTACTCATAATTGCACATAGCCAAGAATTTCCAGTGGTGTCCATTCTATTTATCACTTTTCTAGTTACCACGAGTCAAAAATTTTGATAATAACCAAACACGCATAAACAAATTTTACAAATATTTGTGAAATAAATAACCTATATTGGCGCCCAACAGTATTTTTTTTCGTGAAGTTTGCACAGTGTGGGCACAGAAATCTCTAAATAGCCAATACAAAATAAAATTATATTTTCGTTTTAAAAGTTATCTGTATTTAATTCATGTAAAATGTTATGAAAAGTGAATAGTTTTACTAAATTAAACGTTTCCATATCATATACAAAAAGAAATAGTCAATTAATTAACAAAAAGGATTTAATTTGTTGAGTCGAGTAAGAATCCATTTGCCGAAAATTAAAAAAAAAAGCTGTACATTTTGTACAACCCGGTTAATTTAAGAATGCACCGTGTTCATGCATATATCTTGCTGCAAGGTGCCAACGTGACTTAATCTGAATATAACCATAACACACAAGTGTTGTAATGTTATAAAACACGCGTTTTTAATATCCAGGATTATGAGCCTAAAAGCGACACAATAAGAGGTACGTTACGAGCAATTGTGTCGAAAAAAATCAAATGGTCTGCCTTTGGAATATCAGAGGCCCGAACGTCTGCCTCATCGATTTTCTTGGTTTTCATAAGGAATTCAAACATCAGTCCAAGAGACAGACGTGTGCGCATAATATAGCACACCTTTTTTTTTACATTTTTGGAGCACTGTCAATAGACAACGCAGAGGCAACATGTTAGCAGACTATTTTTCCGTGGTTCTTCTCATTGTTTTTGATCGAACAATTCAAATCTGCCAAGTGTGCGCTTCATATACAGTTTTTTTAATCATAAAAATGAATTATAAAATTTAATACTTACTACAAAAGTTAGAGCCCTGGATGTCTGCCTTTTCGATTCTTTGTGTTTCCAGGATGACTGTGATCATCAGCTCCAGAAGCAGACTATATTTTTGAAACGCTGTACATTTACAACGCAGCGCCACCATGGTGGCAGACAAGGTCCTTGATGTTTCTTAGGGCATTCACTATTTCACTCATTCACTATTAATAACGTCTGCCTTGTGTGCTGATCATATCGAAATTTTGCTCGCCAGCTCCCTAACTACTGGTTCTTGGTTGCGAATGTGTTAAATCATATTAGTTAGCGCGACCGGTTGAATATTCTAAAGGATGGAAAGCAATAATTTACTTTAAAAACCGAGTTCAAATCAGCACCCAAATGTCAGCATGTCACCAATATCTGCCCACGGTTACAGCAAGTGTTTGATATTGTTTATCTACGGGTCACTTCTGTTTTAGTTTTGGTATCTGCAGGCGAGTCAGCGTCAAGGCACCAAAAGGTCAAGGCGGGGTCAGGTGTTCATGACATGAGAATATGATAAAGAGTAGTGATTTTCATTATAATAATTAACGTAAGGAGATTATCAATTTAGCTGCTTTATGTTCAAAAACGTCTTCGTTTGTTTATGGACGGGGCGAGCGCCGGCGCGGACCCGCCGGGATTGTCCAGTATGAGGAAGTGAAATAAAACATGTTCGGTTCGACCGCTGCCTGCTGTGAATATTATTTCACAGTATATATAATGGACCATCTGGACAGACAGAGGCTATATTTTATCCCGCGGGTTCTTTGCAAAATGCGGGCGAGGCCGCGCTGGCAGCTAGTCTTCGCCCGAATCGTTCGTTACGTTGAATGAATGTTTCGCAACTTTTTCAAAAACTTTTTTTAGAAACATTAAAATTTTGCAGGTTTCTAATAAAATAAAACTAAGCGAATGGGTTCTAAACAATAACTTATTAGCTGTACCTATAAAGTTAACGAGAAAAATAATCGGCGACACAATGCTTGCGTGAAACGTTTGTACATGGGTGTGAATGTAAATTACCTACCCCCCAATGGAAGTCGCGGCTCGGCCTATCCTTATATTGTTTAGACCCGCCATAGACGGACTGCTTAGAGCAGTCGAGACCCGCCATAGTCGGACTGCTTAGAGCAGTCGAGAGCGAGACCCGCCATAGACGGACTGCTTAGAGCAATCGAGACCCGCCATAGTCGGACTGCTTAGAGCAGTCGAGAGCGAGACCCGCCATAGACGGACTGCTTAGAGCAGTCGAGACCCGCCATAGACGAGACTGCTTAGAGCAGTCGAAACCCGCCATAGACGGACTGCCTAGAGCAGTCGAGACCCGCCATAGACGAGACTGCTTAGAGCAGTCGAAACCCGCCATAGACGGACTACCTAGAGCAGTCGAAACCCGCCATAGACGGACTGCTTAGAGCAGTCGAGACCCGCCATAGACGGACTGCTTAAGAGCAGTCGATGCTCTCGTGCCGTTGGTCTCGACTGCTCTAAGCAGTCCGTCTATGGCCCGCGTTAGAAAGAGCCGCGCTGCTCCCGCGATGAAATAACTACCAAATTAGGGTCGCGAGCGTGTTCGGTGGCCCAAATATCCATTTAAACGCTATCCGAAGCGCAGTGAACTGCGTATCACGCACTGGTGGGCTTTGAGCTCGACCATTAGTGGATAATTTGTCTTCTAACATTACCAGTGGCTCCGTGAGCCGTTGAAAAGAACTCGCTCGACCCTCAATAATTCACAAGAATCCGTTAATAAATGCAACCTGTACAGGATAACAGCCGGCCGAGGATCGGAAAGAATTTTTGCCAGGTGAAACAGAGGGTATACTCTTGCTTGCCAGAATTTCATTTGCCCGAATTTTATCTGCCATAATGTTGTTTTCTATAATTTTGTATGCCATACTCGTTGTTTACCATATTAATTATATGCCAGAATCTTTGTTTTCCATAATATCAATATCAATAATCTCATTTTCCATAACTATCACATGCCATTATGACATTTGCCATCAATCTCAACATCCATAATATTCATTATGTAATATAGTGGGTACGTATTGCACTGTCTACGAACCTATCCGCGATCCGAGTCGGTTTTGCCACTTAGTAAAAATAAACTTTTCTCTGAGATTAACCAATGCCAAGATAGTGGTGTATCGTAGGCAGTAGGGAACAGGGGCTTAGTGGTAAAACCGACTCGGAACGCGGATAGGTTAGAAGACGGAAGCGGGAGCAAAGCTCCCGCTTTCGTCTTCGAGGTTATTTTTTTTATAAAAGAGCGGAAAAACTAACAAATTAACAAAGATTAATCCGAATACATGTTTAGTATGGCGTTTGAATATTATATTAAATAATATTATTGCAAACAATAATCTGGAAAACAATACGTATGGCATGTGTATCATTATGACATCCAATATTCGGGTAAACAAGAGTATGTCAATTAACTATTATGGTAAACGAAACATTCGGGCAAGCCATGTTCGGGCAAATGATTATTATAGTATATGAATGTCGGGCAAACAATAGACAACCGAAACAGAGAGCTCCGTTCTCTTCGCTCCCTCGTTCAATGAAGATGTAAAGGTTGTACGTTTGTAGCTAAGTATGCATTTAGGGGTATTCAATTTAATACTTACACCCCTCCGTTTCGTCGGAGGTAAAAATATTTGATTGTGTCTTAAGGGAGAAAAATTATAAAATTTACGGCGAGGGCGGTATAGATAATGAGTGAAGTGAAAGATTCTACAATAGAACCCCGAGCATAGCGATAGATTGTAACATAGAATCTTGAGCGTGACGAGGGATTAAATTGTTTACGCCCAAGACAGAAATAATTTTACTACAGAGACACTGCTTGCTTTTCACACCTTTCATGAGGAAAATTATAATAAAAGTTTTTTCGGTCATGATTCCAATGATGCAAGAGAAAACACTAAAATGCAAGATTAATTTCATCGAAATTACTGTGATCATCACCAACATCATCATATCAGCCGAAAGACGTCCACTGCTGGACATAGGTCCCCCCAAAGAGTGCCAAAGTGCCCGGTCGGTCCTCCTCCACCCGCATCCAGCGCACGAAATATTTTTTCATCAAATAGGTGATTCATGAACGGATTTTTGCAACTACTCCGATTTACTCTTAAATAAAGAATTTTAATAAATTGGTGAAGTTTGTATAGAATGAACACTACTTAAATCTTAAAAAAATAATGTAAAGTTTGTTTATCGTATCTACTAAATGCTATAAGATTGAATTTCTTATAAATATTATAACAATTAGCCCTCTTGAAATAATTTAAATAAAACTCAATTATTACACAAAGCATGTACTTACAGTTAATTCCAAATTACAATTAGTAGACAAAAATTTAAAACGAACTATATAACACTTTAACTACCATGTTCCTCATGCAAAATAAAAAATTACACTAGATTGTGTATTTCTCGAGACTGGTACACAAGAATACATGTAAGTATACTTAATACAGCGACCAATATCAAATTGATATTTCATTTTCAACCATATTCATATACGTTTAAGATTGAAATTTAAACAGTCTTTTAAATTGGTGTTTGTGTTAAGTATTCAGACAGACTTATGTTCCAATAAAAAAAACAAAAGAATGAAATCGAAGAAAAGATTTAGTTTAATGATCGAATTTGCTTCGCCAATCGACTTAGCTAATATTGCGTCGTTTTACATTTCTTTCAATGTGAAAAAGAAACCTACCACGTAGTAATGGTTTTTACTAGGGATGCAACGATACCGATGCCGAAAATCGTAAAGCGGTTATCGTTTTTTTTGACGATCATCGGTATCGTAAAAAGTATTACGATTAATAACGATTCTTAAAACTAGTTCCATTACAAATTATTGGAGAAAAAAAACTGTATATCCTAACTTGAAAAATTGGCCATAAGTACTTGTCCATCAAACCAGCTACCTAGTGTAGATTCAGAAAGATTGTTTTCCACAGCTGGTTTAGTTCATACGGATAAATGAAATAGACTAAAACCTGATAATTTAAAAATTGTATGTTTTCTTAATAAGAATTTGAAATAAATTTATTTTAACTATGACATTTAGGTGGTAAACTGTCTAAAATTTAAATAAACGTTGATTTTACTCAATTGTCTTGTTCTATTAGATGTAAATTAAAAAATCGTAATGCATTCGTTATCGTATTCGCTATTACGATGCATTCGTTATTCGTATCGGTATCGTAATAGACATATCCTTGCATCCCTAGTTTTTACAGTACATCACCTCACACATCATCAGCCGATATACGTCCCACTGCTGGGCACAGGCCTCCTCTCATGTATGAGAGGGAACGGGCAGTAGTCCCCACGCTACACAATACAGTAATAGTTTATGTACTTACGTACGTATACATAATTACATACACGGCAACTTCTTACTTGAACATCGATCAAATCGAACATTATTATATACTAGTCTACCCAGCGACGCAGTTATGCGGTAGAATAAGATGAGTATATGTCTTACTCCCTTTAACGCATAATTGCGTCCTGTATGGCGAGCCTTGATGGCCCATTGTGTGGTGCAGGCTTAAGAGTCCCCATTAAGGTCGCCTCTCCATACAAAAACGAAGTTCTCAATTTAAAACAGCACACTGGAATAACCTGATACTTTTGATACGCCAGACTCTATATGCGCCTATAAATTATAATAAAAACATAACAGAAGAAAATGAAGCAATTAGACTTTGTATGAAAAATGTAGTTTCGGACCTAGATATGGCGTATCACACACATCATCAGCCTATATACGTCCCACTGCTGGGCACAGGACTCCGCTGATGTATGAGAGGGAATGGGCAGTATGGGCAGTTTATGGAGTATCCCATTGTGCAAACAAGGTTACATGTTATTCTAGCATATCATTTTAAAATGATGTTACAATGTTAAAATGAACTTAAATACGTTTGTATAGAGTCGAGCGTTCATACGAACTATAAGATGCGTAATTACTGACAATAACAGCCCAAACATTCTATCAGTCTTATAGCACAACACGATTGATTATTAAGACCTTGGTTCCAATAAAACGGTTCAATTCATAATAAACAGTGGATTGGAAGAACCAAACTATACAAGTGAATCACTTTACTGATGCTCAGATACTAAATGCATCAAAATTTTAAACGACATGATACAGAGTACATTTATAATGGAAGAATAAACCATCAATTTCGGTGATTAGTTATTTTTTGCCTGAAACACAGGGTACCCTAGCTCAGGCACGTGTTATTTTCCTCTAATAGTAAGCTCCTAGTCTGTAGTAAAATTGATGTACATTATGTTTTATATTAAATATTTGTATTGTCTGAAACCCAGGACAAGACTCGAACTTGTGCCCTCTGTATTGCCCGTACAGCACTCTCCCACTTCTCACTATCATATCGTTTAAAATTTGACTGTGTTAAAACGTTAAATTGACATTAAAACAAAAATATTCAATAAAACAATTTGTTTTGTTATGACTTTTTATAACAATTTTGCCAATTTTATATGTTCTCGTGATGACATTGTTATATCGCATCTTTCAATAACAGCATGGTATAATTATAAGGGTATTTTAATCTCCCTAAAGAAGTCAATATATTCAGCAAAGCTAGCACAAAAAGCACGCGAGAAATGCCAGCTCTCTTTAGCTCTCGCACTATCCGTCTCTCTCTTATTAGAAAACTTAGAAAGTTCGTTCGCGTCGTGCGGTCTCATGCTACGCGTGTTGCAAACCGCACCTATAAAGTGATTTACCTAAACTCCATTTCATGCTTTTATCTTAAGCTTTCCTATTTGTTCTTCTGTATCTTCTCCAAAAGCAATTCCAATCTCCCCGTCATCACCGGCTGCCCTTTCTTAGTCTTCTTGCTCAACTTCTTAAACTTCTCCTGCTTCTTCTTTCTGTACTCTTCCATTTTCTGCTTCTTCTCTTCAATAGCCTTCTGCACTTGCTGTTGCTTCTCTAACTTGGCTTGCTTGAGTTTCTCATGTTTCTCTCTGGGAGTGATGGGTTTCTTTTTCTCTATTCTCTCTTTTTCTGCATTCTCTTTCTCTATCAAATCTGGGTGTTTTACAAACCGACCTGTAACATCTTGTCCGTCTGTGGCATCCTCATCAAATGTTTTTGGTTTGTATGTACCAGCTCCTTCGTCACTTTTGAGATCTTTCTGAAGGTTTCTGATTAGTCTCTTTTTACGTTGCTCTTCCCATTGCTCAAGCTTGTACTTTTTGCTGTACTTTTTCAGTCTATAGGTTTTTTTATCAAATGGTTTTTTTTCATCCTTATTGTCTATTGCAGTGCGATTATCGTCGAAATTCCCCTGCCTTTTCCCTCTGGAATTTCCTTCATAATCTTGGCTTTTCCCTTGAAATTCCTGCGGTTTCACCTTATTATTAAACTTATTCCTGTTTTGCTGTTTCTTGCCCCGCAAGAAAAAGGAGTCTTGTTTCCTTTCGCTTTCCATGTTTTATTTACACTTCAGACAGTTCAGACCTATAATGAAATGAAAAAGCGTGTTTGTGAGTGAAATAAAAAAAATGTCATTATCTATTATTAAATTTACTAATTTGGTATTTTCTGAATGTGCTGTCAACTTGAATACTATGTCATGTTCACAATTCTGGCCTGATTGCATTTCATGCGTTCTGCCTACTCCTTTTGGGGAATACAGGCAAGAATTTGTTTTTTTTACATAACATTAAATCTGCCACATAAAAGCAGGTAAAAATAACTGAAATATCCTAACGACCCAGTAAATAGAGCTGTTTCAGATATTAATGCACACTATATTGCAGTAGATAGATATCTATGATTTTGACTATAAATTGAGTTCTCAGACGAGTTCTAGTTATCATTGCTATAACAAAAGTATGGGACTCTTTTTAAGTAACAATTGAATTCACCTCATAACATGACGCAATCATAATACATGCCACTTAAGTAAACTCTGATTATTGTCCCTGGTAACACGAAACTTATAAAACTTTAAACCCACATAAAAACCTCTAAAAATGTACAGTTAGTATTTAATTACTAAGAATTCAATTTAATCTTAAAATTAGGGAATAATAAATATATGAATTCATAATTTTGAGCAATATGTCAACACATTCAAAAGCACAACATACATGTGGACATGAAAAAAACATATTTATGTAGAAACACGCTTTTCCATTACACAATATAACAAAATTAAATAATATACCATAATAAAATATATACACCAATGATGTAATAAAAAAAGACGTAGATACGTTGTCGAAACGAAATTCCGTGTTTACAAATGGCCACAAAATCTGACAGCATGTTTCCATTGACAGCGCGAAACAGGCAAGCAGGTGCAATTGACTCAGTTTTAGTATGTCACTTTTGGAGCGCTTATAACCTATCTCTGTTTTATATTACATCAGTGGTATAAACTTTGTAAAATACCACATTCTTAAAGTAGCACAGGCATCCAGCATATCTGTAACAAACAGGAGCCTGTTTCACAGAGCTAGAATTTTACAAGTCTCAACTGGCAACACTGAGACGCTTGGCCAATAACAACTGCATTGTGGCACAAGATGGTGCACAAGCTCTCTCACACTAGCTGTCTCTTTCGTTTTCTAATAAGAGAGAGACAGATAGTGCAAGAGAGACTTTGCTAACCATGCTGGCCATTTGACTAGTGTTGCCGGTTTTGTAAGATTGTAACTTGTAGCTACATGAAACAGGCCACTGGAAAAAAGTAGTGTAAGATATTTAATATGTTTCTAAATATGTGCTTTATTGGGACTGATATGAATGCCGGTGACTACATCATCCAAAAGAATATTATGTCCAGAAGTATCCTTGATTATTACGATGATTTATTAAAATATTTAGGTAAAGTGAGAATCTGTTAAGCTAGAAATGTGGTATTTTGGAATCCATGCCATGCCAGAATACCATAACAAATGACTAAAGCTTTGTTTAGGTCCTAAAACAATAATTTCATTAGCTGACATTGGTCTAAGAAAGGTTAATTTAGGCTTAATATGGTTACCTATTTATTTTGACCTTGGAAGTAAAATATTAGTACGTGTTTTTTAAAAAAAATCTCTAGTTTTTATGTATGTGTAAAGTATGGATACTATAGTAATAATTCATTTGTTATTCAAAATGCATAAACAAAGTCACAGCATAATTATGTATGCATTAATACACACATTTAAATCTCTACAACATTCCTTATCTTATCAGCAATGGCCACTAATAATCAAACAGATGTATATTGTTAGTTGGTGTTGAGAGAATAATAACCATATTTTTAAGGTTATATGTTAGTAAAATATAAATAGTAAAGGTATACAATTGCCGTTTCCCACAGCTATTCATATATTTTTTATACAAACTTCACCAATCATACCTTGTTCTATCTATACGATTCCTTCCTTGAAGTATTGCCAAATTATGGTGACGTAAATATCGTCGTCGCCGAATGACTCAAATATTGATTCAGTTGTAAGCAAAATGAGATGATAAATAGTGAATAATGAATGGCGAGATGGGGAGAAAACTTCCATTACCATTTATAATATTTATATGCTTTTTCTATTTATAGTTTTTTGTAACAAAAATTGTCTGCTTCAAGTTTGTTTTGTAACAGCTGTTTTAGCCTCAGGGACGCATAAGCACAGTTTATCGTCAAATATGATGATATAACGGACAAAACAGTCGATTTAACTAGAAATAAATGCAAAATCTCACCAAGTTAAGCCACCCACTGGGTAGGCTTTGATGTATCGGCGGAATCTTGATAGCTTAGTTGCACTTGGCACGAAAAAACTTAACCACGATTAGAGATTTTAAATCACGGTTTTTCGTATGAATAACTTTATAGACCATGCCCTAATGTGATTTTTAAGATCAGTTTTAACACGAAAACGTGATGAACGTTTCGCAAAAATGTCACAAAAGGAACGAGTGCGGAAAACGCGAATGCTACGCCATCTACAACTTCACGTCATTTTACGGACTGATCAATGAATAGCAACATGCGCAGTAAAAGATGGGTTTGTTTCAATTATAATTACAAGTTTCGTATTTTTACATTATTTTAGTAATCATTACGTTGGTTTTCAGAATAAAAAAAACGGAAAACGTATGTAGAAAATAATCATATTCTTGAGCCATCGTTACTATGGTTGCGTATAACGGAACGAAGTAAAATTATCAACAGCGCCATCTTTTAGTACACGGGTAAAACAATACGAATGGGATCTAACTCTGGATGAAACAAGATACCCGGTCCTAATGAAATCTGGATAAAATCGGCTCAGTAGCTTAGACCTTGGAATAAGGATGCTTAGACGAGACGGCGGAAGACAGATAAATACAAACATAGACTACTAAAATTATATGCCTCCCATTTGGCTTTGCCATAGTCCGGCAAAAAACCAGGTTCGGCGAAACCGCAAATACTGGGCATCATCGCTAGGTATTTATGGTATTTTTACCAGTTCATCATGATCATCACCCCTTTGAGATACGAACTGCATAACTGCATGCTGGCCATTCGCATAGTTAGAATAAATTACATATTATCCCCCGGTCAAGTTAACTCTGCACCTGGGAGCTCATTGCAACAAACGCTGCAGAATTTACTGGACCGGGTTAGAGTAACATTATATTATACTTACCATTGATGCAATAGACAAAGGCGTATATCATATAAGCGGTATATCATGTCAACGAACGCAAAACCCCGTCGATACGCATATTGAATTACTGTTCGATTCACAAGTCTCATTTCAGCAATACCTAGCGTAATTTGAGCCCTACATTCCTTAGTTAGTTATTAAACTATACGTTATTAGAGGTCCTTTTTATATTGGTTTTCAAGTTGTGAGTATGAGCACTGAATTGACTCAAAGCGGTGCCCTTTTAATGCTAAAGGGGCGTATGTGTAGGACATCCCTGACGGTAGTACGACCATTTAGTCTAATAAGACTGAATAGAAAGTACAGTTATGCACACAAGTTGTATTTGTAGGAATTACTGGGGGATCTAAGGTGGAGGGGCTGAAGGGTTGGAGCTCCTGAACTGGTAGGTGCGTGAGTCCCAGTATTATGGGTCTGCCAAAGCAGGGACGACGCTGCTACAAGTATACCTCTCCACAGCATCCAGCCGGTATGAACGCGCTACTACGGCATGCATGCTTTCAATCGCAGCGCGTTGCATGCGATAGAAAAGGATGGCCACGTTTAAACTCAATCGGCGTACCTAAACAGGGGATTGGTTAACTATTCTGTGGCCACAGGAAGGGCTAACAAATTGGCTAAACTAAAAACATCGAAGATTATCTTCATCGCTGACGTAATTAGAGCTCTGCTTACTACAATAGCGCCATCTATGGACGTGAAAAACTATAAAAATGTGTGCATTGTATCTCACTCACTTTTTAAGCAAAATGTGAGACGCAAACACATTGGACAATCTTTGAACCCCCCAGCAGGTGTATCTCAGGTTTTGATATGACGTTTTAATTTAATACGTCCTTGTAGCGCAGAAACTGCGCTCCATAATTACCCTTTCCATCCGCAAGCTCGGAGTAGAAGACATATTTTGAAAGTCTGCAGTCTGTCATGTGACTAACGTAGCCACTCCATCTCAACTGGCTTTCTCAGTATGGCCTCCATGCCAGGCATGTTAGATTTACGTAAAACGTCCATGTCGGTCACACGATCCTGCCACCGAATGCAGAGAATGCATCGTAAACAACGCATGAGGAAGGCACCAGCACTCAGCATCATATGTGAGTATTGGGAGCACCAGACAGAAAGCTTGTTTTGAAGTTCCAGGTCGTGCGATTTCCAATAGAGGTGTGCGCCGATGGCTAAACCGTCGGCGGCGGCGTCCGGTCCAAAAATGGCCGGCGGCGGCGGCGTAATCGGCGTGATCGGCGTGATAAATAAAAATAAACAATAATGCAAAAAAAATATTTTTCATACTACAACAAACAAACTAAACTAAACCAAATAAACTTTTTTCTTTCATAATGAAACATTTACTTTAGGTATTCAAAAAAAACAGCATGGCTCATTTTTTAAATCATCTATTTGTAATGATAATAATAATTCAATTAATTCTGGCATCTCGGCTCAGGCTCATGTAAATTACTAGCTTCTGCCCACGACTTCTTACGTGTATAAATTATGGTTTAAGTACCTAAATGATATTCTTATGTTTGACCATATATCTGACAAATAAAGATTTAAGTCACATAGACTGTGCGGTGTGCGTGTAACACTTCACGTCGAATCTAAATAAACACCCTCATAATACAACAACAACAAGTGTTCGTCAATAATATTATATAGATGCCCAAAGTATCCTTTTAGAGAGCGCTTCCTATGCGAGCCCCAGGCCCGAACCGAACGCCATAGGGCGAGCTCGACGGACACTTATTATTCTCAGGTGTCTTGCAAGCGAGACCTGAGGCCAAAGTCCCGAAGGTGAGCGGCGAGGCAAATTTCATTGGAATTAAAGGCCTAAAGCAATTCTTCAGAGAGTGGTCTTTCGGAACTTTTCGTAGGATTGAAAGGCCCTAAGCATGCTTTTAGAGAGCGGTCGCTTTGCGAGCTTGCGGGCTGAAGGCCCGTGGGTGGCCCTACGGACACTTACTATCCCCAGGTGTATTGCAAGCGAAACTGGAGACCAAATCCCGAAGGTGAGCGGCCAAGGAAGTAGGGCCGAAGGTTGAGCTTTTCGTAACAATGAAAGCCTTAAGAGAGGCCACTTACTATCCTCAGGTGGCAGTGAGGCCAAAAGTTTTATGTAGGAATGAAAGGCCCAAAGCATCCCTTTAGAGAGCGCTCTCAATGCGAGTCCCTACGGACACTCATTATCTTTGGGTGTCTTGCAAGCGAAACCGGAGGCCCAAATTTCCAAGGTAAAAGGGGAGGTAAGTGAAGCCGAAGGCTGAGCCATAGGGCATGCTTTTAGAGAGCGCTCCCTAGGCCAACTTGAGGGCCGAAGACCCGAAGCAAGCCCCCAGACACATACAATCTCCAGGTGTCTTGCAAGCAACAACATCTGCCGCTGCTGTCCATGTAGCCGTATGCACATTGTGTTTGTGCGGCTTGTTTGAGTGTAGCACGGACCAAAATTTTACCCCGAGTCACAATAGTCTGCACCCTATTTTCACGCCGAATCCACGCCGGTGGAATGACCGGCGGCGGCGGCGTGGCATATATGACCGGCGGCGTACGCCACGCCGATCGGCGCACACGTCTAATTTCCAAATATGTTGGTTCAATTTGCCAAAGGTGAGCATATGTGAGTACTTATTGGGAGCACCATAGCCTTGTTCAGAAAGCTTGGTTTGAAGTTTCAGGTTGTGCGATTTCCAAACACGTTGGTTCAATTTGCCAAAGGTGGGAGTTTTCCTCTATATTTTATCAACTAGCTTCTGCCCGCGACTCCGTCCGCATCGAACTCGTTTATATCCCAGCTCCATATAAATTCTCGCCCCCCATTTTAACCCCTAAGGGGTTGATTTCCGGAATAAAAACTACCTTATGTCCATTCTCGGGACTCAAACTATTTCTATACCAAATTTAGAGGTTTAAGTGTTAAGAGGTAACAGACAGACGGACAGACACACTTTCGCATTTATAATATTAGTATGTCTCTACTCTCTAGTTACTTAGTTTCCGAGAGGCTACCGCGAAGTGAAAACGATCTTCGTTCGTGTATCTACCTCTCTATCGCACTTGCAAGTTCGAGCAACAAAGACGGAGATACACGAACGAAGTTCGATTTCGTTTCGCGGTAGCCCCTCTGATAAGAATTGCTCTCGGTCATGGACCTATAATACTCAGGACAGGCTATACGTAATGCCACAGCGAGGAACGGAAAATCTCCTATGCAGCTAAATTAAGAACTAATTAGTCTTAAAATGGCTGCAATGGTGACCTGACATAAACAATTAACCTTCTCAATTTGGACGGGTAATGGTTTATGTGCCACGACTTCATACTAAATCAGTTGAGGCAAATAATAATATTAAAAAAGCGGCCAAGTGCGTGTCGGGCCACGCGCAGGGTAGGGTTCCGTAGTTGCCGGTCTGTCACAGAATGCGGACTTAAAAGGGGCTTTTGGGGTTTTTTATTATAGCTTACCCTCGTAAATAATCGTAAATATGATTATTTCTATAACACACAGATGTATAGGGTCGTTTCGCCGGTTACGCGACCACCTTCGGTTAGCGACCACCTGAAGGACAAGGTTTTTTCTATTGAAGATAACGTGCCGTGAAAAAGCAACTCTACCGTCCACGGTAGAAGGTTCAAATTCCAATGACAATGTATATGCACCCGAAATTAAGTGCATTTCTTACCAGTTAACTAGTTATGTCTACTACTCGTTAACTAGTTATGTCTACTTAACTGTGATAGTTTTCCTTTTAAATTCATTATATGTACTACTGCCACGATTTTTTTCACGTCGCCAGTAGTAGCCATTTAGCCGGCAGGGAAGGTTGGGGACTCATGACTCGAACAAAAATTAAGGCTTTAAATCACATTACCTCGCAAACGCATAACTGAGTTGAAAAATAGTTTTAGAAAACCATAATATTTTTGAACAAGCTTTTTTTTCAGGATTTTATTCTACTGTTTTGTCGGCGTGATTGATTTATATACCCACGCCGAATTGAAGTTTTCTAGTTGTAAGGGTTACTGAGCTAAGCCGAAGACGGACAGACAGACAGACAGACAGATGGACGGACATGGCGAAACTATAAGAGTTCCTTGTTGACTACGGAATCCTAAAAAGTGGAACTGTGAGAAGGACAACGAATGGTATTTCCCTATCTGTCACACTTATCGAGATTTGTATGCTACCAGCTCGCTCGCACGTGGTATTATTATTACCATATTAGCCTGAGTATCATAGGTCCAACAGTCGGCTCTCAGTCGAACAGTAGTTGTTCGAAAACACGCTGCTAAGTACCTTCCGTCCGTATCGTCTTTGGATCTTCACATACCTACCCCTGTTATTTGTGGGTTATCATGTTGAGAACAAGCGTCCTTAATAAATAATACAGTTACCTTGTGTATCATATTATTTATTGACTAAATCGTTGTTTTCGAGATAAAAACGATTAGGTAAGTTTTTGTTGAAAAAAAATACAGATAAGAGCAAACTAAACTCTTTCTGTCTTTCTCTTAGGTACCCTTTTAGCTTAAACCTGCCTCAGAAAAGGAAAAACTGTTTTTAGTAATAAATATAAGGAGCGCCTTCATGAAAAGGCTTATATGAATGGAGCTGATCGAGTAGAGTGGCTGCTTCCTCATAGATGGAATGATATTAAAATCACCTAGACAGGATGGATATCCGATTCAAGTACCTAATGACCAATGAACCTATAAAGTCAATGAAGCCTCGTGCATCCGACTGTCCGCTGCACAGTAGAATGAACTAATTAGGCTCCGTTACACGTAATCCGTGGCCGGCGGCTCGAGTCGCGGCCGTCTGGCAAAAACAGTGTGCCTTTCAAATAAAAAAAAAGAAAAAAAAAGAAAATGCGCGCTTGCGACCTTGCGACGACTAATAGATAACAATAATTATTTTTATAAATATTTGTGATTTGAGTGAAGCGCGCGTCTGGTTAAATTTAAAAAAACACATTAATAGCAATCACTCTTTTTGTTGCTGATTAAAAAAATCCTTTTAATTAAAATAGTGGGTATTTTTAGTGAGTTAATCAAAGTACGAGTTTTAAAATGTTTTATTGGTTTAAAAATTGAGTTATTTAATTAAGATTATCAAAATGATGCGGAAAGTTTAGGTACCCAAAGTGAATATAACATTTATTAGTTTTGGTATATCCCGTATTTTTACCAGACGATAAAACAGGCAAGTACCTACTTACCTTACCATAATAACCTACGTATAAGTACGTATATAAGTACCTTAGTATAATAAGATAATAAATTACACTAACTACTTAAATTAAATATGAGTTAATTATTAAAAAAACCGGCCAAGTGCGTGTCGGGCCACGCGCAGTGTAGGGTTCTGTAGTTGCCTGTCGGTCTTAGTTACATCGACGTGCGGTGCGGTTGCGTCGGCCGATATTTTTTTTAACCTGACTCGAACAAAAATTAGGGCTTTAAAGCTCAATATCTCGTAAATGAGAATCACTGATTTGAAAAATGATTTTAGGAAACCCCAATATTTTTGAACGAGCTATCCAACGATACCCCACTCCATTTAACGAGAAAAGAAATACATTACAAAGCGGGGTTTAGGTGTAGGGGATAGGTACCCTAAAAAATTTATACTTATTTTTCAACATTTTATTAATTGTACTGTTTTGTCAGCTTGATTGAATTTTATATACCCATGCCAAATCGCAGGTTTCTAGTAGTAATGGTTACTGAGCGAAGCCAAAGACGGACGGACAGACGGACAGACGGACATAGCGAAACTATAAGGGTTTCTTGTTGACTACGGAACGCTACGTGTGCTACGCCGTAGCCCGTCGCAGAGTTTTTCCGCTGGGTATCGGAAATCGCTCGTAGAGGCATTTCCTATCTTTTTACCGTGGGACACGCTGCATAATTGCATAAATGTACTTGAGATGATTCAAGTTGACCGAGTTGATTCAAAATGGTCAATAAAAAAATAAAGGTCAAAGGTCCCAGTTCCAATACCAGTTTTATAAAAAGTCTACCACATTTAATAGTTTCAATCGTAGCACTTATCGGTTCCGGTGCAAATGTGCTCATAATGCTTGCGTTTTTTTGTCCGTTGTATACCTACACTCACATTATCGACATTCCTTGCCACATCACTGCCGAGAATTGTTACGCTTGCTCGTAGCAGATGGCCTACCGCGCAACGAAATAGAACTTCGTTCGTGTTACGCGCTAAATAAAAAAACCGGTCAAGTGCGAGTCCGACTCGCGCACCGAGGGTTCCGTACAAACTAGCAATTAACTCAAGGTAAAGGTAAATGTCCCAATATTTGTTACATTATTTTCTTATTTTAACCCAACACAACAGAATTCAATTTCAAACAACGAGTAACTTTTACACCAACACCATCAAACTACCAAGACAATTGAATCGCGATTTTTTTTGACCTGCTATTGAAATATACCCGTCCCAACTCCATTCATTCTAGAAAAATCTTAACAACGCGAATGGGGTCAGCGCCGTCTATCGGCCCCATTTGGTACTAACGTGCAAGCGGTGCAAGGGCAATCAGCTTAGTATGTATGTTGGTGTTTTAGCGATTATTGTTTATCACGTGTACCGATCTCGATTTTTATTTTTTAATTTGAAATTAGGGTATTTCTATTATAGTCTTATAGGAATTTCAAAACAAAAAAATACTTATAAAGTTAATTAAATTGCAAACTTAACTAGGAAATGATTTTTGTAAATAATAAAAAAAAATGCTCGATACAGAAAAAAAAAACATTTCCCATGTAATTATTTCAAATTTTTCGCTTGAATAACTTCGGAGCTAAGGGGGGGGGAATGGTATTTTTTTTACATTTTCCTTCATAGATCAAAATTATCTCCGTGTAGAAAAAAAAAAGAAAAACTGTTTCAAAATGTGCAACTCAAGCCCTTTCAAATGATACCCCTTTTTTTAACTTGACCCAATAGTTAATTTTTTTTGCCCCCTCATATTCGTAAGATTTCATGGTAAATGAAAATATATATTAATTTTTTTAATTTTCTATGCACGTGGATGAGTCTCATTGAAAACCATTCCAAATTTCAAATTGATACCTTAAGTAGTTCGTGAGATATTTCAGTTTGTGACAGACAGACAGACGGACGGAACCCTAAAAAGACCTATACGCCAAATACGTTTTACCTCAATAAGTCTGAAAAGGTGTGTGTGTGTGTGTGTGTGTGCGTGTGCGTGTGCGTGTGCGTGTGCGTGTGCGGTTGCGTGTGCGTGTGCGTGCGCGTGTGCGTGTACCTGTGCCTGTGCGTGTGCCTGTGCGTGTGCCTGTGCCTGTGCGTGTGCGTGTGCGTGTGCGTGTGCGTGTGCGTGTGCGTGTGCGTGTGCGCGTGTGTGTGTGTGTGTGTGTGTTCACTAGCTTGTTCTTATCTATCCTTATATAAGTTAGATACATTAGTTCTTGTTTTGACAACGTTATTCTTATTAAAGAGCCTCTCAACACACACAATGTTTATTTATTATTTAATGATGTACTATATAACAATGCTCCAGTTTCCTCATAACTTAGCGTCAAGAGCCACTCTAATATAGATTGTTTACATTTATACATTTGTATTTGGTGTATGTCTAATTGTTCATTTAGCTTATTATAAAGAAATGCTGATTGTGCTGCAAATTGCCTCCTTACGCCTTATACTTGGCTGTAGGGAGTGGAGTGGGGCAACGCTGGGCTTTCGTCTTCGCACTTGAGTAACCCTTTGAGGGTTATATTCTAATGTTTTATGTAGGTTTAGCGTTGCTGAGAGAATGTACAGCTTTCTCATTGATAAAAGGCTAGTTATTTGATATAGTTTCATTCGTTGGAAATCTGAAAGGCTTACAGTACATTACCTTTAACAGACAGCGCTGCCCTCTCTCCGCCTCCAAGAACTTAGTTTTTGTTGACCCACCCCATGCCGATACGCAATAACTCATGATGGACTGAGCTAATGTAACGTAAAGTTGATTTAAAAGTTTTTTGTGGTAGGTAATATGTCTAAGTTTTTTGAAAATCCAAATCAATTTACGTATTCTGGTATTGACATATTCAATATGTGTGTGCCATGACATGCGCTGGTCCAACATTACACTAAGATATTTGGTACAGTTAACTTTACAAATTTCTATACAATTACAAGAAGAGGGATCAAGTCTCTGACAGGTATGAATTTTCAAAGTTAGATTACTTGGTAGTGTCCTATTATATTTAGTGAAACATGTAAAGTTTGTTTTATTTACATTAAGTGTTAAAAGATTGCATCCCAGCCAGGAAAATACTGTACTCATACCAGCTTCAGCTCTTCCATATACAGATTCCCAAGATGGCCCCTAAAAGACTATAGCGGTGTCATCGGCATAAGAAAAGGTATGCCCACAATGTAGTTTGACACAAATCTCTGAAACAAAAAAAAACGAAAATTGGTTCTTCCGTTTGGGAGATACGATACCACACACAGATACACAAGATACACAGACAAGTTAAACTTAATAACACCCCTCTCTTTGCGTCATGGATTAAAAACCATCAAATTATTATTAGACAACATCATTAAAATTAAAAAGATATTTGGATTCTCGTGAAATTTTGTGAGTAAGTACGTTTAATAATTAAATACCTACTCGTACTTATAGATTTTTATGCGGGTCCTGTTTATGATTTTTTTTCTGCAGGTGCCGGTTTTAATTACTTACACATCAATCAGAATCACATTAAATGTGTAACTATTAACGTGAGTTTAATTGATTCTAATTATTGTATTAATTTTGACGCCATTTCAATAACAATTCAATTAGGTACGTACTTACTCGTAGGTACAGTACCGTGGCGTAAAATCTATCAGGCAATTCCGACGTCAGGCCAGAACTAATTTGTATTATTGAAAGAGCGAAGCGAACGAAGTTCTCCGTTTGGGCAAGAATGCTATTGTATGTCGGTCCGGCGGATGGATTTCCGGCCGTTCTCCTCTACAGGAGTCAAATTCACTAAAATAATGATATATTTCGCGACGGCGTCCCAAGACATCATCTCACTGGTCACTTCACCTCTCGCCTCAACTGTCACCTCTCGCCTCCCGCCTAATCCGACAGGCAAGACAATCTTACCCCGATACGTCACATTCATACACAACGGACGGGCGAGGCCCGCGTCGCATTTCTCAGCCGATTCGCGTGAAATTTTGGGAGTAAAGGGATTCGCGAACACACAGCACCGTCGCGGGCGCGCGGCGCGATCGCGACGGGCGCGCCGCACGATATTTCCCTACAAACCGCCAGCGCGGTCAAACAGGCTGCGCCCCGGCTCTGTGTGACCAGTGACCAGCCGTCCCGCGCTCGTCAAGCGCCGCTACCGCCCCGCTGGCAGTCTGTTCGACCCTTAAGAGTGAGAGATTTTTTTGGTACCGGTTTTAATTAAGTACTTAGTGACAACACTTAAAAACACACAGCAATCTGAATCACATTAAATGTGTATTAATGTGAGTTTAATTGATTCAAATTAACCATGTACTAATTTTGACGCCATTTGAATAAGAATTTAATTAACGTATGCGGCGGAATGAAATTAACACAATGTTTGTAACCTTATACTTACTTTAAAAATGTTTAATATAACTATGATATTATGTATTGTTAACCGAATTCAAAAAAAGCAGGATCAGGTTCTCGATTCGGTTGTATTTTTTTCAAAGTTAAGGTTCCGTTGAAATAGCAACTAATGTGCCAAAGGCGGTTCTCTATTGTATGAGCAAAAATCATTTCCCAAAGTGTCACTTCCCAAAAAATGTTTCGCAAATTATCATTTGGCAAAAAAACACTAGTCAAATTATTGTTTCGCATTTTATCACTTGGCAATATCTCCTATGGCAAAATATAACTTCGCAAATTATTGTTTGGCAAAGTTTTACATAGTCAAGTTTCATTTGGTCAAACGTATTATTTGGCATAACTTTCGTTTTCCAAATGATTGCATGGCATACGATTTGGATCCTAATTGTGTAGTGCATAAGAAATCTATTTGAGTGAGATTACATATTTTGCTAAGCAGGCAGTTTGTAAAAAACAAAAGTAAATAATTAGTAGTAAATAAAAAGTTTATATGTTCTTTTGTACTATAGGTACTTAGGTAACAATATATTATAATGCAAATAAGCAGCATGCATGCATCAAGCCCCGAGTCGGTTTCGCCCTTTTCATCGAGAGTCTCCAGTGAATCGACGCCACCCCGCTGCGCGGGGTGTCTATTTCTGGTCTGAGGGACACAAGTGAATCCTAACCTAACCGAACAAAAACAGAGTTCGCTTATGACAAGCCAGTTTTTCCACCCTGATACCTAATGTGCGAAATGAAAATTTGAAGAAATGTTTTGTTTGGAAAACAATATTAGCCCGAACAAAGTGTTTGCTTAATAAACTTTTTCACTTCAGCAGCTCGAACAAGCATATTTTGCTGCGTGAAAACAGTGTGCAAAATGCGATTTTGCTCACTCCGTGAGACAAAGTAACTTTTTAATTTTGGTGCAGAGCACTGACATTTCTTCGTATGGGGTCTATTACAAGTTCAGAATATTTGAACTTTATTAGAACTGTCCCTTTCATTCCTTTACGAAAAAAGAAAATGGCAGACATATATAAATAAAGACTTATGTAAAATGATAACTTTTAATTGTAGATCGTTTAAAAGATCTATATGTGGAGTTAAATCGTTGTGTCAAGTGGCAGATTTGGTAGCCTTGCAGGAGCACTGGCTTCTTCCTTTCGAACTGCCTCTGCTGGGGACTGTGGACAGCAATTTCGGTTGGACAGGGAAGTCGGCAGTGGACGATGAAGTGGGAATGCTTACTGGACGGCCCTATGGGGGTGTGGGAATCTTGTGGCGTAAAAGTGTTTTCCAATCAGTTTCTATTATAGAATGCGAAAATGACCGAGTAGTGGCGATTAAAATCAAAAGTAAAGAGAAAGAAATTTTAGTTTGTAATGTGTACATGCCCGTTGATGCGCCAGAAAATATACCCGTATTCGCAGATTGCTTGGGTACAATTTCATCAATAATGATGGATCATAGTGATGTGCAGGCAATGTTCGTGTTAGGTGATTTTAACTCCCATCCAAACGAACTTTTTTATCGCGAGTTGATAAATTTTTGTACTGATCAACTATGGATATGTGCGGATGTGGAGAAAATGGGCCCTAAATCGCAAACATATACATATGTAAGTGACGCTCACGGGTGTAGGAGGTGGTTAGACCATTGTATAGCAACACAAAGTGCTTATAACATGATTCAGAAAGTAGATGTCATGTATGACGTACTCTGGTCTGACCACTTTCCTATGATCTTTGAGTGTAGTTTGGATATGTTGAAACCTGTCACAAGAACGTTGGATCATAAGGTTGAAAATAGAGTGATATGGGGAGAACGGGCTAGTACTCAGATAGATGTGTATAGCGGTTTGTGTAACGAACGACTGAAAGACATTGACTTTCCCGAAGAATTTAGGGGCTGTTGTGACGGGGTTTGCACAAATCGCGATCACCATATTTTGTTGGATCACATGTACAATGACGTCATATCCACCCTTACTAATGCCGCTGTAAGCACCTATAAAAGCAAATGCAGAAGGAGGGGTGGATATGTTGCTGGTTGGAATAAGTTTGTTGCAGGTCCTCACAGGGAAGCTAGGCTACACTTCGCGCTTTGGGAAAATGCGGGGAAGCCACGTCAAGGCCATTTGTTTGACCAGATGAACAGCAGTAGGAGGGTGTTCAAGGCCAAACTTAAGTGGTGCCAAGACAGACAGGACCAGCTGAGCATGGACAGACTCGCTCTTGCCCACAGTGGAAACAAATTTAACGAGTTCTGGAAGATGACAAAGCGCATGAATGTGTCGCCTGGTGTCCCTGTGAGCGTCGGTGACAAGAGTGAACATGGAGACATCGTGGACATATTCAGGCAGCATTTCGCAGTGAAATCCTTGATGCAGGATACGTCAGCAGGGGTACCGGAGGTGAATAATACTGAGGCAATTGTTAAGCCCAGGAAGACTTTATTTACAGCAAAAGTTATTGCTAATGTAATTAAACAAATGCCAAGAGGGAAGTCGCCTGGCCACGACGGCCTCAGTATTGAACACTACAGGTATGCTGGCGTACACTTGCCTAGGGTGCTTTCCATGTTCCTCAATCTGTGTATGGGTCATTCATATCTGCCTGCAGCCCTAATGAGGACCATTGTGGTCCCCATTGTTAAAAACAAAACTGGGGATCTCTCAGACAAAGGGAACTATCGACCAATTTCTCTTGCCACCACTGCCGCGAAAGTGCTCGACAGTGTGCTAAACTCGACACTTGATAAACACATAGATATACACGACGCCCAGTTTGGTTTCAGAGCTGGGCTGTCAACTGAGAGTGCTATCATGTGTCTAAAGCACACTGTCGGTTACTACACGGACAGAAAAACACCAATCTATGCCTGTTTCCTTGATCTATCCAAGGCGTTTGACAGAGTCAGCTACAATATCCTTTGGAAGAAGATGAAGGAAGCAGGCATTCCCGATGACTGTACGGATCTGCTAAAATATTGGTACGAAAATCAGACAAACCAGGTAAGATGGGCAAGGACTCTGTCGTCCGAGTATAGACTGGAATGTGGAGTGAGGCAGGGAGGCCTGACATCTCCAAAACTGTTTAACCTCTATATGAATGACCTGATAGGTGAACTCAGCAGCATGCATGCCGGATGCTACATTGAAAACATATGTGTAAATAATATAAGTTATGCGGACGACATGGTGCTGCTGAGTCCATCTATTGGGGCCCTTAGACAGTTAGTGGCCAAGTGCGAGGAGTACGCTGCCTCGCATGGACTTATGTACAACGCCACCAAGAGTGAAGTTATGGTGTTCAAAGCGGGTAAAGTTAGGCCGTACTTTGTCCCTCCGGTGTCTCTTGGTGGGGCTGTACTTAAAGTGGTAGACCGTTTTAAGTACCTGGGCCACATTATAACAGACGACCTATGTGATGATGGCGATATAGAGAGAGAGCGTAGGGCGTTGTCGGTGAGAGGTAATATGTTGGCCCGCAGATTCGCCAGATGCTCAGTGGACGTAAAAATAACCTTATTTAAGGCATATTGTCACTCGTTTTACTCTGGTGGTCTGTGGGTCCGATATACCAAACGAGCCTACAGCGCCCTACGCGTTCAGTATAACAACGCCTTCAGAATGCTGTTAAGACTCCCAAAATGGTGCAGCGCGTCGGAAATGTTCGCCAATACCCACACGGACGGTTTCCTAGCGGTGATGCGAAAGAAAATCACGTCGCTGATGGGTCGCGTCAGGGAAACTCCGAACGGCATTCTGAAGGTGATTGCTGGAAGATTTAACTGCCCGATTATGTGGCATTGGATCCAGACGGTCAGGACTACTTTAACTTACATCAAGTAGTCCTGACATTCAACATTGTGTAGATGTGTACTAACTAACATAGCGTATAAGTTTTTCAAATGTACTACTAACAATATATGGACCAAGGTCTGAAATAAATCATTTTTATTTTATTATTTTTTATTATAGGTCGATGCATAGTTCGACCATCGAATTTCAAAGTAGACCCCCAAAAAACGGATACAACTGACACGTTCGAAAACTATCAAATTAATAAGTTTAAATTACCAAAATAATAATACAAAGGAATTTTAAATTGAAGAATATTTAAATAAAATAATTCAATATAAACTCCATTTTTTATAACAAATAGGTAAACATGATTTTTATTAGGCTAGCTAATTAAAAATTCTAGTTTAAACAATTTAAATTCTATGAACGTATACCACAGATGCAGTTTCCGAACGCAAGAACGGGGCCCCGCCTCTTTTAAAAAGTTGCGCGCTGACCGCTGTTAATTTGATTGAGATTTTATTATGTAGAATTTATTCGTCATTCTTGCGTTATTGATATTGGTTTTAAATATAAAAACTACTTAGTAGGATAAATCAATTCTCTATCTAACTAGGAAATATAGTGAAATCAGTGACGTGACGAAGGCAGTATTCTAACAACAGTACCTACGGCTAGTTTTTGGTGTGCACGCGAGATACACGTAATATGCTAATGTGTGCCCCGTGTGATAATGATAAATATTTCAAAAATATCTCGAAGATATTAGTAAAATCTGTGAATTTTAACAATAACACGGTTAGTTTTTAGTGATGTGTTAGTGTCACGCGACACTCGTATTATACTTAGATACTGAAATATCCTTTGGTTTCTCGCGCCTTGTCTCGTCTTCCTAGTATTATTGAATAACGGCGCGGCCGGCGCTGAGGAGTTTTTACTCTACAAGCAGTAACTAACGCCTAATTAAGTTTTCTTCCTGAATAGTCTTGTGACGAATAAGTACGTGATACTATGATATACATTTTGCTGTGAATATGTTCTCACTGCTGAGGTGAAAAACTGTATGTGTTACTCGAGAGCAAAGTATTTGCATCTCGTGCTTTTGAGTCCTTCGCTGCGCTCAAGATTCAAACTTTGAATCACTCGCAACGCTCGTGATTCAATTTTAGAATCTTTCGCTTCCTCAGGACTCAAAATTAGCACTCGCAGCAAAAACAAACTTTGCTCTCTTGTTGCACAAATAACTATTGTCTTAATAACACTTGACAAAGCAAAATTATGCCAGATGATATTTTGACCAAATGAACAAAATGCGAAACAAAAATGTGCTATTTGTTCGTTTGGGAAATGAAACTACTGCCATAAGTTTTGTGGGAAGTGAAATTTGTCGAAAAATATTTTGCCGAAACAGCAGGATACCGCCAAGGGCACAGGTGATCCTTGTGGAATCGACGGAAGTCCTCAAATATTATCGGGCCACACGACAGCGATTGGGTTTTTTTCTCTAATAATTATATAATATAATCAATGTTCTCGTGGCTTGGACTACATCAGCGAAAAAAAAACACCAACGAATTTTCATCAGTGTACGAAGTGTGATATTTGTCATATGATAAATTATGATAAATAAATAAATAAATTCCAGTATTTTCGTGGAGTTTGTTACTAATAATAATCCAGAAACAAAATGAAATGTAGGTCCGGTCCAGGGATCTTTGTCTGAAACCTAACCTTAACAATTAGGTACCTCTTGCAATGCATCAGCCAAATTGAAAGCCAGACTCAATTGTACGCCGTCCCAGCATAATTGGTATCTCGTTGATCTAGATATAGACCAGATCCATCCTACTGTGAGACATACCCAGCCCCCCTATTCTGTAACTTGTTTTAGCTCACCTCAACGCTCACCCACAAATATATCTTGACACCGCGATGCGTAGTAACTAAGCGTAGGTAGAGGTCTAGTTTCGTGACGGGTGACCGGCGGGGTGAGCCGCTTTAGCGCGTAGCGAATAACAGCCCAGGCCCTACAGCCGCCTCGGCTAAACTCGGTTCTCGCGCACCTCTTACGAATCTATACACCCGATTACTTTCAAAACAAAGTTTTAACCAATCATGGGACGGCCGCGACATACTCTCGATTTTTCTCGCACTAGGTATGCCTCTTGTTCTAAGTGTTCTAATAAGAGAGGGATAGTGCGAGAAAAATCGAGACAGCTCGCGTGCCGTCGCGTGATAGCCGTGCAGGGGTCTTCGAGCAGATACACGGTGAACATGCCTACATAAAAATATTCACATGAATGGAGTACTACCTCCTTTTTTGAAGTCCGTTAAATAAAAAATTAAAGTACTTGGCATTATTTGTAAGCCGTGTTGTATCATAGTAGTCCATTCAGAAAGGAACTCTAACATTAACGTTATAGTGTGCCAATTGCAATGACAGTTATATATAATAGAAGATCAAACGAGCTTCGCAAGCGAAGTTCGATCGATATTATATGAGTAAGCTTCATTCGAAGATATAACACACATGTAGTCCTTTAATCTACCAGGCAACATTTCGCAAGTTTAAAGTACGCAGTAAAAACCATAGCTCAAACAGTTTTATCCCCACCTTTACCCCTACCCTACTTGGGGACCTCGGCTTGCCACCATTTCTCATTCTTTTTAGAGACAAAACTTTCATAGGGGTATAGGGGCGGGCGGGAAGTTATATCTTCGAATGAAGCTTACTCATATAATATCGATCGAACTTCGCTTGCGAAGCTCGTTTGATCTTCTATTATATTTCGAAGCTTCATTCTTCAGATATAACACACATGTAGATGTTTAGAGTTGAAAGTTTTGCTGCCCTTTGTAATTGTAAAACATCATAATCATGAAATGCAATAATTATGTTTTGACAACAATCTTAGATACTCCCAATTATTAATCAAAGAGTACAATTGTAACTTCACATAATTCTACCTATACAAAAGGCAGATTGATCTGGCACAATGACCTTCGTCGATTAATTGACGATGGTAGAAACGAGCCAAAGTTTTCGATGTTCTCGACCAGCCTGCTGCCTTCCGGATAGCATCTAAAGAAATGCCTGACCGGTGTGCAGCTGACGTGGCGGCGTGGCGCGTGCTGTGAGCGCTGAACGCCGCCATGTCTTTACCGCTTTCGCCAAGCACTCGCGTAATGCACCCCGGCTAATGGATTGAGCAGATGCATTTTTATGGGGACTTTTGAAAGTCAACAAAATATGTTGTGAGCTTTTTCAGTCCTAAAACATCATTATAACAGTCACCGGGCAAATATTTCTATTAGGTATCTTCAAAATATGGAAGGCACAAAATCGGTTGTAGACGACCTACACCTGAAGTTCTTAACTATATCATCAAAAATTACTTTAATACAATTTGGGCATGACTTAATATTATTCCACTTAATAAATGACAGTGTTTGTACCCTGTGGGCAGGACATATTGCTAACAAAATCGCCAGATTCTTTGTTAGTTTTTCCAATGAAATTTCCCATGGGTACCATGTTGTTATATGATTTAATACCACTTGAGGATCCCAGGTATGGCTATATTTAGGAGTTACGGGCTTTAATTTGTAAACACCTTTCGGTAATCCTTTACTTTGGTCATCTGAGCTGATACTACTCCCCCGTAGGAGCGAGGGTGCTGACCTATGATTATTTAATGAGCCATACGACGATCCTTTATTAAATTCGTGCGTTAGAAATAAAATAACAGCAGAAATGAAGCCCTTATAGAAATTGAATATCTATATTATCTATGCTAAATTTCCAGCACAACTTGTATTTAACACACGTTGTACTGTTGTAAAGTATTGTTTGAAATTGACGCTAACATGAGATTAGATACTTTTACTAATCTCAACAAAAGCGGAAACCACGGTTGGGATGGCCATTAGGGAAATACTACTATTCCTGTGGCGTTGTCATTTATAATCTTATGTAAACACTTTAGTACGAGTGCGAGTGGTGGAAACGCTTAAAAATATTTATTATAAATACCAGCTAATAGTGAATGCGACGACGGTAAGCGCGTCCGAGTCTGGCTTCCACGAAATATATATTTCACATTTGGCAGAGGTACGAGAAGCAAAGAGGTCAATTTCGGGCACACCAAAGTGTTTACTTATTCTTTCAAAGGCTGCAATACTTAAATTTCATTAAATATCAGGATTTAGCCTTCTGGATTCTCTGTCTGCTTCTACATTATTCTTAGTGTTAATGAACGAATCGAATAACCATATGTCTCGTTCTTCACACCACTGCCAAATAGATCTAGGTAAGCTATTTAAGTGGGGAAACTGGATGTCTCCCATTCGATTAATATAGCTTATCGCGGTAGTGTTGTCGATGCGGAACAACAGAGCACAGTTCGATTTATTTCGCGCAAAACATTTTAATCCTAAGAGCGAGCAAGCTCTAAGTAATTAATATGGAATGCTAATTCTTGCTCTTCCCATGCTCCGTTTGCACACACTCCGTCACAAACTGTACCTCATCCTGATCGGGACGGATCTATAGATATTTCTGCATCGAATTTCGTGATTCCAAAATGACAAGACGTTACAAATAATATTATTAGTCCACCAAAATAAGTCAGGTAAAATTTCGCGAGGAAGTTTTACTTTTGATCATAGACATCGTATTCCTGAATAGCTAGGAATTTATATCTTTCTAACAACTTCGTGTACAACCAGCTGTATCTAGCTGTCGGGCATGCAGTGGTAAGAACTCTTAAAAAGTGCGCATACCCTGCATAAGAAGGGATATAGACATGATAATTGAATTGTAAACAAAACCTAAGAATTTACAGCATTGTTGGTAATTTTGGGATTGTATCGAGCTTTTGGTACAGTTTACCACAAATCGTAGGCACTCGAGAAACCGGAGAGTCTCCCTCCCATTATGTTTACATTCGTTAAGGTCCCTTCCAATACACAAAATGCCACCCCGGTATATAATAGAAGTTAGGCCTTGTTTTTAGGTAAGTTACGACTTCTTTCATAATTTTGGTGAAGGTTCTAGGCGCCACGGAAAGTCCATAGACTAATAGGGAACAAAACTCGTAAGTAACATTGTTATGCTCGAATCTTGTCAATGGTAGCCATAAACCCGTTTTTAGGGATTAATTTAGAAGCAGTTCTAGTCTTCCATTTTAAAATGGGACTTAGTTACAAATTTATTGAGCCCTTTCAGATTCAGTATGAATCTATAGCCACCATTCGATTTAGGAGTCAGAAAATCTTTGATAGAAACTGATCATTAGTCTGTTGGCATCCAGTGATGCTTTCACTGAATGCCTAGGTTAATTAAGTTCTGTACAGCTAAGCTCGTTTCATCATGCTCTTGGCATGTGAAAGTATTTACAGGTTTGACAGATTGCGTAACATGTCCTAAAAAGGAATTGGAAAGCCATTCTGTATACAGTCTAATAAATAAAGTACGATTATTCGTTACATTAAGCCAACACTTATAAAAAGCTTTAAGGCGACCGGCATGTACCTGCGTTACTGCCGCGGCGTCGCAAGTGGCTTGTTGTAGGCTGCTCGCGGCCGTATGATGGTCGACGCTGTCGGCCTACTTTTCAGTAGATTTGGAAGCTTTAATTTTCTCTGAGAGTTTGCTTCCAAAGAGAGTATCATCTCTCTCAACGTATTGTATGACTTAAGGAATACTTCGTCTAGTCCAGGAATGACTAGTTTTATCTAAAATCCGACTTCAATTAGATAGGATTTTTATCGTTAGTACCTATACCGACTCCCAATTGCTGTTGAGATGATTCGATTTTCTTGTCACGGCCTCTTTGGATGTCTGTAACTGCCGCCGAAATTACGGCGTTTAAGGACGGCGCCCATAATAATTTGCAATTTACAGGTACTCTTATAAGAGTTTATCTTTACTCTTTTTATCAATACCTTTGTGTAATATAGGTAGCCACCTTTGCGCTAAATTGGGATGAATTTTCTCCCCATATTTTGGGACATCATCAGTGGCGTCCCCTAGAGCGGTTAGTAACTCGGCATCTATTACAGGGGTCGTTTTGTCATCACAGGCCTCCACGGGAGGTGCATTTTCTTCATTTGAACGTGGGAGTGAAGTTTCCACTGCCTCATACACTTGTTCGTGGTTTATAAATTAAAATATAATATTTTGATTTTTCTAATTGAGGGTAGATATGAAATGCATTGTAAAACCACTCGTCAGGAATTTTAATGCATATATGTATCTAATGCCCCGCATCGCGAACACGGGATATACTAATCTCGATTAATGGTTGTAGAAATTGCTATCGTGTTGACTCACGGTCAACCGCCAAGCACGAGATACCTTCGTGACGACTCTCGGTCGCCTCCCAGGTTTAGTTACAAGACGTGGGCTCACGGCCCGCGCGGTATTAAATGCATTTATTAGCGATTAATATTGTTAGAAATTGCTATCGTGTTGACTCACGGTCAACCTTCAAGCATGAGATACTTTCGTCACGACTCTCGGTCGCCCCCCAGGTTTAGTTACAAGGCATGGGCTTGCGATTAATATTGTTAGAAATTGCTATCGTGTTGACTCACGGTCAACCCCCAAGCATGAGATACCTTCGTGACGACTCTCGGTCGCCCCCCAGGTTTAGAATTACCAGGCGTGGGCTCACGGCCCGCGCGGTATGAAATGCATTTATTAGCGATTAATATTGTTAGAAATTGCTATCGTGTTGACTCACGGACAACCCCCAAGCATGAGATACCTTCGTGACGACTCTCGGTCGCCCCCCAGGTTTAGAATTACAAGGCGTGGGCTCACGGCCCGTGCGGTATTAAATGCATTTATTAGAGGCACCACAATGTAGAACTATTTATTGAAACTAATTGCACTTACCTGATTTATCTTCGGAACCTGATGAATCAGATAGCACCGCACTGTCATAACTCGTTTATAGTTCTTTGTTGCAATTTCCGTATATTAGCAGAATAATACTCTATTTTTTCCTGTGCACTGCGTTTAGGCATGATTAAATATTTTGAATTATTTTTTAATAGAATTAGTTCGTGCGTTCGTTGCCTCGCAAGAATAAAGAATGAGAAATGGTGGCAAGCCGAGGTCCCCAAGTAGGGTAGGGGTAAAGGTGGGGATAAAACTGTTTGAGCTATGGTTTTTACTGCGTACTTTAAACTTGCGAAATGTTGCCTGGTAGATTAAAGGACTACATGTGTGTTATATCTGAAGAATGAAGCTTCGAAATATAATACCTATATACATATAAATGCCTATGTCCTGACTGACTCACTCATCAACGCACAGCCGAAACTACTAATGATAGAGAGTAGATTTTTGCACAGTAGGTTACTTTTATAACGTGGGCTAGGGATAAGACGGGATTTTTGGAAATACCTCCCCTAAGGGGGTTAAATAGGGGTGCAAAGATTGTATGCGGGAATCTTTTTTTTTTGAGCTAGACTTGAAACTTTGTAGGAAGATTACTTATTAAGATACAAAAAAAGTGATTTCAGAGTTTTAGAAAATTCCACCCCTAAGGGGGTTAAATAGTATATATATAAGTCGGCCACAATAACCTCGTTTATAACTTGTGTTTTTGTCGAGAGCGTTAATTATGTGCAAACGCAATCAAGATCTAAACGGGTTTAGATGCTGACATTTCGACCTAGACGGAAATGCTTTTTTTGTGGCGTAATCCGTCAATAATTATTCCTTTTTTTTCGGACCTTGGGCTGTGGATGTTCTGTATTATTATATGCACAATAAAATATACGAGGTATATTTACAGTCAACCAAACTCTGTTAGTCTAATATACTCTATAGTTTGTAGTGAAATAGAAAGTACACATTAAGTTGGTCTACTATTACTCACTCGGTGAGTAACTACCGTATGCCTACTTATCCGTGATGGTTTCCCTTTTCAATTCATTATATGTACTACTGCCACAATTTTTTTCACATCCCTAATTAGCCATTTGGGTCATACTCAAATTTAGGTTCGCGTCTTTACTGTGGACACCATAAAAGTTAAGGGCTACGAAGCCTAATTTTGGTTTGGACTCTTAATCCGCATAAACAGCGTCTCCTCTTGTGTATGACTATTCGATAAAAACCTGATTTATATGCGGGTGAGCTCTGATGCGCTATCCACATTATGTGATTAAACCCCAATTTGTCAGTACAACATGTCGAAGTCAGAATTGGGTGTAGCGTACACACCTAACAACTGCAACTACAATTTCATTCAGTGTGGCCAGTTAACAGTAGGAAAGCGAAAATTGCCGCATTCAAACGGTCCTGCGAAGCGGACTGCAAGATTGTTACTAACCGATGAGATAGGGCAAGACAGCACGTCTAAAATAGAACGGCCGCGACATACTCTCGATTTTCTCGCACTATACCTCTTGTTCTAAGTGTTCTAATAAGGGAGAGACGGATCGTGTGAGAAAAATTGAGAGAGCTCGCGTGCCGTCGCCTAATAGCCGTGCAGCACACAAAAATCGAGAGTATGTCACGGCCGCCTCATGATCGACGTGCTGTCTCGCCCTATCTCATCGGTTAGTAACACTCTTGCAGTCCGCTTTGCAGGACCGTTTGAATGCGGCAATTTTCGCTTTCTTACTGTTAACTGGCCACACTGAATGAAATTAAAGTTGAAAACACCGTTTAAAAAAACAAAAACAAAATTACAGCGTAAAACATTAATACAATATTCTTTAGTATATATTTTTTAATTTTCGTTTCAATTTATTTGAATGAAATTTGTGAGAAAAAAAGACTTGGCAGATCATGCAAATTCCATGGTCCAAATTGTGATTTTCATGCAATTAGTCCGTACAACTCGTTTGACGGTTGGAACATGCATCCACACTGTAGCAATTAGTCAGATTCTGATGAATTGGGGCTGACAAATCACTTAATGTGGATGGTCCATTAATTATTGACCACAGGAGAGGCGAATTTTGCTTAAACAGTGTGTTCGGGTGAACCCAGTGTATAAACGAAATCTGTATCTCCTGTGGTCAATAATTAAGAGCTCACGTGCATATAAATAAGGTTTTGATCTAATATTAATATAGAAGAGGAGACGCTGTTTATGCGGATTTAGAGTCCAAACCAAAATTAGGCTTCGTAGCCCTTAACTTTTATAGTGTCCACAGGAAAGACGCGAACCTAAATTTGAGTATGACCCATTTAGCTGGGTTTAAAACCCAATATCTCGCATGTGAGTAGTCGGGTCGGAAGTACACCGTGTCAACAGGGCAAAATCACCCAAAACTGCTACTGCTACTAGACCTCACTGGCCCTCTCGGCAGTTCAGCCTAACCGGGCTCTCGCACACATACGCGATGCAAATATACCGAACCGAACGTGGCTAACACCGGACAGTGACACTATCATTGTTTAACCGTTGTGAACCTTATGACAACGAGATAAGGTTCGGAACTTCCGCCCACTATCGTGTCGCGTGGACGGTGTTGGCACTGTCAGTGTAACACAAATCACTTCACCTTAAGTAGACGAAATAAACACTTCCTAATCTTCCTATGCGGTAAGCGGAATGACATGATTTGAGTTATCTAGCTGTCAAACAGCGATTTTGTAAGATAGCTCATGATCATGACCAAATGTGGCACATATAAATGTTCATAATTTTCGTAAGTAATTAAGTACTATTATTTACGCGACTATTCTCCATTTCCAGACTTGAGCCATGAAGTACCCAGCCGCGATGCAGCGCCTGGGTGTTCCAAAGCCGCAGCTGGTCTCGAGCCACGCCGCGTACTCTCCCGGTGAAACGGTCGGCGGGCTGAGTGTACTGTTCACGGTGCTCTGCATCATCGACCTGTTTGGAGTGTTCCCGGTCGTCGCGCTGCCCAGGAGTGTCATCGCCTGCGGTGAGTACTAATTCTGATATTAGATACCAGAAATCCAATACCAGAAACCAGAAACCAGATTCCAGAAACCAAATATCAGAAACCAGAAACCAGATACTGGCAACCAGATATTGGAAACCAGATATCAGAAACCCCTAAATAGATATATGACACTAAAAACCAGATACTAGATACCAGATTCTGGAATCCAGATACCTGAATCTGGATATCAGTTACCTGAACCTGGATACCATGTACCAGAATCGGGATCCCGGATACCAGAATCTAAATACCAGATTATTGATACAAGGTACGTAGGCTGTCGCTTGGTCATTCCCTGTCCAAACCATTGGCGGCTGAGCTGCTCGCGGTATAACTCCAGCCATGAAGTATCCAGCCGCGATGCAGCGCCTGGGTGTCCCGAAGCCGCAGCTGGTCTCGAGCCACGCCCCGTATTCTCCCCGTGAAACGGTCGGCGGGCTGAGTGTGCTGTTCACGGTGCTCTGCATCATCGACCTGTTTGGTGTGTTCCCGGTCGTCGCGCTGCCCAGGAGTGTCATCGCCTGCGGTGAGTACTAATTCCGATATTAGATACCAGAAATCCTATACCAGAAACCAGATACCAGATACCAGAAACCAAATATCAGAAACCAGATTCCAGAAACCAGATACTGGTAACCAGATATCGAAAACCAGATATCAGAAACCGCTAAATAGATATATGACACTAAAACCAGATACTAGATACCAGATTCTGGAAACCAGATACCTGAATCTGGATATCAGTTACCTGAACCTGTTACCTGTCCAAACCCTTGACGGCTGAGCTGCTCAGCTGGTATAACTCCAGCCGCGATGCAGCGCCTGGGTGTCCCAAAGCCGCAACTGGGTCTCGAGCCACGCCGCGTACTCTCCCGTTGAAACGGTCGGGGGGCTGAGTGTGCTGTTCACGGTGCTCTGCATCATCGACCTGTTTGGTGTGTTACCGGTCGTCGCGCTCCCCAGGAGTGTCATCGCCTGCGGTGAGTACTAATTCTGATATAAGATACCAGAAACCAGATACCAGATACAGGAATTTGGTTCCCGGATACCAGAATCCAAATACCAGATAAATGACACGAGGTACATTACTAGCCAGATTACCAAAGAATGAAAGAAAGAAAGAAGGAAAGAAAATAGTTTATTAGTGCAAAAACTATACATCAATAAAAGTGTTACAAAACTTATTTAGATCAAATTATTGCACTAAAGGGCTAGCACTCAGCTTAATGTCACGGAGTAAGCCAGAGGACACATTCCGTGACGCTGATTTTCAGTGAAGCCAGCATTTGGACTAGATAGCATGGCACTGAGAGAATAGTCGATAATACTAAAAGAAACACAAAGTCTTTAAGCCGAAACTAAACATAAAAAACCAAACAAATCAAAAATTACTCTTTTACGCTACGCTTAAGCTCTAAGTTTAGGTGTACTTATACATATAATAAGACTGTGTGTGAGTTGTGTGTTTGTGTGAGTGAGCAGATGAAAGTACGCGGTAATATAATGTAAATGTGTGCATGGCTGCCTAAGTAGATACTACAATTTCTGCCTATCAATCAAACATTTTCGAAGGGACATTTTAAAAGAAACGACTGTATTGGAGTTTCGTATTGGTGGTGGCAAATCATTCCAACACTAGGTGGCAGCAAAACGAAAGCTATACCACGAAAGGCAACCTTGCGGTGTGGATGTCTTGCAAGTCGTGATGCGTGTCTTACAGCGCGCTGAGAGAAGTTTAGTTTTACAAAAAGGACCAGATACCATAATCCAATTACCCTGGTATTACCAAATAATAGACACTGAGTACCTAAAATAAGTAAATGCGTTCGAGATGTGGTGTTGGCGCAGATGCTCTGCATATCATGGACTGAACGCCGCACAAATGAGTATTTTCGACGAGCTCGGCATCAAAAGGTGTGGAGGTTCTGGTAGATACCCATAATTTGTCTGGTTGTTACAGGCGTCTACGGTATCCCATTGGTGTTGGCTGTGTTCGCACTGCAACTATACACAGCGGTACTACTGGGAAGGTGCTGGTTGCTGGCAAAGCAGATCTCACCCGCCATCAGGGAGAAAAACAGGTGAGACATACCTACCTCGTAATATTATTTAGAGAGGAGAGGAATGTCTGGAGCAGCTCAACTGGGGATGGTACCAACTCCTTACAGAAGTCCTGTCGTTATGTGGTGTTGTCCCCCGATTCTTTGTCCCTTGCTCTTGGGGTTGGCCCTCGCCATCGTCTTCATAATCATCATCTTACTAGCCGAAAGACGTCCATTGCTTGATAGGCCTCCCCAAAGAGTGCCACAATGACCGGTTCTCTGTCGCCCGCATCCAGCGCAATCCATACCCATTTTAATATTAAAAATGCGAAAGTGTTTTTCCGTCGGTCTGTCTGTTACATCTTCGCGCTTAAACCGATGTAAAGTGCTAAAATAAAACTTCTAATCACACGGTTCAACTCACGTATTCAATGTCACTCCGGGCGACATGTTTCGAACTCTTCGGGAGTTCTTCTTCAGGATGAGTGTTCTCGCGGCGGTGTCGCTCGTAACACTGTCGACGTGAGGAGCGGGCGCGGGCAGTGTTACGAGCGACACCGCCGCGAGAACACTCATCCTGAAGAAGAACTCCCGAAGAGTTCGAAACATGTCGCCCGGAGTGACATTGAATACGTGAGTTGAACCGTGTGATTAGAAGTTTTATGATGTAAAGTGCATTCATCCTTACTTGTCTTATTTGGTAAACAACATTCTATCCTCAAAATGTATCTTTTTAGACTATAGCAGCTATTTTATAGTAAAAAAAAACGTTGGTAGACCAAAAATCGTAAAGTGATCCGTCCGAAAAGTCGTCACGGCATGATCTAATCCTCACAAAATTGCTATTCTATCCTAAAATGATGCAGTTTGAGGTTAGAATGTTGTTTACCAAATAAGACAAGTAAGGATGAATGCACTTTAGATGGAATTTCGTTCGGAAATAGAGACCCTTGAAAGGGTATTGGATAGTTTTGTATCCCAGGAATCATCCCCTAAGGGGGTGAAAGTTTGTATGGAGCTATGATATAGTAACGGTACCGCTGCGCTACCTCACACATCTCTGATGGTTATCCTACAGCAGTCAAGAGATCAATAAAATACTTAATGATGGTGACGATTCAGGTACCCATACGCCGCCGTGGCCGAGCTGGCGTTCGGGAAGCAAGCCAGGCGGCTGGTCACCTTCCTTATAGACGCCACGGTCTTCAGCGCAGGCGTTCCCAACTTTATTTTCGGTAAGAAATTTATACGTATAGCCCGGGCACTCGATATCTTTTAAAGCGATTGCAAAGGGAGGAGGTTCTATGTTCCACTGTATGTATTTTTTAAATGAATGTTCACCGATTGCTCTGTCAATGGCGGACCGATTTTCAAAATTCTTCTTCTTCTTTCAAATGTCATAACTCATAACATTACGCGTTTGACACGTTTCCTTATAGCGTTGTAAGAAGGCACTGATTGAAAATTTTTGTGGCCGAGACAGATTGTTCCGATAGCTCAGTTGATTAGTAGCGACGGGCCACTTATGTATGCCTGTTGTCGGTTCGATTCCGGCTAGGAGCATGACATTTTTACATTTTTAACCCCCGACGCAAAAAGAGGGGTGTTATAAGTTTAACGTGCTTGTATATCTGTCTGTGTTAGCATAGCTCCCAAACGGATGGACCGATTTGAATGCGGCTTTTTTATGTCATTAATAATTTTATCTAGTGTTCTTAGCCATGTTTCATGAAAAACTGTCAGTCGTTTTTGAGATATTGAACTTTGAAATGAAAATGTCGGGGGTTTTCAACTTCTAAGTCCTGTATAATTTAAAATTGATTGTCAATCTCTCCAATAACCTTCCAGCCTCGCAGAGCATGCAGATTTTCTGGTGGAAGATCACGGACGGTGGTGTGGGCATCTCCTACTGCGTGTGGATGGTGATCATAGGCCTTCTGCTGTGTCCAGTCATGTGGCTCGGCTCGCCTAAAGATATGAAGTGAGTTCAACACCGGGGTCAGCCCAACTGGGAAAAATCCTTCATCATATCAGCCGAAAGACGTCCACTGCTGGACATAGGCCTCGCCCAAAGAGTGCCAAAGTGATCGATCCTGTGCCACCCGCATCCAGCGGACTCCAGCAACCTTTACCAGGCCAGGGGAAAAATCCTTAGTTTCACAGAATACCGCAGTAAAGATGTGTAGGGTATGTGGTGCTTGAATTCCCGTCCATGCCTCCCACACGTCGCCCGCACCCCGTTATCGTCATACCCCTGCACCCACGCCGCGCCGGCGAGGACTGAGTTAGCGGTCGACCTATAGCTAGCATGATCGGACATAAAGCATTGGTCTCTCTCGCAATCACTTATTGGCTAATATGCGAGTGGGACGAATGATTTTTGCTAGCTAGGTTGACGTTGGGTACTGTGTTAAGTTGGGAGTATGTTGGAGAGTGAGGGACGATAATGTGCATCTTACTGTCACAGTGAAAAATAAAAGGCTCTTCAAGGGCGTAAGTTACGACTGCTATGGAGTTGCAAGCTTCATTGAGCTACGGTGTCCTTGCAAACCATGTGCTTGTTTGCCGTGATTGTGCCACACTCTGGGCCGGGCTTATTGTTTGTATAAGTGGTCCGTACTTTGGAAGGCACGCTAAGCATTTGATCCCGGCTGCTGTCTATGACAGTAGTCTTTATGCCGAGTTAGAGGCCTTCGGGCGGCTTAAGAACTTCTAACAGTCTAGTCGCCCACTCACTTCACAAAGGACAACTGTTACTCGCGTCCGCAGGAGCTACCTACCACAACCCTGCACGTGTCCCCTGGGTGGTACTAAAGAGTGACACACTTTAAAGGCCAAAATAATGTTTTACTATGAAATAGTGGCCAATAAGTACACGTTTCTAAACATTACACAGTTCGAACACCGAAATGAACTCCATCTCCATGGTTTCCAGGCCCCTGGCGGTGACCTCCGTGGGCATCGTTACGACGGTCGCCATCTGCATTTGGACCTGCATTCTGCTGGACGCCACGTCGCCAGGTCCCGAGCCGCTGCAGCAGCCACAGCTGCAAGACTTGCTGCAGGTCTACGGGATCATTGCCTTTCAGGTACATTGACTGGACTTTTTGTCCCGTGGAGAAAACCTACAAGCCCGGATTTCGGGGGTAGTCTGGGTTATATGGTATTCCTACCCACTGAAATCATACGCGCCTTGCCCTGCGACATTTCATCAGCCGAAAGACGTCCACTGCTGGACATAGGCCTCCCCCAAAGTGCCACAGTGACCGGTCCTGCGCCACCCGCATCCAGTGGACTTCCGCAACCTTTACCAGGTCAGACTTCTACACTTCTGTCAGACTTTTTCACTTCGGTAAGACTTCTTCTTTATCTAGACACGCGGCAGCGTGTCAAGCCAAGTTCAAGCAAATAATCTACTACTTACTGCTTATGGGGACTCTATGGGATAAATAGGAATATGAATAAATAGGATCCTATATAATTTAAAATCTTTGGTTCTAAAGTTATAGAGCTCTAGCATATAAAGTCCATTCTGCATTCTACAAATGGAGAAGTCTCGATTTGGGAATATGATAAATGTAAATCAAGTACAAATTAGAGTTTGTAAATATGGCTATTTGTAGAATTGGAAATCTGAGAAACGGAGACCTGTCAGCCACCTGACCCCGTATCATGGTCGGCCTTATCACGCGATAAGTGACAAGGTAGGGGCGTCGTCTCGTTCTATCGGACGGTGTCAGCCAGTGACAGATGCTCTATCCTGTCACTTATTGTGTGATAAGGCCGACCATGATACGGGGACACTGCAATGGATACATTTTTCATTCCAGTTCGACATCCACCCAATGCTCTTAACGATCCAAGTGGACATGAAAGACAGCCGGAAGATCAACTGCGCCGTGCTGTACGGGTTCGCGTTCACCGGAGCCCTGTTCGCGGTCACGTCGGGGCTCGCGGCGTACCGGTACGGGAGTTCCGTGGCAAGCAACATACTGCAAGGTACCTACCTACAATAGGGGTGTAGACTCGAAAACTATTAAAGAAAAAAAGGCAAAAAATATGCATACTTAGTGACGAAAATCCCATTCAGATATCTTAAAGAATTACGAAGCTGCAACCGTTTTCATATTGCTTGTTAGAGAGAGAAAACGCAAACAGTGTGTGACGTCACGTTACGCGAGGCTGCCGAGTGGCCGCTTCGACGGCGGCTTGCCTTCTTTCTGGAGTAATAATAATTTTCGAGTCTACACATGTGTTTTTTATGTACATACTTATGTTCCTCGATTACTCGAAGACGGCGCCGGTTTGAATTGTCACTTTCACTGCCAGAGGCGGCTCGCCCTAAGGAGCGCTGGTGCAGTGAACTCCCATAAATAATTATAACTAAATTATACTCATTAATCTCATTATTAATATTACTATTTAAAATCCACTTAAAATACGACTGTACCAATACCAATAAAATAATTACCTTTACACATTACAAGATCATAGGTAGGCGCTATACCCATCATCCTACCGTATCATTTCATCGGTAACGCGCCAAGCGGAGCGCTCACGATTGCGCTCCTAAGAAAAAAGACTCAGTACATTTCTTAATACGAAATCCAATAAGAGTGAAAGAGATAGTTCGCCACCTCTTCGCCACAGTCCTGCGCGTGAAACAGAAGATTTTCTATGAAAAATAAGCCAAATTCGGAGCGCCGCTCACGCCACGTTGCCGGTTAATTTTGCCGCGCGACAGCGAAAGTGATTGCGCGCGACGTTGCAACTCCTATATAAACAAACACTGGTCAACTTAAATGCATGCGCGCGAATGCAAATTCGGGTATTTTCCAATTATTTATCATTTAATACGTGTTGAAATAGCCTGTACTTATCAGTTACTACTTGTGAGTGTTAAAATGGATAATTATAATGTGGTGTTCATTAAAAAGTGTGCAAAAACGTTACAAATCCGGCTTGAATTGAAGGCTAAGGGACAAGGGACCTTGACCTTAGGCAAACATGAACGACGAGAACCAAAACATTTGCGCGTGTGTTTAAATCCGAACAATATGTGAAAACTCCGTAGTTGTGTGGTTGTGATGAGAGTAACAAACTATTTTACGGGGTATTCGCAGGGCACTAGATTCCACGTAAGTACCGAAAGTCTATACGCGAGTTCAATGACCGCGTTGACAAAAACAGGCATATTTTACGAAGGTTAACAGATTGTGTAGTATTATGTGGTGCATTTCAAATTGCTTTAAGGGTGCACGGATGAGTCTTCGGAATCCTGGAATCTGCTAACGTCATATATTTTCATTGTTTTATTTCAAGTGAACACCCATACAATTTAGTCACGAGCCGCCTCTGTCACTGCCAGGAACCCGCGTAGCGGGCGCCTACGCCGTAGTCCCTTTCCGCTACGTACGAGGAAAACCACGGGATCGGCTACGAGCCTAGCGCGTAGCGATTCTTGGCAGTGAATGTGTTAAGAGGAAACAAAAGGGCCGTTTTTCCACAGGTTTTTTTTTCCATATTGCTACTATTGACATTATGTTCCTATGTTTTCCTTTTTTTCATTTTTTTTTTATTATTTATCTCACAAAATCTTATACTCTAGTTTAACAAATAAAGTTCCGCCAAACTGTGAACAGTTTGTTGGCGGATAATACGCTCGTTACTACAATCGTTGTTTTTATACGAACTACCTTAACTCTAATAAACTAAACAATATAATAGGAATAAGCGTTTCTACAAATAACTCGTAAGTAAGTGTACCTCGGTTATGCAACGCGTCATGCCATGCACTACCTAACACTTTTATCAAATAAATTTAATAGTTCTGCTTTTAAATTTTTCTTGAATATTAGCTTACTACTACACTCCTCTAAGGTTTTACTTATCTTGTTATGTACCTTAGGAACAATATACTTACGGGTTCTTTTACCGTAATAGTTGTTAGCATTATATTCTATGTATCTTTTTTGTGTGCTTGCTCTGAGGTTACGTAACTGCAGTCTACTCGTTTTAAACCTGTTCCAGCCATAGTCATCAATACACATTAAATATCTGACTTTTTCATGTATCGGAAGGATTTTTAGCATTTTATATATTAACTTATAGTTTTTATTACAATTATCTTTAGTTTTTTTATCTACTAGTACATGTTTTATTATTCTAATCTGGAACAACAACAACAAACCGTAGGTTTATACAAACTCCAATATAAACAATAATGCACGTAAACAGCATGGTTAACGTGGTCCACAAGTGCTCGACTTATATGTATGCTGACGATACATGTTTGCTATACGCGGATAAGGACATCAAAACTGTGGAAAAAATATACATTTAGATTTTACGAATATAATAAAGTGGTCGCACGATAACGGCATAATTCTTAACATAAATAAAACTAAATGTATGTTAATTATGTCGCCCTACGCGCCAAAACCATATGAAAATATCAATATTGTAGGACATTCATACGACTGTCTACATAATAATAAGAATCAAGAAGACTGTAATTGCGGTAGTATTCAACTTGTAGATAAATATAAATATTTAGGCGTAACTATAGACACTAAATTCAGTTGGGGCCCCCACATAGATGTAGTATGTAATAAACTCCGTGCAATTATGTCAAAACTAGTAAGTTTGTAATCCACCCGACCACGGGGCCAAGGACACCACATTCCTGTATGGCAAGAATGAGCTGTTCGTGGTCCAGCGTGTCAAATGCTTTTTTAAAATCAATGTATAATGTCATTAATGTCAGAACGTATTTTTTTATTCTTTAAATGCTCATTTACCTCGTCTGTGAATTGGAACAGAGCGGTTGAGGTGCTGCGCATTCACTTGAATCCATGCTGGCTATTTGATATTATGTTATTGTTTTCTAAAAAAGTACTAATTTGGGATGTTTTCAACAATCTTATTTACTACAAAAATTATAGCTACTGGTCTATAATTGGTGTAGTCTAAATGGTTTCCTTGCTTATATATAGGTTTATTGAGATATTAACCTTCAAAAACCAAAAAAAATGCCAGAGTTTCCGCTGTGTTTAAACATCCAGATAACAATTTGGACTAGATTATTTAAAAAGAGCTACGGTAGCCTAGTGGTTCAGACATGCGGCTGTCAAGCGGCGGTCGTGGGTTGAATCCCGGCTCGTACCAATGAGTTTTTCGGAATTTGTGTAAGGAATATTTACCGTTAGCTTTTCGGTGAAGGAAAACAATGTGAGGATACCGGTCGAATCCCAATAAGGTCTAGTTTTCCTCTGGGTTGGAAGGTCAGATGGCAGTCGCTTTCGTAAAACAAGCGCCTATGCCAAATCTTGGGATTAGGTGTCAAAGCGGACCCCGGGCTCCTATGGGGGTATTACCGGGAATAACGCTAGGAGGATGATGATGATATCTAAAATAAGGAAAACATAAGAACACGGCCAAAGCCTTTCTTAGATTTTTAATTAAAAAAAATAGTTAGATAGGTCAAATTTTGGAGAAGAAATCAGGGGACTACGAAACGTTGATTTTATGTACTTTTAATGGGTATTTTCGGTCCAAGCTGCAGTTGTCTCTATCGCGCTCTGTGATGCCAACCTCAAGCCTCCCTAAGCTTGAGGTTGGCGCGACAACAATACATTTTAAAAATACCTATTTGTCAATTATCTCTATTAGTGTTTCCTCTTAAAATGACATTGTCTGTCAGGGATACCGCCGTCCGTCCCCCTGTTCGTGGTGGCGCTCCTGGTGACGCTGCAGCTGGTGCTCTCCAGCGCCGTCGGGAACTCGGCGCTGTTCCAACATATCGAGGACTTGCTCAGAATACCGAGAGGTACGTATGTAGCTACGAAGTATCTACTTCGGGGATCAATCAAAAACAGTTGAACATTCTTTTAAAAACCGCCCGAGTGCGTGTCGGGCCACGCGCAGTGTAGGGTTCCGTAGCTAACTGTCTGTCTTAGTTACATCGACCGCACCGGTTGCCTCGGACGAGTTTGTACCTAAATTGGCCTTTCCATGTACACATTAAGTTGGTCGAGTTGGTAACTACTTATACCTACCCAATATCTCGCAAAAGAATCACTGATTTGTAAAATGGTTTCCAAAAACCCATCCTATTTTTAAGCGAGCTATCCAACGATACCCCATACCATGGGTTTAAAGAAAAAAAAATACGTCCCTGCTTTAGGTGCAGGGGAGGTACCCTAATAAAATAAAATAAAAAGATTATACTGTACTGTTTTGTCGGCGTGATTGATTTATATACCCATACCGAATCACAATTTTCTAGTAGTAATGGTTACTGAGCTAAGCCAAAAACGGACGGACAGACGGATGGACGGACAGACGGACAAGGCGAAACTATAAGGGTCCCTTGTTGACTACGGAACCCTAAAAAAACTTATATTAATTCCCGACGCAACCGAGGGGTGTAATAAGTTTAACATGTCAGTGTTCGTCTGTCGTCTAGCATCGTACCATGCTCCCGAACAGATGAACATACATTTGAATGCGTATTTTTAATCGAAAGTCTAGCTAGGCTGTTGTTAGGGCCTTGCTATGTTTAATGTGTCAGGAGCGTTAACAATATAATATTGATGTAGTTATGTTTCAATCTGTCTCGTGCGCTTGTTTTGATTTTTTAGTTCGGTGTAAATCAAATTTAAATTGGGATTTAAAAGATATAAAAGACGTTTATAGTACACTTGAACGAAATTTACAAATACAGAACATCATATGTGGAGGAACGTACAGTCTGATAATCTCTTCACAATTTGCACCGTTTCCTACACTAGGATATAGGCCTGTCCTGTAGGTAACCAATTCGGAAGAGCATTACCAAATTTCTGCGCGAAATCTTAAATGAGACGGCAGTATTCATTAAATCTATAAACATTCAAGTAAGTATTATTCGTGTTGGGGGGGGGGGGGGTAATGTGTTTTCTACAGTCAGTCGAGTAGTGAAATGTAGCCGTGGGGCATCCAGTGTGTGTATATTGTGTATGTACAGTAATCCTCGCGGTCGTTAGTCACGGAGTAAAACTAAGACGTCTTGAAAAAGCTTGCCTAACGTAGGCAATAAAAAAACTGTCAAATATTGTTACAGATTTCAGCGTCCAACGCTGCCTCCTACGGTCCGGCATCGTCGCCCTGGCCGTGTTCCTGGGCGAGAGCGTCCCAAGCTTCGACGTCGTTATGGGTCTCATCGGTTCAACCTTAACCGGCCCGTTGATGTTCATATTCCCACCCCTATTCTTCTTGAAACTGTGCCACGCTCAATATAACCTCAAAAAGCAGGATTTCAAAATGGCGTACTACCAACAAAATGGCGGCAAACATGGGAGCAATGGCGATTCTTTCCCGCTTATCCTGCGCAACGCTCTAGAAACCAAGTACGAAACGTTTATCAGCTACGAAGATTTGTACACGAAAAGTTTAAACCAGTATAAAGTGAAGTGGTACGATTTGTTCCTGGCTGTGTTAGTGATGGCAATGGGGGTGGTGACTACGGCGATGGCAACTTATTCGAGTTGGTCGGATGCTTTGAATTCTGCGACGTTTTCTGCGCCTTGTTTGTATAACTCGACCGCTGCGGCTAGAAACTTTTTGCAGGCGACCACCTAGTACATTACTACACAGGCCGGGAAGTATCGTATAGACGGCCGAGCATAGGGAGGCCAGATAATGGGGTGTACTATGCCATGATTTGTCAGCCCCAATATATCAGAAGCTGACTAATTGAGGCATGTTGCGCTGCTGATCCAACTGTCAAAAGTGTTTGCATGCATGCACATGTGGTCGGATTGCTATCTGATTGTTCCGGCCCAGATATGTTTATTGCTTTTCTCAAACATGTCATGAAATTGTAAAAACCTGAAGAGAGTAGGTATAGGCGGAGTCATTTTGTGTCACCAACAGGAGATCACTTTGTAGGCAAAGGCCTCTAATTTTATATGATAATTAACACTTGAAACGTGATACTTTGCAGCCTGATTAAGGAACGTAAAGTCAATATTTCATTGCAGGTTTGAGAAATAGTACATTACTATAGAGGCCGGGAAGCAAGGGGTTGCTGGCCGAGTACAATAGACGGCAGAGCGTAGCGAAGTCGGATATTTATGAGGCTGGCAACCCCTTTTCACGCCGAGGTATGTATAGTGTTTTTCTCAAACATGCAATGAAATAAATTAAAAAAACTCCAAGAAATGTAACTTTAATTTTCATGGCTGTACGTCGTGATCCTGTGCCGCAAATTGTGGAATGGAAATTAAAAAAGACCATCTTGCAGGCCTAGGCCTCCAATTTCTCCTAGGCCTAGGTCTCTCTTCTCGCTGCGCCCTAAACGTGACACTTCGGAGTCCATTATGAAGAACAGAACGTCAATATTTCACCTCACAACTCGTAATAAAAATAGGTAAACTAGTAAATACCTAGATGTAGGAGGAAGGTGTGAGTGACATGAATGTTGATTGAGCAATCTGTAGAGTGCTCTCAGTATGTAACGCTGGTTTTTAACTTTATACATGTTTACCTTAATTGTTATTAATAAATCATCAGTGGGCGGGGGAGTTATTAATAAATATCTAAGTAAAAATCAATTTTATGAGTATTAAAGTATTAAGCAGTGCAGTACTTAACGCTGATAACGAGATTCTAAAGGAAAAAAAAACCGGGTAAGAGCGTGTCGGGCCACGCTCAGTGTAGGGTTCCGTAGTTTTCCGTCCGTCACAGTAAGTGTCCCCACTTAAGTCTCCCAACAGCCTCCTGAGAGCCATTGCTGAAAATATCAACAGCCCACTATGGAGGCACTGGAACTCCATTCTCATGGAGTCTAGACAATTAATCAATTAAATTTCAATGTTTTTGTTTATTATTAATTCGAATCTTATTATTATTAGACATGTTTTTATTTAATTTAATTTAATTTAATTTTGTTTTATTCATTGATGTGTAAAGGCTATTGATTAAGTTATACTGTATTATGTTGTATGTATGCCTGAAATAAAGAATCATAATAATTAAAAAAAAATAAGCGTTAAAAATATTAACACCGCCATGTACGATACGAGCGTTCCGCGTACAGCGACATATATCGGCAGATTAAGTAAACTATTGCGCGCGATTTTTATGGGATAATTCTTTATTGCGTGAACCGATTTTCACCGTTTTTACTTTATTTGAAAGCACTTCATTTCATTGTGATTTTGTAGAAAGTACAGGTACAATAATCACTTGCTCATACGGTTAAATTACAAACTTACTTCAGAAATTATTTTGTAATTTTTTAAAAAACGATTCAACCTATCAAGTTTAACCGTTATCAGGGCCCTGTTCAATAAACGTTACAAATTGTAAATTGTAACTGTCGAAGACAGGTGACAATTCTACATATTTCATTATAAATTACCAACTACAAATTTGTAAATTTCAGAAAGTTACAGAATTGTCGAATTGTAGCGACAATCTTACATATTGCTGTTCAATAAAAAACTGCACTTGACAGGCGAAAGTTTACTAATTTGTCAAGGTAACTGGTTTATTGAACGCGTAATTGTAGTTACTGGATTACAATATTGTAGAATTGTAATACAATTGTGACAGGCAACCACACCGTCTGTCAAGACGTTCGGAAATTAACGGCTACTATTTTGATACAATAAATAGAGTAAAATGGTGCTCACGTCGTCGTCTTGTAGTAGTGAAACTTGTTTATTTTCATTTTATGGGTTAGTATTTTCATAAATAAGCGACACTATACTTAATTTGTGCACACTATCCATTTTGCCGAAAGACGTAATTAATAAATTGTTTTCTTACGTAGACAAAAGAGGAAATTCAATTGTACCCTCCATATTGCTCTTAAGTAAATGAATTGACAATTAATTGGAAATTGTAATTTACCACGACTGTAACTGACAATGTCGGTAAAAACGACAGGTACTTTTTTACAATTGTAAGTTATATTGAACAGGGTTTACCAAGCGTTACAATTTTCAGATACGTCACTGTATTACAATTACAATTTTGTAGCTTTATTAAACGGATATTACTTGACAATTCTACAATTATGTCGTATTATTACCAAATTGTCGGATTGTAATCTTTATTGAACAGGGCCCAGTGTACGTTCGAGAGCCCGTTCGTCCTAGTGACAACTCTGTAAGTGCCGCTGGCAGGTAGGATCATGTGGGTCGACCTTTTTCAGAGACACGTAGTTTAGAAACTAAACAAACTATTGATGTTGAACTCAGACGAAAAAAAGATTAGATATTTCGCGACATTTTGTTTTTAAAGTGCTTGGTAATGTTACATTTTGTTCTTAAAATATCTGATAAACGAATAAAGTATTAGATCCACTTAATGGCACTTTGGTTACCATTAACTTCGATAAGAATTGTAGCTAAGATCCTTGTTCGACTCACTGCACCCACTTTAAACCAACTGTACATAAAAATACCATTTTATGGTCATCTCACAAAGGTCGGGTGGATTTTCTTCCAAGAATAAAACTCAGTGTTACTATGTTAAACAGAATAAATATACTTATTACAACAACAACAATAATATTCAGGTACAGATATGTACAGTATACAGACAAAGTTTGCTTAACACGTTCGCAACCAAGAACCCGCCTTTCAATATTGGCAAAAACTAAAATATTTCAATATAGCCGAACGCTCCACCTAAAATTTTCTAAATTTTTACATAAGTATTATTTAACATGCCTCCGACAACATATCAAAAAAGAAAAAAACTTTAATGATGTAAAAACCCATTTTTGTTCAGCCGCTGGTCTACAGCGCGCTAGGCGGGCAATAGGTAGTATTGAACCTACACCCTTAGCGAGTTCTGTCGGTTTCTGGTGTATTGTTCCAATTTTATTCCGGCTGCGAAAATGTTTAACCTTATCTGCGTGTAGGTACTTCGTAGAAAAATGGCGGGATAGGGACTTGAACGATGAATAGTCCCTGTCTCGTCTTTTAGGGCAACTGCCGTCTCGCCATTGTACTCAAGCTTACACATAATGGTTTTTGTGGCAAGACAACATAGCGCAATGGTCTAGTAAAATAAAGGACGTATCGATTTAGTGACGCCATCACCCGAGTGCCTGTTTTCTCCGATATAAAAACCGTACGTAGAAAATACCTAGCGGGTGGCTGAAAGTGTTAACATAGACGGGAGCCCCGCAGTGTCGGCCATAGCGTCGGCCAAGCGGTCGGCCACGTCGGCGGTCGCGTTGTCGCCCATGATGCCCACGCGCACCGCCTTCCCCGACGTCGGGCCCAGCCCGGCCGTTATCATGATGTTGTGCCTGGTTTTAAACATGTTGTCATTAACAACACATATATAATAGGCATATGTTTAACGGACCACCAGATATAGTAAAATATAACGCCAAAAAAGTATATTTTTACTGCCAAAAAGACTAAATGATCACCAAAATTTTATCTCCATTTTAATGTGAAATGTAACCCAAATTATAACATATCACTACCTTATTAAAGAAAATGCTATCCAAATAAATCATTGCTAATCCAAAAATAGTTAAGTGATCACCAAATTTTTATCTCCTATTAATGTGAAATAATAACCCAAATAATAACATCTTACTATCCTATTTAAAAAAACGCTATCCTAAAAAATCATTGCTAACCCAAAAATAGTAAGTGATCACCAAAATTGTATCTCCTATTAATATAAAACATAACCCAAATTATAACATCTTACTATCCTATTAAAGAAAATGATATCGTAATAAATCGTTGCTAAATTAGAAATAGTAAAATAATTTCCTAAATTCGACGCATCCCCGCTTTCGTTTCTAGGACTCAGTCTCCCGCCGTCCGCCCGGCGCCCGGGCTCCCGCCAGAAACTCTAGCTTCTGGCTCCGCGAGCTTTTATATATGTCGGCGGCCGATCATAAAATCCGCCAGATCATGAAATTCCCAGGCATATCGTGAAACGCCGCCCTTTCATGATTTGGCTGAGTGACATACGCCATATCGTTCAAAATTCACCATTTAACGATTTGCCTATAGACGTTTAGGCCGATCATGAAATTCCTAGGCATATCATGAAACGCCGCCATATCGTTCAATACTCACCGTTATACGTAAGTAGGGTGTCCAAAATTGAAGTATATAAATGAAAAAAAAAGGAGTGCGGACTGATAATCTCCAGCGAGTAGACGCCACCCCGCTGCGCGGGGTGTCTATTTCTGGTCCGAGGGGCACAAGTGAACCCTAACCTAACCGACCTAAGACAAAGTTCGCTTATGACAAGCCATTTTTGTCCGCCCTGATTATTGGCTCCCAATAAACACGGCCGCCATCGCATACGCAGCGCCACCAGTGGCCAGGAAAGAAACTATTTTACAATGTGCCCGGTATAGAGCTAGGAATATCGACAAATGCGTTGCTCTAATCGATCTGCCGTATTGTTTATGAGGCACATCGTGATAAGCCTGGCCAACTTTTAGGCATATCATGAAATGGCAGCGTTTTACGATATGCCTAGGAATTTCGTGATCTGGCGGATTTTACTATCGGCTGACGACATATACACTCCAGGGGTAGGACAGACAAGTCCACGTGGAAGTAGCGTGTGCTGATTCGGGTTTTGGTATCACTTGTTTTGGCATCACTATACTTTATTTGGTAATACTCATATATTTTATGGCAATCATAGTGGGTTATTTAGGTAGAAGTATTGTATTAATTTGGTCGCAAAGATTTGGTGATCATTTAGTAAATTTGGTGTTCGAATAAATTTTAATGTGCACTTTTTATTAAAACAGCTAGTACTATTGTAATGGTAGAATTATTATTTTTGGTGTTCAGTATATTTTTTTGGTAAAAGATCTTAGGGTATCAAAGCATTTTTTGGTGGTCATTATATTTGATGCCTATATAATATACCTATCTATTGTGAATCGAGGACACTGACACTAAATGAAAAAAACAAGCTACTTGTAGCCGAAATGAAGATCATTCGGAAGATCTATTGGGCTGATGATAATTTTCACTGGAAGAATCTTCGACGATTTATCATCCACAATAATAACAACTTACTTGGCCCTCAATTGAGCCACGAACTTGTTGCATTCAATGCCCTCCGGCAGCATAACGGTGGTGACAGCAGCCATGCGGTCCTTCGGGTCTCGGACGAGGAAGGCGAACCCGTGGCGTTGTAGGTGCGCGTGCAGCCGCGCGGCGGCGGCGGTGTGACGCGCCCACACGCGCGGGAGAGTCTCCTGCGCCACCTGGTCTAGGCAGCGCCGCAGCGCCCAGATCAGCGGGAAGCTCAGGGTGTGGTGGTAGCTGATAGCCAATCGTGAGACGGTGAATTAAGACGAAAATACCCAACAAAACGGAAAAACAAGAATTCGCCACTCTTTACCTTACTCTTTCTTATCTTTGAATCCCTTCACTCCATCTACTATTACATCTTAAGGGACTCTCTTAGTGACATCTAATGTGAATTTGTTGCAACTTCTTAAACGGTACTAACGTCTCAAATTACATTGAGAATCGTCAGTAACGTAACAATGCTATTTATGTTTGTTTGTTGTGCTTGTCTTGGCGTCATGACGAATTGCGAATAGGGTGAAACGCTTTTGGGCAAATGCTAATATAATTCGTCAAAGATTTATTTATACTTACAAGAACGTATCATCATAACAGTTCCATTGGCGAGCAAGTAACTTCATGTCGAAGTAGAATGGTGGATCGTGAGTCCTGCTGTTGATTTTTGCCCTGAAAAATCAAATTCTAAAATAGTCTGCCTCGACCCATAAAAATAATATTTAAGAGTGAAGCTTTAGTAAGGGATTACTTCCGCATAAGTGCAGAGAGGCTACGCCGCTATACAGCCGGGCCGCTCAAAACCTGCCAGATGGCGTCGGTGCCTCGCCCTTCAGGAGGCCCCGGGTAAAAAATCTTGCTAAAGTACCTATGTATAATTTCTAAATCTCTACAGCGTCGCTCTGGAGGCACTTGAAATAAATAAGATACTAATACCAGGGCGAAACTACCATGGTCGCCTTTACTGAGGTCATATCTGGGAGCAACACCTTCTAAGAGGTATTTATTTGCCTTTGAGGCAAGGGCACCGTAGAGCTATAGATAAAGCGCATCCAGACGGGCGAGCAAGGAAAATCCAAGGAGATCCAGTGTGACCTTCATTTTGCCGGACGCCGTGCAGCCTGCAACCATGCAGACGGGCTGCAATCACGCGGCCAATTGCCATGTTTGCCCGTGTGCACGCTTTAGGCCTGCCACACACTGGCGCGGCCTGCAGTGGCGGACAATAGTAAATTTGACAGAGGCGGACAAGTTTACTACGCCGCGGCCAGGCCGCGCCAGTGTGATGCAGGCTTTAAGGTAATCTAAAAGTACTAGGAGGATATGAGCAGGGGGTAACGTACTCGGCGCGGGCGCTTAAAGCCATTGGCGCGACCACAGATTATATAATACGACGACGGCCGGGCCGCTCCTAGGGAGTAAAGGCAGGTTTAGACAGGGTCAGTGACTGACTTCGAATTCGAGACAAGTCAGTGCTGACCCGAGAAAAACCCAATCTGAATTGATTTAAAGCAAGTACAACGGTAGGAGGTCAGCGCCGACTTGTATATTCGCACACGAATATTTTGAGGTCAGTCAATACTGACTTGTGCACTGACCCTGTTTAAACCTACCTTAATTCTTTTTTTATTTGCCTTTGAAACAGGACCTTACAGGAACCGGGGGACCTTAGACCTAAAGATACGGTTAGTAAATAGTACTAGGCGGACATGATACAGTTAGGAAGCTTACTCGGCGCGAGCGCTGAAGGCCACTGGCGCTATGCCGGCGGGCCCGCTCAGCGCCTTCTGGCAGGCGGTGTAGGCTCCGTCGACCCCCCACTCATCCATCAGAAACGGCTCCGCCCCCGCTGAAACGACAGTGTCCACTAGCAGAAGAGTTCCATATCTGTAAATAAGACGACAGGAGTGAGTCAAGTTCGCATTGAAATGTTTCATAATAAGATAAGATTTTGTAAAAAAAACATGTCTACAGTGCCACTAGACCATAAACACGGAGCTATCTTCATCACTCTTTTCATGGCCTTAAAAATGTCAAAGACAGAGACTTGATGAGAGTTAGATCTTCTGACTCCAGCAAATCGACTTGATCGTACAAATAATCAATTACTTATGGCAGAGGTCCCCCAGTCCCTTCAGGACCTGCAGGGTGCCCGTGGACGAGTCCCCGTGGGTGATGAACAGCCCCGCAGGTCGGTGCTCCTCCAACGCTGCCTCGATCTCTTGCAGCGAGAACGTTGTAAACGGTGCCGAGGTGCGAATATCCTTCACTATGATTCCTGAAATGTACGAGTAGGTGATGAAATGTAGGAATTGTAAGCATACTCAGAATTGTATACTTATTGACTGACTGAAATTGTATGAAAAGAAATATTTTAACAGAAGTTTAAAGCGCTTTGGCCCTACCAATATACTTAGTAGGTATAGTGGCAAAGCGTGTGAATCAGCGACATACCATCAACATAAGTCAAGATACAAAGTCACTTTGCATCCCAAATTCAGCTACTTGTCTCGAATATTTTAGATAGACAATGTACTTATAGTCTCTCTGACATTAAAGCTATACATTCTCCTACGCGCAGAATCGCTTGTCTCAGCTTCAAATGGATGGCGTTAAAGTTGACGTTGATGTTTTTGTCACGTCCAACGCAGAATTTTTGTCATTCACGTCTAATCCAGTCGGATGGTGAGTTAGCATGTCGCACTATGTTCGGATATCAAATTAACGGACCGCGTGAGCTATCTTTAAAAGACATGACCTTCAATGTGACATTCATGGATTGATTTTGGCGCGGCACTTCCTCATTTGGTTAGTTCTGACTCACCATGTCTGTTAGCTATGTCGCAAGCCCGCTCATCCCAAATCCCTCGGCACGGCACGAGCAATGTCTCCCCAGGTTCCAGCAGGTTGCTGATGACAGTCTCCATGCCGGCGTGGCCGGAGCCGCTGACGGCGAGCACGAGCTTGCTGCGCGTCTGGAACAAATACTGGATGCCTGCGCGGATGTCGTCCATCACCTGGAGTCGGAAGGAAATCACCATTATATCTGCCGAAAGACCAGCAGCAGATATAAATCCAGCGGACTCCCGCTACCTTTGCCAGGTGCGCCTTTCGTTTTTAATGGTCCCAAATACAACGGTTGTATGTTGTGTAGTAGCTATATGAGTGTAGGCACCGTACCACCTTCTGTCCTCATAATCAGAACAGCTCGATAGTGCCATTATAGGTGTGGCGTTGTCACAAAACGGACATGCCAAATTACAGCTCGATACCTACCTCTAAGTGTCTGAAAAGTGGGTTGGAGATTTTAAAGGAGAACTTTAAAACATACCAACAGTGCCAACAGTGTAAATCAAATAGGTACAAGTGTTATAAAAAAGGGTACGTATGAACTTATTTTTGCATAATTCAATTTTTTTGTGTAATTTTTTTTTCAAGTGCGTCACGCGACTATAATGTACAAAAATAAAAAGGCATACAAAAGGACTGGAATATTTAGTACACATTTAATTTTTGTATAAGGATTGTCGGTATTCCTAATATCAAAAAAAAACGGTCAAGTGCGATTCTAACTCGCGCACCGAAGGTTCCGTAAAAACTAACAATTAACTCAAGCTAAAGTAAATGTCCCAATATTTGTTAAATTAGGTACTTATTTTAACCCAACACAATAGAATTCAATTTCAAACAACGAACAACTTTTATACCAAGACAACTGAATCGCGATCTTTTTTGACCTGCTATTGAAATATGACCCGTCCCAATCCCAACCTCATTAATTCTAGAAAAATCTTAACAGCGCGAATGGGGTCAGCGCCATCTATCGGCCCCATTTGGTACTAACGTGCAAGGGCAATCAGCTTAGTTTGTATGTTGGTCTTTTAGCGATTATTGTTTATCACGTGAACCGATCGCTATTATTCTTGTTTTATTTGAAAGAGAGTATTTCTATTATAGTTTTATAGGAATACCAAAACGAAAAAAATCTTATAAAGTTGATTAAATTGCAAACGTATCTAGGAAATGATTTTTGTAAATAAAACAAAAAATATGATACGGAAAAAAATTACTCCCAGAAATATTTATGTTTATCCTAATCACAAGTAATTATTTCAAATTTTTCACTTGGATAACTTCGGAGATAGGGGGGGGGGGGAGTATTTTTTTTACGTTTTCCTTCATAGATCAAAAATTTACCAATGTAGAAAAAAATTAAAAACTGTTTCAAAAAGTGCAACTCAAGCTCTTTCATATGATACCCCACTTGACCTAATACTTGAATATTTTTTTGCCCCCTCCTCAAAATCAAAACAAACCAAAAATACGCTAGATACAGAAAAAGTTTTACTTTTCCAGTAATATTTAGGTACGTTTATCTTAATCACAAGTAATAATTTCAAATTTTTCGCTTGGGTAACTTCGGAGATAAGGGGGGAGATAAGTAATTTTTTAATTTTCCTTCATAAATCGAAATTTTACCAATGTAGAAAAAAAAAACTGCTTCCAAAAGTGCAACTCAAGCCCTTTCAAATGATACCCCACTTGACCTAATAGTAGAATATATTTTTTTGCCCCCTCCTCAAATTCGTAATTTTTCATAGTAAATTTAAATGTATATTTAAATTTTTCATTTTCCATGCACGCGGATAACTAATTTATAACCATTCCAAATTTTAAATTGATAGCTAGAAATTGTTCGTGAGATATTTCATTTTGTGACAGACAGACAGACAGACAGACAGACAGACAGACAGACAGACAGACAGACAGACAGACAGACAGACAGACAGACAGACAGACAGACAGACAGACCGACAGACGGAAGGAGTCGCACCATAAGGGTTCCTTTTTTACCATTTTTGGTACGCAACCCTAAAATCGAAATAAATTGTACTTAATTGAAAAAATATTGTTACGTACACTTTTTTTTGGTAATGCCCATACAAGCTAATACACAACAATAAGTTGCAACTACCAATAAGTATTAAGAGTACTAAATACATTGCACGAGTTTAACTTTGATTGTAAAATGTTATCAATAAACACATTGTAATGAACGCTAATTGATATTAAGAAATTTCGTCAAAAAAAAACAAGTACCTACCTACAGTACCTTAACCCTCAACGTGAGTCATTAAAAGATACTTTCCAAACATGGAAACGAAGGAAAGTCAATCACAACCATTTCTAGCTATCGAGTCAGTGTCATTATCATTAATCTCATTAGCCAATTACTTAATTAACACCCGCCTAGCAATGACCTCGCATTCAAGGCACTATTAGAAGCCTTAACGGGTGCAAGTTGTTTGATTAAGGGCAATTAGGTATACAGTGTTTAAACGCTTTCATGAAACCCATAATTAAATAACTTTGACGGTCAGGAATTGCAATAGGCACTACCTGACGATGGTAATGATGGTAGTGACCTGACGATGGTAATGTAACACAACGGCAGTCACGCTAAGGCCGCTTACGCACAGCGTAATTTCGCGCATGTCGCTTGCACCCAACGTGCACCTGTCAAAAGTGTCAAACCATGGACATTCAATACACACTAATTAGGTATTACTTATTGAAAGATCGCATGATAATATTCACTGTGTAATCGGCCCACAAAGAGGCCACACCGTAGGTCATAAGCAAATCTTAATTTAATTTGTTTCAATATACCGTATTTATACAATGCCTGCTTGGGTACTGAAAATTCAGGCTTCTTGTCCTATCCACAACGAAGTTATAGGGGGGTCGAAAATGGCCTGAACTGCTTCGAGAAAGGGATACGGCCGTGCCGCTGTTTTGCTCGACTTGGTGCCCCCAGATAATGATTCCAAGGATACTCAGAACATGAATACACTACGTGGTAATACTCCGGACAGGCTGGCGATATGACTGGAGCGGTGAGCGCCTCAGCCACTGCGGGCGACACGTCGCTGGGCCCCGGACCACACATGAGGGGCTTCGAGAAATCACGGTCTGTGATCACTGGCGCCGGAACAGTCAACTTGTAACACGCCATTGCTGAGCCAAAGCTGCGGAGACCTTGAAAAATATACACAAAATTGGTACGCTTAGTGCTTTGGTAAATCAAAGAATGTAAAGGCTGGTCAGAAAAACGATGAAAGGAGGCCCAAAATACGGTTACTTGGGTCATACAAGTCTTTCCTGTGGACATTGTCAAAGTTAAGGTTTGTTACACTTTATTTGGGAAATGGCTATAAATTTGTCATACACTCGTTCGAAAAGTTACGAGATTAGCCGAGATGGACCTTCTGAATTAATAGTGACTTAGGTACATTGTGCAATCAGTGCGGTAAGAGATGCTTCACAAATGAGAGACTAGATAAGAAGACTTTTGACGACTCGAGTTTGTAGAGAACTCTTACCGTACTTACAATGATTTTCATTTCACATTTCAAACGACACTAATATTATTGCAACAAATGTCAGCCATACATACATATATATTTGATGTGAGGCCGTAGGGTAAAATACCCTTCGGTATTCAGCCACGTAGTCGTAAGTGGAATATTGCAATAGGCTTTTGATGATTCGAGTTTGCAATACACCCGTCTTACACCCGTGTTATACACAATGTTTTTCATCACATTAGCACAGTCTCTATACCAATACAGTCATTCGAAAGCCGTCTAGACAGGGCAATCGTGCGGGGGGCGAGGGGCGAGGGGCGGGTGGGGCGAGCCCGAGCTGCATACGTCGGACACGTCGGTGTAAGCTCGGGACATGACTTTCAGGGCTAACGAGCGTCTTGTTTTAAATGTTTTGATTTGTACACAATTAAAATGGTGCATACGACATGTGCTGTACGACAATCTAGTAATTCTAAAAACCGAAAATATCTGTCAGTTGCCCATTTATAATATGTGTATTGTATATTAGTAATAGTTAGGTAAGTAGCCAATCTGTAGATTAATAAGAATTAATGAATGATTAATGAGAAAACGGAAACTGGTTCAATAGGTAAACCATTAAACACTGGATGATAAAATTGTATTTTATTTATATTGTTAATTAGCTCTTATTCCCAAATAAAATACAAAACTGCCGTGCAAAAGAAATATTACCGGCGTCACTCGGGACGATGTAAAAAACGATACCCCATATACAAATATATAAATACAAATAGTTTATTATTTAACAGAAACAGATTAGCATACAAAAAAAACATATCCATCAGACTTCAAACTAGGCTGAGCCTGTATCAACTGTATCTTGGACTTCTGCGAGAGCGAGTAACAATTATTTTAAGTTAATACTTAAAATTAAAATTCCAGGCATGTTAAAATTACATTATTCAAGAAACAGGTTAATAGACAAAACATAGGTATGAAATATGGTTAAACGTAAAATTTAGATAATTCGGTGAATTTGAAGTAAAAAATAATATTAACAATATATTCAAACTGTTGGGGCATTTAGAAGCTATGGCGGAACAAAGAAACGTACATACATACATGCGTACATACATGTCAATGATACCTAAAAACATTATCCTCCTTTTTGGGCAGTAGTACGACAACCCTAGGTAAGTACGGTGGCCTTGTGCGGTGTCGGCATTTACGTAAACATCAAAGGCGTCCGGTCCACTGTTACTCTTTACACTGTGACATTAGCGAGGAAACACATACATTTCAGGTGAAATTAATACAAATCTTAATAAAAACTGCAAGTGTCAGTTGTCCATTTTGTTGAATTTGACGGTGATTTGACGTGAGGCGCGTCATGGCATAAGACCCTTCGGTACCTATACAGCCACGATTTGAAAACACTTAGGTAATAAAAAATTTTTGCATGGGCACTAAATAATTACATATTAAATCTGTAAATAATTATTTTAAACATGTTTTAGTAGTGTTTTTAAGTTTATATTTATTTATTCATACGTTTTTAGACATCGTATTTGATCTAAAACCTCTTTGCTTTGTAACTGCCGCATGAGTGATACATACAATTTAAGAAAAAAGCCATTACGCCCGTGGGCGTAACATAGGTCATTGTAGATCTGTATGTCTGCGCATTATGAAGCTCTTTTTGAGCAAGTGTGATGAAAAATTATTTTACGCAGACACTAAATGATGCTTTTTTTTTTCTTTGAATATTTCAGTCAATGTTGTTTTATTTCATTAGAGTTTGTACGTTTAGTTTAACTTGAAGAGGTTTACAAACATCGAATTTGAGTTCAAACCTCCTTGCTTTATAACTGACCCTGATAACTGACCACTTTATAACTGACTGACTGATTATGCCCGTGGATGTGATATACAAGGTGTAACAAAAATAGGGGTTGATCCGTTTAAGGGCAGAACAGGTATCGTGTCTCAGCTGGGCTGGGCGTTATAAAGCGCTTTCACGAGCAAGTGTCAAAAGAGAGTATTAAGTACTTACTGGTAAAGAGGACACACAGAGATCCGATGCCGATGAGACGACAACGATTCATATAAAAGTACGTCTAACTCTTGCGGCTCCGCCACGACATAGCGCCAATTGCTGCGCGGCGAGCGTTTTATCTGCTAATTCCGCGCTCGAGACGCACTGTGCTTAGTTGGGATCACACGCAATGGATTAGAAAAACCGTTGAAGCTACGCTACCGCGCAATGTCATCGCCATGCCGTTAGGGTACCTAAGTCGAACGCAAACTCTCTGACATTACGAATATTTTCACTATGATGGAAAGATTAGAGTAGAGGAAACTGTAAAACCTTAATTAAACACTTATTCTGTAAATAGGCACTGCATTTGTAGCATAGTTCTTGAGATATTTAACGTCGTAACAGAAAGACGGACGAAGTCACACCATAAGGGTTCCTTTTTTACCTTTTTGGTACGGAACCTTAAAAAAATTATCCTTTAGTTCCATTACATTAGACATACTTAGGTCTAGGGACGGCCGCGACATACTCTCGATTTTTCTCGCACCATACCTCTTGTTCTAAGTGTTCTAATAAGAGAGCGACGCATAGTGCGAGAAAAATGGAGTGCCGTCGCGTGATAGCCGTGCTGATACGGGTAATTAATAATGACCTAGGGGTACTCATTATTTTAATGGTGTATACCTACGGCATCTGTACTGTAGCCTAACCGGACAGCGACTTTAATCGGATCCGGAGGTTGTGGGTTCAATCCCTGGCTCAGACCATTGGTTATTTTTTCAAAAACACGTATGAACTTATACGAAATAGGTATTATTTGATATTTAACAGTGCCTATTCGGTGAAGGCATCGTGAGGCTGAATTCTGTCTAATCCCAACAAGGTCATCGGTTTAGCCTGAAGAAAAGTATCGTCGATCTTTGAACAATGAGTTTTTTTGTTGACGTCAGCTCTGCCTAGAATGGTTCGAGCCATTTTTAGACGTGAGTAATAGTGGCGGATGCCGCTGAATTAGCATGTAGGTTGAAATGGAGATGGGCTGGCCATGTAGGTAACACGAACAACCGACAATAGGTGGAGCGAGAGGATCCTACACTGGCACCCGCGAGACGCGAAGCGCCCACGCGGTCGCCCGCGGCGGCGGTGGGCTGACGACATCGCTCAAATAGCCGGACTGGCATGGACCCGTAAAGCCAAGGACAGGCTAAACTGGAAGGAGCTGGAGGAGGCCTTTGCCCAAAAATGGGTACCTCACTAGAGAAAAAAAATAAAACTAAAAAACGAAAACTGTACTTAATGTAATGTAATGTAACTCAATGTGAGAAATAAAGGCTTATTATATTATTATTATAATAATAGTGGCGGATTCTTTACTTACTCGGCCCGGCCATGACATTGCGCATATTGCGGAGCGTCAAGCGTTTTATCTGTTCATTGCCCGGTCGAGACGCGCAGCGCACGTGGTTTAGTTGGGATCACACGCAATGGATTAGAAAAACCGCTGCGCTATGTCGTGGCAGGGCCGTTAGGCCTTGGTCGTACTGCACACGCCGCACGCAGCCGACAACGTCCCGTCGCACGCAGCGTCTGAATGGTGTGTTCGAGAATGCTCGGGAGTGGTCGTTTTCGCCCGCTGCGTGCGGCGTAAGCTGCTGCCGCCCGCTGGCCGTTGCGTCTTTAGTCATTTTGGAGCATTGCTGCGGCTGGACGCTGGCTCGAAATGGAGAAAATTACGAAAGAAAAAGACGAGTTTTTGATCGAGTTAGTAAAGTCGAATAGTATTTTGTACGATACACGTGATAAAAACTTCAAAAACAACAATTTGAAACATAAACGTTTGTCTAGCTTTAAATATATTGTTCTTCTTTTTCTTTTGCTTCCTTGATATTATGAATAAAATGTCCTCATCATCTTCCTCCTTAAGCAGTAAATACGCTAGAGTTTTTTCCATCGTAATACTACACACACACATCCGTTCGCTACAAGAACCCTCGGAAACTGCCGCGACTGGCCGCTGCGTCTACGGTCTCAAAACGACCAGACACCCGCTGTCGGCTGCGTCCAGCGTCTTCCATCAGTGCGACGGGACGTTGTCGGCTGCGTGAGGCGTGTGCAGTACGACCGTAGCCTTACGTTACGAGTAGGTAGTGTAAAGCATATAAGGTAAACGCGACCTCCTTAAGGCAATTTTAAAATCGACCTTTTTTATATGTTAGTGTTAAGTATAAAGATTATACTTGCTCAGTCAAATGCCTATAAATAAAGGATTATCGTAATTTAAACAATATAAGAAGTGACGAAGTCGATTGTTGCTATTACCGTCCTAAAATAACGGCTGTGAATCTGTTAACGATTTTTATGCAGCTATTACCGATCGTTACCCGGGTATGTCCTAAAACTACGACTTTGAATTGCCCACATTTTGGTAATACATTGTCATTACATATTTTATTACCGACCCATAGGAGTCGGTAATGGCAACCATAAGAAACAATTACCGATCGGTAATAGTATATAGTATGTACGATCGGTAAATAGCCTCTTATGGTTGCTATTACCGACTTCTATGAGTCGCTAATAGTATCTTATGGTTGCTATTACCGACTCATATGGGTCGGTAATAGTACCTATCTTATGGTTGCTAGTACAGACTTCTTTGCTCGGGTTTGGGTCGTTAATAAAATATGGCATGACAAACATAAAATTAATTACCGACTCATAAAAAGTAGGCTATTTTTATTAAATTGAACTTCTGACTACAAAATCGATTGTTAGTGATTAATATCACGAAGAATAAAAAACATAACAATGCGGCTTTAAACGAGAAACAATCATTTAGGAAGGTTACTATAAAAAATCGATCTACCTAAATTATCATAATTTTGGTTAAATTGACAACGCTAAAATAAGAAAACTGGGCAACAATTTATGTGTCGCTAATAGATTTTTACAAAGACTGATTGTTTAGCTTCAAACTGGTCAAAAAAACCTCGCATTTTAATACAATATAATAAGATAAAAGAGAGAAAAACTTACCAAAATTACTTTGCGGCCATTACCGACTCAGGGGTCGTTGATAGCTGCCACAACAAAAACTGGCGAAGCTATCACCGTCATCTTTTAATTTATAGTTTTTTTTTTATTAAAAAAAAAAGATTCTTTTTTCAATAAAACGTGATCAAAATCAAAAGCTGATACTTAAACGGATATAATTAATAATACACGATAAAGTATAGGGTTCACAAATTCGTATAACGGTCTTAAGCAGAAAAGTCACGTTCTTACTCGGTGGAACAACAGCCAGTATGGCGCGACCTGCGTCCGCGCTTCCCCCACAGAAACTGGCCTGTTTTATCACTTTTGCCCACTGCTACACACACTAAACTAAGAGTATACGCTGCTCAAGGAACAAGCGAATGTATAGCTTTTCCTAGTTATACCTAGAATAGTTCTGGAACCGTAAAAATAACGAATAACTATAATGGGTCGGTAATACCTTCCGATTTTAGATGGGTCGTTAATAGCTGCGTTTACCTTAAATTGCATTTGTTTTGTATGGACGCTACTCACCCCGCTCTTAGCCGGGCGTCCACTCAGGCCTTATGCTAAAGGGTGACTCCACACATCGAACGGGTCGCGCGCGGCGCGGGGCAGCGCGGTGCGGGTGCGGTTGAAACGGTATATTCACACCGCAGGCGAGCGGCGTCTCTATCACGCCACGCAGACGCAGTAGTATAGTATTGCCAAGTTGCAGAATTTGATTTAGTAGGCAAATAAAGATTAATAAGAATGCCGGATACTTGGCTCTACGAAATATCTCACAACTTTTTACGGTGGAAGAGTTTGGAGACTTGGCGTCTTTTATATATGGACTGTTTTTTATAGGATATCTACTTATCATCATCCTCCTAGCGTTATTCCCGGTAATGCCCCTGAAGGAGCCCGGGGTCCGCTTTGACACCTAATCCCCGGATTTGGCATAGGCACTAGTTTTACGAAAGCGACTGCCATCTGACCTTCCAACCCAGAGGGAAAACTAGACCTTATTGGAATTAGACCGGTTTCCTCACGATCTTTTCCTTCACCGAAAAGCTAACAGTAAATATTCCGTACATAAGTTCCGAAAAACATTGGTACGAGCCGGGATTCGAACCCACGACCGCCGTTTGACAGCCGCATGCCTGAACCACGGCTCCGTAGCTCCGTATCCGTAGGGATATCTACTTATAATTACAAAATTACTCTGAGCTCCGTGTGAACTGTGGCGAATGGCATCTGTGAAGAATTGTGCGTGTATACAATAGAATACCGAATAGGATAAAACACCTTTGTCTGACAATATGGACTGCGAAAAATAACGTTAGGTAATTAAGTAATTCCGACCATACAAGAAGTGGGTTGATGGTTTCATATCGTTTATGGTAAATACCGCGTGTTCCCAGTAACAGGAGAAATAATTTTAAAGGATGACTCCATAGAATATCCGCAATTATTCTATATTTAAACTTATTCTATATTTATTCACTATTTAAATTATTGAATTCAGAAAAATATATATTTGATGTTATGATCCATCATCATCATTCTCCTAGCGCTATTCCCGGTTGTGCCCCTAAAGGAGCCTAGGGTCCGCTTTGACACCTAATCCCAAGATTTGGCATAGGCACTAATTTTACGAAAGCGACTGCCATCTGACCTTCCAACCCAGAGGGAAAACTAGACCTTATTGGGATTAGACCGGTTTCCTCACGATGTTTTCCTTCACCGAAAAGCTAACGGTAAATATTCCGTACATAAGTTCCGAAAAACTCATTGGTACGAGCCGGGATTCGAACCCAAGACCGCCGCTTGACAGCCGCATGCCTGAACCACTAGGCTACCGTAGCTTGATGACTTGAATATTTGATGTTATGATCCATAAGTACCAAATGAAATTTGCCATCACGATATCGTAGCAATATCTTGTTAACTAGAACACTGGTTGTTTTCCATCAATTTTTGGAGATTTAGCAAGTTTTTAAAATAATTAAAATGTAAAATAATATTGATACTAAGTAAGTACCTATTCCAGTGCTGTTAATTAAAAAAAAAGTTTTTTATAAATAATTGTAAGTTATTTTAAGTATTAAAAGTTTTTCACACGTAGCTATAAAAACATATCGTCTAAAAATATCGAATAAAAATCGGTTAAATGCAAGTCAGAAAACGGTGTACCCACCTACCGACAAAATTATGTAGGAAATAGAATGCCATTAATTAATAGGTAGGCGAAATATGCGACTACGACGAATACTTAAAGTAGGTACTACCTATAACTAGTGAAAATGCCCTTTGTATTGAATTGATCTAGGGGATATATGTAAATATAGTGTTATAGATGCCCCGTAGTTTAAGTTAGTCATATATAGTCATTTTAATAGTTTCATAGACATATTTGTGCTATAGGTATAGTATTATGGTTTAATAAATTGTATTTTGTATTTTATATAAAATATATTACATTAGCTGCCCGGTACCGCTTCGCACGGTTAGTTTTCTGTTTTCCCGTAGGAATGAAGCATTTTCCCGCGGTAAATAGTAGTCATCAGGGATAATGTCGGCTTCGAATGGTCAAAGAATTTTCAAATCTGTCCAGTAGTTTCGGAGCCTATTCAATACAAACAAACAATCAAATCTTTCCTCTTTATAATATCAGTGTAGATTACTAGCTGCCCAGGCCCGGCTTCGCACGGATTACCCGTTTTCCCGTAGGATGAAGCATTTTCCCGCAAAGTAGTCAATTAATTAACTAAAACGATTTAATTTGTTTAATCGAGTAAGAATCCATTTTAAATAAAAAGCTGTACATTCTGTACAACCCGGTTGAATTAAGAATGCACATGTTCATGCATACAGCATACATCTTGCTGCAAGGTGCCAACGTAACTTAATCGGGATATAACCATAACTCACAAGTGTTGTAATGTTAATAACACGCGTGTTTAATATCCAGGATTATAAGCCAAAAACCGACACATTAAGAGGTCTGTACGTTACGAGCAATAGTGTTGAAAAAAATAATACAACTGTCTAGATGATTCCGATTTACGGAAACTGTTTATTGAAACAAAAATGTGTAGGCTAATACGTACTGGTCGACACACGCAAAAAAAGGCTCTGCGCGCCACATTAAATGTCAAAACCTGTATCGGAGTTATTCTCAGCCCCAGTTCTGCATGAAATGAATTGACACGTTTCACTCTTGTTGCAACATCTCCCGCAGCCGTCGTCGCAGCACCTTCCCGTTGAGGTTCCTCGGCAGCTCCGGCAGGAACCTCACCCCGCCGTGCAGACGCATGTACCATGTCACCTGCCAATAACAAACGGGGCTCCTACGTCCCAACGACCTTCAGCGATCGGCTCCCCGCTTCCCCCCGCACAATAAATACATTGTACTTACGTCGAAGGCGGGTAACAGCGCCACCTCGTGATCTTAAGGCGAATCAGTAACACAAGCTTATTCGATCCGTATCGACTACTGTTATAACAGATGGCGTCGCAAGCGGCCTAAAAATTGGCGCTGTGGCAAGTGACTCTGCTTACCATGCATGAGATATCGAGTTCGATCCCCAGTTAGGTATTACCTTTTGATATTTTTTTGTATTAGGAATTTCTAATAAAACATAGTTTGGTTATATAATTAAATATTGTATGAGCATGTAGATATGTTATATCTGTATGCTTATACAATTGAAAAACTGCATACAGTTTTTCAAATGCAATTATTTACACGTAGGGTAGGTATAATAAGTATTATGTTTAGTAGTAGCTAATATATTTGGTTGTGATAATAATATATATTTCAAAACTATAATCGATTTTTACCTTGACCCTTCACTGCGAGAGTTAAAAATAAAACAAACAAATATATTTTTTATTTTTATTTATGATATCAAATAGACGACGATTAGGTGTGCCTAATGTCTTTTTAGATGAAATGAGATGAGATTAATACCTATAGTTTGCGTTATATACCGCATGCATGTTTCTGTACAGGATTCATACCAGGAATGAGGAGGGGGTTGGATTCTAGTAAAAAGTCAACAGAATGAAGTACTTACAACACTAAAAAGATTTACCGTCATTCACCACAAATGGAAAATTGACAACCGGAAATTATTGGTTGAAAATGTCGAAATGAACTAAACTTCGATCAATTCGAAAAACCACAAAATGGAAATAAAAAAAAAAGTAAACATATTATTTAGGCACAATTACCATTTACACTAAATATACTTTTAGTCCAATTTCAAAACGGTTATTTGTTGACGATTTTACATTTTTACCGAACGACAGTAAATCACAAAAAAATTACGTAGTAGCAAGAAGTTTTGGAATAGGTACTTAGATTATACAGGGTGACTGGTAGTTCGACGATTAAATTCCGCACTGCTAACAATAGATCGCTAGTCCTTCCGGTGATTTTTACCATATCGTATCATCATATAAGCCGAAAGACTGGACAAAGGCCTCCCCCAAAGAGTGCCTATGTGACCGGTCCTGCGCCACCCGCAACCCCCTTTGTGGAGGGCCTACCCACGCCGCGCCTTTTGGTACGTAGTCGCCACTCGAGAACCTTTCCGCCCCAACGGCCATCGGTTCTACGTGCAATTATGTATCTAATTTCTTGTGTCTTTTATTTCTTATATGTTAAATAAATATATTTTATTTCTTTCTTTCTTTCAATGTGCCACGCCCACTGCCACAAAGTTTAGTCTAGTCAGTCAGGCAGTGAGTGAGTGACTAGTGACTAGTGAGTGACAAATTTAAGAAACTTTGACTAGTTATAATTCAACTACTGGTTCAAATTGAATGAAATTTGAAATATAACGTGATTATACAATGCCTGCTTGGTTACTGAAAATTCAGGCTTCTAGTTTTATTCACAACGAAGTTTTTGGGTGGACGAAAATGGCCTGAACTGCTTCGAAAAAAGATGTTACGGCCGTGCCGCTGTTTTGCTAGACCTAGATAGGGGCAGAGGATTTTTTTTTTTTTTTTGGAAGGTCAACTTTATACAATAATTGTTTAACTGTCCTGGCACAGCTGGTGTCCGGTCTCATTTTTATGATCTTGCCAAAGTTAGAGGCAGTTAGAAGCGACCGTCTTAGCTCCAACCACTCACTGGATTGACTTTGAAGAATAGTTTTTTTTGGATCAGATCCCTTTCTTCGTCCGTTTTATTTAGACTCTGCAAGTTTAAAGCTTTTAGTCTCTCGAATTGATCGTTAACCATATCCGGTTTGTGACAACTGTCACCGTAGTCACTATCTTTCAGTTTATTTTCTCTAGAAAATAATTTTCTTTTAGGTTTTATAATTTGAAAAGCTAAAAGCTTTACACATGCAGAACCTAAATAAAACGGACGAAGAAAGGGGTATAATCCAAAAAAAAACTTCTTCAAAGTTATTCAAGTGAGTGGTTGGACCTACGAAGGTCGCTTCTGACTGCCACTAACTTTGGAAAGATAATAAAAATGAGACCGGACACCAGCTGTGCCAGCACAGCTGGGTCACGTATCCTCCATAAGTCATGGAAGAGATAGCGAAGGGGATGCTGATGATGATGAAACAATTATCAAAGCAACTCAACATTGTGATTGAGCAATGCGGCCTTTTTATTGTCAAAAACCTGCATTACCTAGGGGCAACACCAGATGGTTTATGCGGCGATGACACAATTGTCGAAGTAAAGTGTCCTATTACTGCATATAACATAGGCAAATACAAAGCTATTGAAGAAAAGATTCAGAAGGGTACCTACCCTTCTGAAAAATTTGGAAGACTGGTGCACTAGAAGTAAATAACAATCATAATTGGTATTAAGTACCTACCGACCAAGTCCAGGGACAATTATTACACATCACAAACCGACAAAGTTGTATATTTGCTGTCTGATCTAACCACGATCTAACAATCGCGAGCCGCTAAAAGTAAAGAAAATAAAAAAGAGATGACGATTTTTGGGATCGTAAAATGGTAACCAAACTTAGTATTTTTCTTTTGAGGATGGACGTGTTTTCTGGTGACACCTCAAACTGTAACAAAACATTCAATTTCTTAAAAAAACGTATAAATTTACTCACAAATGTGACCTCTTTACGCCTTTGTGGTCAACTGAGGCCATAGCCCACTTAGCCCGCGGGCTGAGTTGACCGTATGGGCGCGGGCTAAGTGGGCTATGGGCTCAATTTATCACAAAAGCCTCTATACAACCGTTTAATTATCAGAAAAAAATTGTATCAAACAAAACAATAAACAATGAAATTACGTAATTACCTACTATCATTAGACGAATTCTAAAATCGTAAGTAAACTTCCGCATTTATTTAACTCATTTTTTAGGCCGAAACCGAAACTTCGGACGGACACTAGTATTGATTAACATACACTTACCTCAAAATGTTCTACATCATTGTCATCTTCTTGCGACATCATTTCAATGTGTGCATCACTAGCATCATGATCATTGATCAACTTCCATAGATTCTTCCAAAACGCTAGAAAAAATAACATCCATATTTACATTCATAAAAAATGTTATGTACGCTATTTAATTTCACCAAAGACATATTTTTATTAGAGTATAAAAAATTGCTATATTATTATCATAGCACGTAGAACCGATGGCCGTTGGGGCGGAAAGGTTCTCGAGTGGCGACCACGTACCGGAAGGCGCAGCGTGGGTAGGCCCCCGACAAGGTGGACTGATGACCTGGTAAAGGTTGCGGGACTCCGCTGGATGCGGGTGGCGCGGGATCGGTCACTTTGGCACTCTTTGGGGGAGGCCTATGTCCAGCAGTGGACGTCTTTCGGCTGATATGATGATGATATTATTATCTACTATGGGACCAACTTTGTGTTATGCATTGCCATTATGCCAAAAAAATCTAACTTTTAGACATTTTAGACTGACGAAAATGTGTTGATGAACAGGTGTTTTATTTTTTTGCCCAACCAATGGAACCAACTTTGGGTTACCTACCTATGGTAACCCAAAGTTGGTTCCATAGTAAAAGTTGCTCAGAATCACGGATAGATTCAAACTTTGCTATTTTGTAACACGAATTTGGAGTCACCCTGTATATTCATCTATGCGTTCGTACTCGTTACAACGCTTACCGACAAATCGCCTCGGACGAACTACTGTAGAACTAGTGTAGTTTGAATCGCACAATTGGTGAAACCTGCTCCACACAATGGGCTATCAAGGCCGCCACTACAGGACGCCACTATGCGTTAGGGGGAGAAAGACATACTTCTATCGCATTCCAACGCATAGTGGCGTCCTGTAGTGGCGGCCTTGATGGCCTATTGTGTGGAGTCAGTCAGTCAACACCGTCACTAAGTAGGTACAAAAGTTTGCCAATCCAGCGTAGACGCGCAGAGAAGTAGGTACTTACCTAGCGTCAAGAGAATGTCTTTCAACGGCCGCTGTGGTATCATTGCTACTTGCAGGCATTCCGTCTCCCACATGTTGTTCACTAAAAATTCAATATTTAGATTAGTGGCCACCACGCTTACAAAAACAGCTGAGAGCTTTTCAATGAAAATACTAGGTACCTACATTATTACTACTTTAGGATTATTAGCTTATTGTCGACGTATTGAAATCAATCATACATTTTGATTTCAATACCTACTTATAAAACCTAATGAAAAATCGTAAAGGAGTAGGTATGTACAAGTATCATTTAATGAGGGTTCAGTAGATAGAACGCTCTATTTTGAGGCTTCAGGGCACCACCAGGAATAACGCTAGGAGGATGAGGATGAACCAGAAGGTACAGTAGAGTTCTCCAATATCTATACATACCTTTCAAAAATATCTAAGTTATTTCAGTACCTAACAATAAAGTCTCTGTATAGGTATTTTCGAAAGGTCTGTTTAGATATTGGAGAACTTGACTGTACCTAATATAAATAAACTCATTGAATAGGTATCGTCGGCGTAACGAACGGCCTATGGAACTCTCGGCGCATTTTTTTTTATAAATACCGACTATGCTCGGGTCGCTGGCGGAACAAAAATCAGCCGGTCTGGTACACACGTCAACAAGTCGCGCATCTATCTTTTATAGGTATTTATAGCGAAATATTTCCGTCCATCAGAATGTGCGATATACAATTAAAATTAACTAAAACAATTTATTTGTCATAAATTATAGTAAAACAGTAAATATCTTGGTTTTTGACGTTATAATGAATGATAAAAAAACACAAAAAGTTTGCCAATCGAGAGGATCGAACTCGGGCCTACTATATCCCTAGTCAAGGGTAGAAGCCACGACGCTATGCAAACATTAACAAATTAATCGAAATGTGACATCATTTACATTACCCAGTTTATATATTTTACGTTATTATTGGAGACTAATAAACAGGTAAACTAAAAAATGGTAATGTACTTACGCTTTGTTCATTTCCTTTATTTTGAGTTGAATTTGCTGCTTACATTTTTTTATTCTTCCCATTGTAAAACGAAATGTTATACGCACGACACGCCACAATTACCTACGTACGTAAAAGTTTAATAATTACTAACACGATTATACTACACAAATATAACAAATAAAGCGTCCATTTCGCACGTAGGTAATAACTAAAAACAAATCAGCGTCCATATCGCACTTAGAACTAAATAACAAATTGGCGTCCGCACCTCACTATCACTAGTTTTATAGAAGCGTCTATGTCGCAATAAATATTTATCACACCAATCAAACACAAACAATACAAGCAGAAATTTTAGGAATAAGCAGCGCAGCGTGAAATTCGGCGTGCGTCCGACTCGTACCGCTCTCGAATCCACACTGAATCCCCCGCTCCCGTCGCCCGCGCAGGCACTCGCTCAATACGTACGACGCGAAAGTTAGTTTTTTGGTTCTATTTTTTTTAATAATAACTTTAAAATTGATATCTCTCGACAAAAGATAGAGACGACAACGAGGAACAGTAACATGTAGATTTCATATCAATAAGTACCCTAATTAAGTTCGAATATCAAAAAGTTGTGCTGCGTTGGGATGTGCTTAAAAAAATCATAAAAAAAAAGATAATTTTTCTATTCTTATTTACGCTCTTGAAAACCAAAACAAAGGATCAAAGATCAGTTTCGCATTAATTCCTTAATTGTATCCTTAGTATTAATGGAGAAATATCGACATAAACATCGACAAAAATGAACGATTCTTGTATGGATATGATGATCTTGTATGTGATGAGCATGAATATTTGTTTCTGAGTCTTGGATGTTTTCTATACATACATATATACATTCACGCCTTTATCCCCAAAAGGGGTAGGCAGAGCACATGAAACATATATATGTTTCAGCGCCACTTTTAATTCAATTCAATTCAATTCAAATCATTTAATGCCTAATAACAGCACAAGTCAACAAGAAGTAAAACAATAATTATACAAAACATTAATTACAATTTAAAATTTGAATAATACAATATTAATAACATACCTGAATAATAATATTAATTAAAATGTCCCTATACTAATTTCCTATATTTACAAAAATCGTCAACACTGTAAAAAACATTATCCATTAAAAACTGCTTCAGCTTTTTAACATACAGCTCATAAGAAGGAGCCTCTTTGACTTCCGGGCTCAATTTGTTATAAATTTTAACACCTACTACCCACAATGAATTTGATGTTCGCGTCAATCGGGCCTGCACGGGTTTCATGTCGCGACCATTTTTTCGTTGATCTGGACGACGCATTTTGTAGTCGTCCTTGTGTTTCCACATAAATTTTGCGACTTCCAAGATGTAGAGGCTCGGCACCGTTAAAATTTTTAGTTTTTTGAAGTGCTCTCTAGTAGGAGAAAATGGAGGCACTCCAGCCAAAATCCTAACAGCCCTTTTTTGAAGAACAAACACCCTGTCCCTGTCTGCAGCAAGGCCCCATAAGTCAATACCATTATTCAATTAATTTTAAATATATTTTTTTTTATTTAATTATATTTATTTAATTTAATTTATATACTAATTTTATCATTATAACTAAAATTATTAAATTAAATTTTATTTTATTTGTAAAAAATTAAATATTATATATTAAATTTTATTTTTTATGAAATTATTTATAATAAATTATAATTTTTAAACAATATAAATTTTATAATTTTCAATAAATTTTAATAATATTATAAAAATTTAAATTAAAGCTTATCCCTTAAAATATTAAATTTAAATTTCAAAAAATTAACTATTTAATTTTTTTAATTAAATTAATTTAAAATTAAATTTTTTTCTAAAAAAACTAGATATATTTAAAAACGATTAACATTTCATTTCTAATTAATTATGAAAAATATTTTTGCCACAATAAATTTAATAATTAATTAACTCTTTAAAATTCGAGAATTTTTTTCCCCATAAAAAATTTTATAAATAAACTCTGATACACAAGATACAATAATTAAAATTTACTTTTAATATAATTTTTTTTTCATTTATTTCAAATTTCTTTCAAATTCATTTTAGCATAAATGATGGGTATAAAAGATCGTCTAAATGTGATATTGCAGTGATAGTTTGCTAGCCCATCGCCCACCACACACTTCAACCCTGGTCCCTTAGTCGACTTTTACGACACCCACGGCAAGAAAGGGGGTGGTGAAAGTCTAACCCGACACCACCACGGCTGTTATGTTTTCTATGTATTAACTCGTAAAGTATTTATATTTATTATATATTTCGTCGTCTAGTACCCGTAACACAAGCCTTATTGAGCTTACTATGGGGCTAGCTCGATTTGTGTAAGATTGTCCCTTAATATTTATTTATATATTTATTATTTATTTATTTATATATGAACACGCGACTCGGTGAGGTAGGGCACAGCGAAATGTCATCCCGCTCGAATTTGGAGCAGCCCAACTGGGGAAGCACCTCCGGCTTGCGGAAGACCACAGCCATAATAACACTGCGACTTGCTCTGTAGTAGTGTTGTGTTCCTGGAGGTGAGCAAGGTCGCCAGAGCTCCCGAGGATGCGTTGTGTTGAGAGGGAGGGAATTTGTTCCATCAGCTGTCAACATGGCGAATCCTCAAACATACCAAGGGTCGGCAACGCCCATGTTACTCCTTTGGAGTTGCATGCGTTTATAGGCTGCGGTGTCCGCTTACCATCAGTCGGGCCGTAAGTTTGTTTGCCACCATCGTTGTTTTTTAAAAAAACAGTAGGTTGCGAGTTCGAACCATCCCATATCAATTTGGTGAATGTCTGATGATGATATTAAGGGGCTCCATACAAGAATCGTTCATTTTTGTCCATGTTTATGTCGATATTTCTCCATTAATACTAAGGATACAATTAAGGAATTAATGCAAAACTGATCTTTGATCCTTTGTTTTGGTTTTCAAGAGCGTAAATAAGAATAGAAAAATTATCCTTTTTTTTATGATTTTTTTAAGCACAGCCCAACGCAGCACAACTTTTGGATATTCGAACTTAAATAGAGTACTTATTCATATGAAATCTACATGTTACTGTTCCTTGTTGTCGTCTCTATCTTTTGTCGAGAGATATCAATTTTAAAGTTATTATTTAAAAAAATAGAACCATAAAACTAACTTTCGCGTCGTACGTATTGAGCGAGTGCCTGCGCGGGCGACGGGAGCGGGGATTCAGTGTGGATTCGAGAGCGGTACGAGTCGGACGCACGCCGAATTTCACGCTGCGCTGCTTATTCCTAAAATTTCTGCTTGTATTGTTTGTGTTTGATTGGGTGTGATAAATATTTATTGCGACATAGACGCTTCTATAAAACTAGTGATAGTGAGGTGTGGACGCCAATTTGTTATTTAGTTCTAAGTGCGATATGGACGCTGATTTGTTTTTAGTTATTACGTGCGAAATGGACGCTTTATTTGTTATATTTGTGTAAGTAATATAATCGTGTTAGTAATTATTAAACTTTTACGTACGTAGGTAATTGTGGCGTGTCGTGCATATAATATTTCGTTTTACAATGGGAAGAATAAAAAAATGTAAGCAGCAAATTCAACTCAAAATAAAGGAAATGAACAAAGCGTAAGTACATTACCATTTTTTAGTTTACCTGTTTATTAGTTTCCAATAATAACGTAAAATATATGAACTGGGTAATGTAAATGATTTCACATTTCGAACGATTTATTAATGTTTGCATAGCGTCGTGGCTTCTACCCTTGACTAGGGATATAGTAGGCCCGAGTTCGATCCTCTCGACTGGCAAACTTTTTGTGTTTTTTTATCATTCATTATATCGTCAAAAATTTATTGATTTATATTTACTGTTTTACTATTATTTATGACAAATAAATTGTTTTAGTTAATTTTAATTGTATATCGCACATTCTGATGGACGGAAATATATAAAAGATAGATGCGCGACTTGTTGACTTGTACCAGACCGGCTGATTTTTGTTCCGCCAGCGACCCGAGCATAGTAGGTATTTATAAAAAAAATGCGCCGAGAGTTCCATAGGCCGTTCGTTACGCCGACGATACCTATTCAATGAGTTTATTTATATTAGGTACAGTCAAGTTCTCCAATATCTGAACACACAACCTTTCGAAAATACCTATAGTTATTTTTTTGTGTCCTAGTGTTATTCCCGGTGGTACCCTGAAGCCTCAAAATAGAGCGATCTATCTAATGGACCCTCGTTATATATTATACTTATACATACCTAATCCTTTATGATTTTTCATTAGGTTTTGTAAGTAAGTATTGAAATCAAAATCTATTGATTTTACGTCGACAATAAATTCCCATAGTAATAATAATGTAGGTACCTACTTTTTTCATTGAAAAGCTCTCAGCTGTTTTGTCTTTGTTACCCTCATCTCTTAGAATAACATTGGTCAGAAATACACTTGGCATAACATGTTTCGCAGAAACACTTTCGGTCGATTGGTAATTGGTTTAGCATCATTTTATGTATCTACCATAATAATCCTATAGCATACTATTACAATAGCATAATTGCCTAATCGCTATCAAAAAGAAAATACAGTCCCAGAGTCACCGTTAGCCGTTAGGTACGACGATGAGCGAAGCGAGGAGGAGTGTTAGGTATCTAGGTGTTAGGTATCGTTCCCAACACACCCGACCAAAAGAAATAGGAAGAACACATATATTTGTGCCGCCTAAATATTCTGCAAGACAATAGTGAACCATTTTTGAAAGGTATGTACTTATAGATATTGGAGAACTCGACTTTACCTTCTGGTATACCTACTACGGCATTATAAATATTTATTGTCTATCATTTTAGGAGGCTTTTGCAGCGTCAAGTTTCTGCACATCTTGATCGAAGTCTTACACCCGTATCGCAGATTTCGAAGGATGACATTACTACGACCAGCAACAGGTAGTAAGTACCTATACTTATAAGTACCTATATTTCTTCCAATTTAAATTGTAAGGGTTTATGGAAGCGAAAAGCAGATCTAGCTAGGTCTCGTCATCATCCTCCTAGCGTTAATCCCGGTTGTGCCCTAAAGCCTCAATAAGCCTAATAGAGCGATCTATCTACTGAACCCTCATTGTATAATACTTGTACAAACATAATCAAAATCTGTTGATTTTACGTCGACTATAAGCTCCCGTAGTCATAATAATGTAGGTACCTACTTTTTTCATTGAGAACGCTCTCAGCTGTTTTGTCTTTGTAAGCGTGGTGGCCACATTTCGCCAATACTTCGCTATAAATGACCGGCTGATTTTTGTTCCGCCAGCGACCCGAGCATAGTAGGTATTTATAAAAAAACGCGCCGTGAGTTCCATAGGCCGTTCGTTACGCCGACGATACCTATTCAATGAGTTTATTTATATTAGGTACAGTCAAGTTCTCCAATATCTAAACAGACCTTTCGAAAATACCTATACAGAGACTTCATTGTTAGGTACTGAAATAACTTAGATATTTTTGAAAGGTATGTATAGACATTGGAGAACTCGACTGTACCTTCTGGTTCATCCTCCTAGCGTTATTCCTGGTGGTGCCCTGAAGCCTCAAAATAGAGCGTTCTATCTACTGAACCCTCATTATATGATACTTGTACATACCTACTCCTTTACGATTTTTTATTGGGTTTTGTAAGTAGGTATTATTTCAAAATCTATTGATTTTACGTCGACAATAAGCTAATAATCCTAAAGTAGTAATAATGTAGGTACCTACTATTTTCATTGAAAAGCTCTCAGCTGTTTTGTCTTTGTAAGCGTGTTGGCCACTAATCTAAATATTGAATTTCTAGTGAACAACATATGGGAGACATTGGAATGCCTGCAAGTAGCAATGATACCACAGCGGCCGTTGAAAGACATTCTCTTGACGCTAGGTAAGTACCTACTTCTCTGCGCGTCTACGCTGGATTGGCAAACTTTTGTACCTACTTAGTGACGGTGTTGGTGTCAAGCCTGCTCCACACAATAGGCCATCAAGGCCGCCACTACAGGACGCCACTATGCGTTGGAATGCGATAGAAGTATGTCTTTCTCCCCCTAATGCATAGTGGCGTCCTGTAGTGGCGGCCTTGATGGCCCATTGTGTGGAGCAGGCTTCACCAATTGTGCGATTCAAACTACACTAGTTCTACAGTAGTTCGTCCGAGGCGATTTGTCGGTAAGCGTTGTAACGAGTACGAACGCATAGATGAATATACAGGGTGACTCCAAATTCGTGTTACAAAATAGCAAAGTTTGAATCTATCCGTGATTCTGAGCAACTTTTACTATGGAACCAACTTTGGGTTACCTACCTATGCAAAAAAAAAAACACATTTTCGTCAGTCTAAAATGTCTAAAAGTTAGATTTTTTTGGCATAATGGCAATGGCATAACACAAAGTTGGTCCCATAGTAGATAATAATATAGCAATTTTTTATACTTTAAGAAAAATATGTCTTTGGTGAAATTAAATAGCGTGCATAACATTTTTTATGAATGTAAATATGGATGTTATTTTTTTTAGCGTTTTGGAGGAATCTATGGAAGTTGATCATGATGCTAGTGATTCACACATTGAAATGATGTCGCAAGAAGATGACAATGATGTAGAACATTTTGAGGTAAGTGTATGTTAATAAATACTAGTGTCCGTCCGTTTGTTACAGTTTGAGGTGTCACCAGAAAACACGTCCATCCCCAAAAGAAAAATACAAAGTTTGGTTACCATTTTACGATCCCAAAAATCGTCATCTCTTTTTTATTTTCTTTACTTTTAGCGGCTCGCGATTGTTAGTTAGATCAGATAGCAAATATACAACTTTGTCGGTTTGTGATGTGTAATAATATTGTTCCTGGACTTGGTTGGTACTTAATACCAATTATGATTGTTATTTACTTCTAGTGCACCAGTCTTCCAAATTTTCCAGAAGGGCACCTTCTTTTCTTCAATAGCTTTGTATTTGCCTATGTTATATGCAGTAATAGGACACTTTACTTCAACAATTTTGTCATCGCCGCATAAACCATCTGGTGTTGCCCCTAGGTAAGGCAGGTTTTTGACAATAAAAAGGCCACATGGCTCAATCACAATGTTGAGTTGCTTTGATAATTGTTTCATCATCATCAGCATCCCCTTCGTTATCTCTTCCATGACTTATGGAGGATACGTGACCTTCGTAGGTCCAACCACTCACTTGACTAACTTTGAAGAATTTTTTTTTGGATTATACCCCTTTCTTCGTCCGTTTTATTTAGGGTCTGCATGTGTAAAGCTTTTTTTTAGCTTCTCAAATTGCTCGTCTGGCATATCGGGTTTGTGAAAACTATCACCGTAGTCACAATCTTTATTTTTTTTTTCTTTGGGAAACCACTTTTTTTTGGGCTTTTTATTTTTTTCCTCAGTTTTTTTTTTTCGTATATGACAGTTTTTATTTTTTTACTTTCCCCTGGTGACAAACCGTTATTAATCGATTTAGATAGCGAAGAAATAGCTTTTTTTTAGTTTAAGCCGACAGCTGCAGCGAGACATCGCGTTTTGTATGATGACTTTTTCGAGAAATTTATTCTGTTTCCGCCCACAAACTTGGCAACGACGCTATGAAAATTTTCGACGGCATTCTTCCGGAAAGTCCTCTTTATACTATAACAAATAACACTAGAATATAAGTCTGTAACTAACACCTATGGATTCCGTCCGAAATAAAAAGTTTATTATTATTATTATTATTATTTATCGTTTTCTATGACTAGTTAATGTGTCTTCAAAAAGAAACTGTTCGTCGGAATCGGTTTTATTATGTTTTATGCTACGTCGGGGTATGGTCGCGTCTCCAATATTTTTGAATAAGTGCCTGAGTCACCGTCAGAAATTAGCCTCCCATAAATAAGCCCATGTTGTTCTGCAGAACTTTTAAAACCTTCTATATAACCAAATATAAAATCTGGACCGTGTTCTTTCCAATTTTTTTTAAAGATCTTTTCGACCAACAGCCGTCTGCTATGATATGACGTCAATAATTGGAAGCCCATCATTACTTATTCTACCCTCTTCTGTTGCAATTTCTTTTTCTCTCTCTGCAGCTAGTGTCATTTTATCTGTCGAAACTTGCTGCCAGTGCTTGCTGACCAAATCTTGATTAGCTTCGAAAACGCGCTGAGATACTGCGGGCAAGTTTAGGGACGAAGTGAGCTCCTTGAGTTGGGACTGGCCACAACCAATGTTTACGGTACATACCAGCTACCGCACAGCAGTTTATATTTACATAGTTTTCGTCACAGCAATCATTGTTAACATAAAACTTTAGGTTGCACTTTTGCAGCGAAACTTGAAGATTGATATTAGGCCGGTTTGTTTCTCAGACTGAACTGCAGCCCAAAGGACCGTGCCAGGCAATCTCCAGGGTTTGCGTTACAAAAAAGTTTGTCAACTATCCGTCTGCCAAGTATTTTTCTTTTGGAGATGGACGTTTTTCTGGTGACACCTCAAACCGACCGTAGGGGCGCGGGCTAAGTGGGCTTTGGGCTCAGTTGACCACAAAGGCGTAAAGAGGTAACATTTATTAGTAAATATGTACGTTTATAAGAAACTGAATGTTTTGTTACAGTTTGAGGTGTCACCAGAAAACACGTCCATCCCCAAAAGAAAAATACTTGGCAGACGGATAGTTGACATAAACTTTTTTGTTACGCAAATCCTGGAGATTGCCAGCCACGGTCCTTTAGGCTGTAGTTCAAAAGATCTCGAATTGCAGTCTGAGAAACAAACCGGCCTAATATCAATCTTCACGTTTCGCTGCAAAATGTGCAACCTTAAGTTTTATGTTAACAGTGATTGCTGTGACGAAAACTACGTAAATATAAATTGCTGCGCAGTGGCTGGTACCGTAGCCATTGGCTGTGGCCAGTCCCAACTCGAGGAGTTCACTTCGTCCCTAAACTTGCCCACAGTATCTCAGCGCGTTTTCGACGCTAATCACGATTTGGTCAGCAAGCACTGGGAGCAAGTTGCGACTGAAAAAATGTCATTAGCTGCAGAGAGAGAAAAAGAAATTGCAACAGAAGAGGGCAGAATAAGTAAAGATGGGCTTCCAATTATTGACGTCATAGCAGACGGCTGTTGGTCAAAAAGATCTTTTAAAAAAAATTACTCTGCATTATCTGGCGCAGCGGCAATAATTGGAAAGAACACGGGCCAGATTTTATATTTGGGCGTTAAAAATAAGTACTGCCAAACTTGCGCTCTTGCCGAAAATCAACAGTTGGAAGTTAAGGAACACACATGTTTCAAAAATTATACGGGTAGTTCTACAGGAATGGAAAGTCAAATTTTAGTAGAAGGTTTTAAAAGTTCTGTAGAACAACATGGGCTTATTTATGGGAGGCTAATTTCTGACGGTGACTCAAGCACTTATTCAAAAATTTTGGAGACGCGACCATACCCCGACGTAACTGTCGAAAAAGTAGAGTGTCGGAACCATGTGCTACGAAACTTCTGTAATAAGTTTCAAGCTCTAACTACTGACACAAAATACCCCATAAAGCATCGCAAATTGGTAACAAAAAAAGCCATATTAACGACTAGGTGCGTGATCGTAAAAAGCATAAAACAAAATAAAACCGATTCCGATGTACAGTTTCTTTTTGAAGACATATTAACTAGTCATCTACACGCGTTCGGAAACCACACAAAGTGCAAAACGTACTTCTGCAACCGCACTGAAAACGATAAAGAGGACGTCCCGGCAGATTTCTTTTTAAGCTCTTTGTGGCAAAAAATCTGCTCGCTAGTACAAGGTGTCGCAGGACACTCCCGAAGTTTGTTCTTTGACGTTGACAGCAATGCCGTCGAAAATTTTCATAGCGTAGTTGCCAAGTTTGTCGGCGGAAAGAGAATAAATTTCTCGAAGAAGTCATCGTACAAAACGCGATGTCTCGCTGCAGCTGTCGGCTTTAACTCAAAAAAAGCAATTTCGTCGCTATATAAATCCATAAATAACGGTTTAAGTCCCCAGGGGAAAGTAAAAAAAATTGAAAAATTGCGTACACGAAAGAATTTGCTGAATAAAAAAAATAAAAAACCCAAAAGAAAGTTATTTTCTAGAGAAAATAAACTGAAAGATAGTGACTACGGTGACAGTTGTCACAAACCGGATATGGATAACGATCAATTCGAGAGACTAAAAGCTTTACACTTGCAGAGTCTAAATAAAACGGACGAAGAAAGGGATCTGATCCAAAAAAAAACTATTCTTCAAAGTCAATCCAGTGAGTGGTTGGAGCTAAGACGGTCGCTTCTAACTGCCTCTAACTTTGGCAAGATCATAAAAATGAGACCGGACACCAGCTGTGCCAGCACAGTCAAACAATTATTGTATAAAGTTGACCTGGGTCACGTATCCTCCATAAGTCATGGAAGAGAAAACGAAGGGGATGCTTTGAAGCAATTGTCAAAGCAACTGAACATTGTGATCGAGCCATGCGGCCTTTTTATTGACAAAAATCTGCCTTACCTGGGGGCAACACCAGATGGTTTATGCGGCGATGACACAATTATTGAAGTAAAGTGTCCTATTACTGCACACAACATAGGCATAGACAAAGCTATTGAAGAAAAGAAGGTACCCTTCTGGAAAATTTGTAAGAATGGTGCACTAGAAGTAAATTACAATCATAATTGGTATTACCAAGTCCAGGGACAACTACACATCACAAACCGACAAAGTTGTATATTTGCTGTCTGGTCTAACAATCGCGAGCCGCTAAAAGTAGAGATAATAAAAAAAGATGACGATTTTTGGGATCGTCAAATGGTCACCAAACTTAGTACCTTTTACATGTCATGCATTCTTCCAGAGTTAATCGATCCACGAAATCCCCGAAACATGCCCATACGGGATCCTCAACAGATCCTGGAAGCCATTAAAAAGAAAAAGGAAAAAATATCCCAAAAAAATAATAATAAATCCTCTGCCCCTATCTAGGTCTAGCAAAACAGCGGCACGGCCGTAACATCTTTTTTCGAAGCAGTTCAGGCCATTTTCGTCCACCCAAAAATTTCGTTGTGGATAAAACTAGAAGCTTGAATTTTCAGTAACCAAGCAGGCATTGTATAAACACGGTATATTTCAAATTTCATTCAATTTGAACCGGTAGTTGAATTATAACTAGTCAAAGTTTTTTAAATTTGTCACTCACTAGTCACTAGTCACTCACTCACTGTCTGACTGACTAGACTAAACTTTGTGGCAGTGGGCGTGGCACATTGAAAGAAAGAAATAAAGAAAATATATTTATTTAACATATAAGAAATAAAAGACACAAGAAATTAGATACATAATTGCACGTAGAACCGATGGCAGTTGGGGCGGAAAGGTTCTCGAGTGGCGACTACGTACCGAAAGGCGCGGCGTGGGTAGGCCCTCCACAAAGGGGGTGATGCGGGTGGCGCAGGACTGGTCACATAGGCACTCTTTGGGGGAGGCCTTTGTCCAGTCTTTCGGCTTATATGATGATACGATATGGTAAAAATCACCGGAAGGACTAGCGAGCTATTGTCAGCAGTGCGGAATTTAATCGTCGAACTACCAGTCACCCTGTATAATCTAAGTACCTATACCGACGACGATATATTTTGACGACCGCTTTAGCCTAGTTGGTAGTGACCCTGCCTACGAAGCAAGAGGTCCTGGGTTCGAATCCCGGTAAGGGCAAAACATTTATGTGATGAGCATGAATATTTGTTTCTGAGTCATGGATATTTTCTATGTATTTAAGTATTTACGAGTATATCTATTATATATATCGTCGTCTAGTACCCATAACACAACCCATAACATGAGCTTACTATGGGACTAGGTCGATTTGTGTAAGATTGTCCCCTTATATTTATTTATACCAACACTTCTTGCTACTACGTAATTTTTTAGTGATTTACTGTCGTTCGGTAAAAATGTAAAATCGTCAACAAATAACCGTTTTGAAATTGGACTAAAAGTATATTTAGTGTGAAAGGTAATTGTGCGTAAATAATATATTTAACTTTTTTTTTATTTCCATTTTGTGGTTTTTCGAATTGATCGAAGTTTAGTTCATTTCGACATTTTCAACCAATAATTTCCGGTTGTCAATTTTCCATTTGTGGTGAATGACGGTAAATCTTTTTAGTGATGTAAGTACCTAATTGTGTTGACTTTTTACTAGAATCCAACCCCCTCCTCATTCCTGGTATAAATCCTGTACAGAAACATGCATGCGGTATATAACGCAAACTATAGGTATTATTCTCATCTCATTTCATCTAAAAAGACTAAAGGCTTACCTAATCGTCGTCTATTTGATATCATAAATAAAAATAAAAAATATATTTGTTTGTTTTATTTTTAACCTGTTCTCTCGCAGTGAAGGGTCAAGGTAAAAATCGATTATAGTTTTGAGATATATATTATTATCACAACCAAATATATGAGCTACTACTAAACATAATACTTATTATACCTACCCTACGTGTAAATAAGTGCATGCAGTTTTTCAATTGTATAAGCATACAAATATACATATTTACATGCTCATACAATATTTAATTATTGAACCAAACTATGTTTTATTAGAAATTCCTAATACAAAAAAAATATCAAAAGGTAATACCTAACTGGGGATCGAACTCGATATCTCATGCATGGTAAGCAGAGTCACTTGCCACAGCGCCAATTTTTGGGCCGCTTGCGACGCCATCTGTTATAACAGTAGTCGATACGGATCGAATAAGCTTGTGTTACTGATTCGCCTTAAGATCACGAGGTGGCGCTGTTACCCGCCTTCGACGTAAGTACAATGTATTGTGCGGGGGGAAGCGGGGAGCCGATCGCTGAAGGTCGTTGGGACGTAGGAGCCCCTTAAGGAACGTAGGCACGCATATGGCGATTTCAATATTTTCTGTAATGTGTCTGTAACTAACTATGCATTTGCCCTTTCGGAAACAACAACTTTGAAGTGTAGGTAACTGACGAGGATGACCATAGATGACAGGGAACTCCTGATGTAAGTATTTCAAGGATTAAATTTCGTTGACATAGCAACTAATCCTCGTTAAAACAATCATTTTTAAGTGTGTATGTATGTATGTATGTAAGCACTTTATTGTACACAATAACAGGTTAAGGAATATACATGTCACACAATAGATCAAAGTACAAAGGCGAACTTATCCCTATAAGGGATCTCTTCCAGCTAACCTTTGAGCAATTGAGAGGAAGGTAGGTAGAACGAGATAGGCAAACTTATACCGTGTACAAAAACAGAGAAAATAAAGCAAATCCTAATTAGTATTAATTCTAGACAAATAAAAACATGCCAATACATATATAAATATACAATATAAAATATAATACACACTAACATGTGTTACATATATATCGCAAATATACAATAAATAAATAAATACTATATTCAACCAATTCACAAGTCATTGGAAAGCCACAACTTCTTCAAATTCATCTTAAGTGACGCAACAGACTGCGACTGTCTCAGCGACAAAGGCAACTCATTCCACAATTTAACAGCGCGCGCAGTAAAAGATCTGGAGTATGTTCGCGTCTTTCTAGACGGTACAGCAAGAGTAAGGTTAGTACTCGACCGCAAGCGGTGGCCACTGCCGTCTGCCATATAACTAAACCGCTCAGAAAGGTAAGGAGGGGAAGTAGGGCTGAACAGTGTATTGAAAAGTAATGACAGGATATGCACATCCCTGCGCCGGCGAATCGGTAACCATCGAAGCTTAGAGCGGAATTCAGAGATATGATCATACTTGCGTAGACCAAATACATATCTGATACATACATTTTGTAGACGCTCCAGCTTATCAAGTAGCTCCTCGTTGAGGTCCAGAAACGCAATATCGCCATAGTCCAGAAGAGGAAGCAAAAGAGATTGAGTAAGGGTCAACTTGGTACGAAGAGGAAGGAAATTCTGGAGACGTCTTAGGGAGTGAAGGGATCTAAAGATCCTCTGACTCACCTCAGCTATATGGGGTGACCAAGAAAGCGTCTGGTCCATGGTGATACCCAAATTCCTGACAGTAGAGGAAAGAGGAATAGAAATTCCATCAAAAATAATGTCAGGCACCACCACCTTTGAGAGCTTATCTACATAGTAAGGACTACCAATAACAATCGCTTGCGATTTCTTCGCATTAATTTGTAAACCATACTTACACGCCCAGCAGCGTATAGATTCTAGGTTTTGATTGACTTCCGAAATTAATGCGGAGACATCATCCACAGTAGCCGCTGCATAAATCTGTAGGTCATCTGCGTAAAGGTGATATGATGTAGTTAGGGATTCGGTGATACTATTTATAAAAACAGAGAACAATAATGGAGAAAGCACCCCGCCCTGTGGAACGCCAGCGGAGAGTTCGCACCACTCGGACATCTTGTCATCGAACGTAACGCGCTGGCGCCTGCCAAAGAGGTAGCTGCGAAACCAGGATAAGGGAGTTTCATAAATGTTAAGAGAGCGGAGAATACCTAGCAGAATATCAAAATCTACCGTATTAAAAGCACTGCTAAAATCAAGAAGAACAAGGACAGTGAGCTTTTTGGACTCGATATTGAGACGAATGTCATCGGTGACGTTAACTAAAGCGGTGACCGTGCTATGCCCGGGGCGGAATCCGGATTGGAAAGGATTAAACAAAGAATTTCTGTTAAGATGAGAAAGGAGACGACGATTAACATAATGTTCAATGATCTTTGACAAAACTGGGAGAATAGAAATAGGGCGGTATTGAGTGAAAGATACAGCATTAGGGATTTTGGGGAGAGGAATTACGTGAGCATACTTCCACGATGCCGGAAAGGTTCCAGTGGACAAGGGGAAATTTATAATATCCGAAAGGGTAGGAACAATAAAATCCGCCACGAGCATAAGCATATCCACACTGAGGCCATCGTCACCGATTGCCTTCGTCTTAATAGATTTGAGAAGGGCAAGCGTCTCCTGCGGTGAAATCAAACCAAATTCAAAGGGAGATAGGTCGGGGTGTGTAATATTGGCAAGAAGTGAAAGAGTGGATTGCTTAATGGATGGGTCAAGAGTAACCGGCGACGTGCTGAAATGTTTGTTAATAGCGTCAATGTCAAGAGTATTGGAAGAACATTGCTGAGTTTTGCCGACCCCAAGAGACTTTAAAAATTTCCACAACTTAGAAGGGGGACACTCCTCTATTGATTTGTGGATATGGAGGCGTTTTGCTTCCCTACAGACTTTGTTGCAGCAGTTACGTATGGAAATATACCTCTGGCGATTTTCGTCCGAAGGAACCAGCCGGAACTTAATACGAGCTCGATCGCGCTTGGCCATGTACTGTTTGATCTCCGGCGTGAGCCACGGTGCAGGAAAGTGTTTAACTCGCGTTGGTTTCAAAGGAGCATGCTTATCAAAAATCGCAAGCAATATGGCATTGAAAGCCCCTACTTTCATGTTAACATCGTCATGACGACCTACACTGCTCCAATCAGCATGTGAAACATCATCCCAGAGCGCTTCCAGATTTACATCGCGGAGATTTCTACGCATGATTATCTTCTGTCTCTTCTTCGGGGGACGAATGTTAAAAGAGGCGTAAATTAAATCATGATTGGAGAAACCTGCAGCATTGAATTGCCCGTGGAGGGATACCAGATTTGGAGAAGTAGTAAGAATGAGATCTAAAAGAGAAGGAGGGCCGTTATGAGGAAAATGCGTAGCATCAAGTGGCAACACGCTTAGATTTATAGAAGTTGCAAGAGAACGGAGCTTAGCGGAGCGATGGTCATTTTTAAGGAGACAGGTGTTAAAGTCACCCATAATAATGCTGTGATCAAACTGAGGGCTAATATTGACTAAAACATTTTCGAGGGAATCAAAATAATTAATTTGAGATGAAGGGCTATAAAAAACGCCAAGAAGAACTTTGGAGTGATGTAAAGTCACGTCTAAGAAAAGATACTCGGAAGAGTTCGAGTAGACTGATGGCGACTGAGCAACTACTTGATAAGCGAAATTACTTTTTATATATATGGCAACACCGCCGCCCCGCACAGTTCCCGAACCGCCATCGCTAGGGCCAATCCTATCATTACGAATCAGAATATACCCAGGCAAGGGATATAAAGTTGAAGGAAGAGAGGGCTTTAGCCATGACTCGGAGATAAGAATTGCATGTATATTGTTATTGGAGCTGAACGATGCAAGCAATTCAGTGTAATGAGCCGGCACACTCTGCGCATTTATATGAACGACATTGAAGTTTTTAGTAGAAGTTTTAAAAGTACAGTGCAAGCGTTCACTAAGATCAGGCATATCTGATGCGTCACTCAAGGAATCGTAAAAACTTGAAGAAGAGAGAGAAAAAAACTCGCTGTCCAAACTAGCATTAAACACGTCCGACATTGTAAATACGGTTGAATACAAATATATAGATATATATATACAGAAATATAAATAATTAATAAAAGAACCTAAGCTACTAGCTAAATCAACAAACTACTAATTACACTAAAGAGCAATCTGCCTCAATCGCTCGCCAGCTAAAATAAGAGTAACATCAACAAATGGCAAAAAAAAACAAAAGTAACGCAAAGAAAACTGAAATTACGGACACACCATCAGTATAAACATATGCACCTAGAAAAATACACCAATATAATTTTACTGCGTGTTCAGTTTTGTTATTGTTAATTTTAGGGTATATTTTAATTATATTGTGGCAACACACAATTATTGGACGACGTTTTAGCTGTTGTGTTGGTCACACTATTACCCCCACTCCTAACCGTTAATCGGTCTGTTAGTTTTCGAATTCCGAACAGAGAACAACCCTTTTCGTAGCTGCCGTCGCAATAGTAAAATTTAAGGTCACCACTAGCTGTAGCGTTATTAGTAGTTTGTGTATCATCAGTGAAGTGAGTTTGGAGGCTGCCGAAGGCTTTTGGACGTAATCTGAGGCTAAGTAGCTGACACCGGAGGTAAGAGTTAAAAGTAAGCTTGGTTCAGGTGAACTGGAGACTTCAACCGACGGTGCTCTGCTTGCGACGCCGAAGATCCTGTGTTCCACAGCCCAACAGACCAGGTATAACCGACGAACCACTGTTCTATTACTAATTTTAGCACACGTCAAACATTTAGACTCTTCAAGTACCAATATTCTTGCTTCTCCCGCGACCCCCGTATTTCTCGTCCTCATTTACAGTCCACTATTGTCGTTAATTCACACTGCGCAATAACGAAACGCACAAAACGTCAAACAAATCTTAACCTACTAGTGACATTGACAAGAATGACAAGTGATGCACGACATTTCGAACAAATATTTTGAGGTGTACCGCGTACAAAAAAATAAAATAAAAATGATCTAGATTGGAATTTGGAATAAGAACAGCACATAAGAGGATACTAAGTATGGGCACCACGCCGTGCCGCTACGCTAGCGCCAACTCGGGAAGGGTTTTTGGGTCGACGCGGCTGCGTAGGAGGCACTCCAGCACCTGGCACCCTCGGAGCACCCGCTGACCCCGCACTTGCCCCCGCCGCAGGACCGTCCTCCTCCGTAGCCGCAGGCGCAGGCAACGACCGCAGTTCTTCCATCGACGTTATTTTCCGTCGCACTCCATCGCTGCACTGTACCACAATACGCCCGTCGCTTGTCCAGCTGTCTCTGACGCCATACAGCCTGCGAGCCTCCACGAACACAGCATGCCGGGTAGAAGTGAGGAACTCAGAGAGAGTTCTACCAGAGCCCTTGAGCAGTTTCTTCGAGGTCCAAACTGCGTTCCGAGCCCTGTGACAGCTGAACTTAAGTAGCACAGCCCGTGGTTTTGAAGGCATAGGGGTCTTACCAAGGCGGTAGCAGGCCATCATGGAATGCGCCGAGACCCCATCCACTTTGAGGTCCTGCTTGATGATGTCCATCGCTGTGTCTGTGATGTCTTCACCTGTAACCTCCGGAACACCATGCAGCAGCAGAATTCCAGCTCGAGAACGGGTTTCCATCTCCTCCAAAGTCTTCAAAACGAAGCCCATTTGTTCCTGGAGTGTCTCGACGGCCTTCCACAGCAGAGTTTTGAAGGTGCCGTAGCCACCCGCCAACAAATCCCCTCCCTGGTTGGCCACGGAACTCTCAAAAGCGGCCATTTGGAAAGTAAACATGGCCTTCATGTCGTCCATGCTCTTTTGCAGCTGTGCTAGGTGGTCCATTGTGTGCAGAAAGGCGTGTCCACTAAAAGTGACCTTTGAACTTGTGTTGTTATGCCAAAAAAAAGTGATGAAATAGGTGGATATTAGCAGAGGGCAGCAATGAGGCAGTAAGTATCACATGGAAGTGGTTACTACATTCAGAAAATGTAAAATACTATTTTTCCTTTATTTTAAAATACAGCTCTACTATTTTGACTTGTTGTTTGTTTGACTACCCACGGGAAAAAAAACATAGTAACAAACTGAAGGTAGGTATTAGGAACGGAACAAAACTACTCAAATAGCATCGGAGCCTAAATGAAGCGACTTCACTGTTTGCTGTAGTTACCACCTCATGTGCTATACGAAAGCAGTTCCTGTGGTGATGTAGGAAGTATGTCATGGCGAAGTCTTGTCAGTCGATTTTGTCTTCTAAACGTTTCCTTTTTTTGAATTGAAAACTTGTTTAGCGGCGCTGTGCACTTTTTTGGATGGGGAAAATTGTTAAACTCGCTTAGATTTCGACTTTTGATAGGTCACGTGACCGTAAAGAAGGGGGTGGGGGGGAGCGATGTCGTAGTACGAGACTGGCTACGCCATTCGAGTTAGCGAGAAAAGGGGCGCAAACGCCATGCAATCCGCGGCGCTTACCCGTTCGGCCGACACACAATAAGTTCTCACGCGCTAATTTGCAAGTGAAATAGTTTACTTCTGTTGCTACGTTATTCGTCGATTCGAAATGTCAAAATATTCAAGTTTTCACTTCTGCCGGCACTCCCGGAGTGCAACCCGGTCTTTTTCTATTTTAATTCATTTTTATTGGGACAGCCACCTGTTGGGCCACGTAGTCTTGAAGCTCGGCCTCCGCGGCCGCGAAGCCGGGCCGCAGCACCACGAAGGCGGCGGCCTGCTCCCCGGCCGCGCCCGCCGGCGCGCCCACCACCGCCGCCGCGGACACTGCTGGGTGCTGCAACAGCACTGCCTCCAGGTCTCTCGGGCTCACCTTCACAAAAATATAAGGATGTAGTATACGTATGTCCTAATTCTTACACATCACATCATCAGCCTACATACGTCCCACTGCTGGGCACAGGCCTCCTCTCATGTATGAGAGGGAACGGGCAGTAGTCCCCACGCTGGCCCAGTGCGGATTGGGAACTTCACATACACCTTTGAATTTCTTCGCAGATGTATGCAGGTTTCCTCACGATGTTTTTCCTTCACCTAAAAGCTAACGGTAAATATGAAATCATATTCCGTACATAAGTTCCGAAAAACTCATTGGTACGAGCCGGGATTCGAACCCACGACCGCCGTTTGACAGCCGCATGCCTGAACCACTGGGCTACCGTAGCTTACTTAGCTAATTCTTACAATAATTTTAATTTTATGGTTTACATTTACAACGTATAAATAATGTAAGGAACATAAAAAGAATATTCGGACTGCAGTTCACCGAATCCCCTTTATTAACTCCGGATACATAACTATTCGAGACCATTTTCGAAGAATCATCGGACACTCAGGAACGAATTTACAAATGTCCTATTTAAAATATCACGCTCTACAATGTGTATTCTCTAGATAAATATAATTTACTTAATAACTTATTCCTTTTTTTCAATTTACCACACGAACTGCTTTCCAAGAGCAAATGCGTTAATAATTACAGAAAAAATATCCATTTCACTATATGTGGGCTGATAATATTTGAGGAGTTCCATCGATTCCTCAAGGAACTCAGAATTGACAATTCATTATAGTTGCTACTTCAACGGAATCATGTCAGATCAGAATCTTGGACGTACTTTAGCTACATCCTTGAGGAGTTCAATAAGTCGTAGTCTTCATAATCAGTTCCACTTCATCACTATCGCGATTTCCGAGCAAAATACACGAGTTATAATTATAATAGAAAATACCGAAATCACTATACGCGTGCCTATAAAATTTGAGGGTTGCCCTCAGTTTCCCTGAGATCCGCTCGTCAGATCCTGACTTGGTGACAGTGTGACCACAACAGAAGTATACTATTTCGAATAAAAAAAGAATTTTGAAAATTGGTCCACAATTGACAGAGAAATTGGTGAACATAAGTACAGTAGACGAGACGTACTACATAGAACCTACTCCTTTTTTTAAGTCAGCTAAAAATCAATAAACAGGCAACTTTTCTACAGTTATCAAGACTACAGTTTAGCATCAATCAAGTCCTAAGCAAAAAGTTGGCCTCTGGATGGATCATTGAAATTATCTTTTACCTTACGAATCTCACTCCACCTACTTTGTACCCGAAGTTACTAATGATGTCCTTCAGTCTATCCACCAAGTAGAAGCGTTTCTTGTCGTCGTAGTAGCCCAGGTCCCCCGTCAGGTAGAACCCCTGCTCGTCCAGGTAGGGCGCGGTAGCCCCCAGGTAGCCCTTCATCAGACGCGGGCATCGGACACAGATCTCCCCGCGCTGGTTCGGGCCCAGTGCTGCTCGCGTTTTTGGATCTACGACCTGGATACAAGACACAATTAGATCTTTTGTCCAAGGCCTTCAGCATACTAAACGCCTTGTTTATGGAATATGGATACGCAGAGCGATGGCGCGGACCGCTTAACATCTCTCAAAGACATGGTGTGGCCTAAGATCACTGAATGGATGGGATGCCGAGAGCCGTTACCTAAACCTCTCCTTCGAGGAACAGGCTGGATTCCGACGCAACCGATCGTGTACAGACCAGATCATCACTTTGCGTAATATACTAGAGCAGGCAGCAGAATGGTAAAGGTGAATGTATTTGACCTTTGTAGACTTTGAAAAACCCTTTGACACGCTGAGGTGGGCATGTATTGGGACGACTGTGTAAAATTAAAGTACTTTTTTTTTATAGCCTATATTGTGTCCCACTGCTGGGCAAAGGCCTCCCCTCCTTTCCGCCACTCGTCTCGCTCCTGTGCCAGTGTTCGCCAATCTGCACAAAACGTCTCAAGGTCGTCCCGCCATCTCCTTTTCGGTCTGTAAAATTAAAGTACTTACCCGAGAAAATTGTTAACATGATTAAAATGAAATGAAAGTTTATTCACGAGAACATATGGTACAGTAGATGTTATAAGTGTAGTAACATTGTTGACCCTTAATACGTTCTACCTTAAGGCATGTGAAAATAGTTTATTATGACATGAGTAAGTCATTCATGTCATAATTAAAAATAAATTTAAATTGCGTGCATATATTCTTAATTATCAAAATACGAATTTACTAAAATTTAAATTGAATTAATTGTCAAATGCCTAAGAACATGCTTGACATAAAAACGTTGAAATTTGCCTTCGAATATAATTATTAATAGATTATAATTTAAAATACAATTCTTAAATGTCAAAAGTGATGTAAGTGCTAAAACTTATGACTAAAATATTCGTCAATTGTGTAAAAACATGCGTTATATAAAATATTTTTGAATTTAAGTTTAAACTCGGTATTTGTCAATGTCTTATAATAATAGATGAAGGAATTTTATTAAATATTCGTATACACATATAGTATGCACTTTTCCGTTTTACTTTGAGCTTGCATGAAGGAAGTGTCATATTATTTTGTCTGAGTGGTCTATTTGATATATTATTGAATTGCGGAAAAAGTTCTAGATTCTGTTTCACAAATACAGCTGCCTCATAGATGTACAGGCTTGGGAGTGTTAGAAGTTTAAGCTCAGCAAAATTAGGTCGGCACGATTCTCTGCGTCTTTTCCCACAAATAGTTCGTATACTTTTCTTCTGAGCTACAAATGCACGATCTACTTCTACTGAGTTCCCCCATAAGAGGATGCCATATCTCAATATTGACTCTATATAAGCGTGGTAAGTTGTGATGGCTGTTTTTTGTGAAACAGTTTCTTTAAGTCGCCATAGTACAAAAATAAATTTGTTAACTCTTTTACATACATTATCTACATGTTTTTCCAGTTACAGTGCGTATCTAGTGTCATTCCTAAAAAAAGAGAATTTTCTACTTCTTCTATTTCAATATTGTCGTGTACAGTTTTCATTTGCTGTGGCGGTGCCCTGTATGACCTAAACTGCATAAATTTCGTTTTGCTTAGATTAATTGATAAGTTGTTTTTATTAAGCCAAGTGACGACATCTTTTAATGCTGTATTTACATTACGCTCGTACAAGTTTATGTTGGTACCCTTGACTATTATTGTGGTATCATCCGCAAATAGAATGCAGTCATGTTGCGTTGATTCTGGTAAGTCATTGATGTACATAACAAATAATAAGGGGCCTAAGATACTGCCTTGTGGTACTCCAATCGTGTTTATTTTGTACTCAGACTTGTAAGATTTAAGTTTGTTTTCTTGTATTCTATCGATTTGAGTGCATTGCTTTCTTTCAGACAAGTAACTTCTGATCCAAGTGTATGCGGGTCCTCGAATTCCATAACGTTCTAGTTTGCTTAGTAGCTGATGGTGACATACCGTGTCAAAAGCTTTTGTCATATCCAATATAAGACCCCCACTGGAATGCCTTTATATATGCAATCTGTAACTATATTATTTAACTTAAAGCATGCTAATGTTGTGGACTTTTTCCTTCTAAATCCATTTTGCTCATCCCTTAATATGTTAAATTTGTCTAGAAAGCTTTCTATTCTGTTGTGCATTGCTCGTTCGTATATTTTGGCTATGACTGGAATCAATGTGATTGGGCGATAATTTCCTAATTCCGATTTGTTGCCTTTTTTGAATATTGGTTTGACCACAGATTTTTTCAGTATCGTGGGGAAAGTGCCTTGTTCGAAGGATATGTTTATCAGATACGATAGAGGAACTGAAAGTATCAGTGAGATACTTTTAGGGTTCCGTACCTCAAAAGGAAAAAACGGAACCCTTATAGGATCACTTTGTTGTCCGTCTGTCTGTCTATCTGTCTGTCTGTCTGTCTGTCAAGACCATTTTTCTCAGGAACTCGTATCGTATCGAGGTATCAAGCTGAAATTTATATCGAATACTCAGGTCCATTGTCCCTTGGAGCTGTGAAGAAATCAAACTTAAAGGCCAACGCAATCAAAAGATACAGTCGTTTATGCTGCAAAAATTGAGTTTTTCGACACTCGCAAAACCTACGGGGTACTTCCCGTGAACTCAGAAACTTGAAATTTGGCACGAAGCAACTTCATATAGCACAGACAAAGGAAAAATTAAGAAAAGTAGACATTTTTAGTAAAATCATACAAAAAAATGATTTTAAAAATTTTAAACTTATTCCTTTTTCCACGTAAACGTGTTGAGATTTTAAATTGAAATTCATGTCAAATAAGTCATGTCTATAGGACCTTTCAGATGTAGCAAACCCAAACTTTTATGTCAACGCAATTAAAAGAAATAGCAAATTAAGTCGCATATTTTGAAATTGGGTACTCGCAAGAAACTCAAAACCTAAAGGGTACTTCCCGTTAACACAGAAACTTGAAACTTGGCACGAAGAAACTTCATATAGCACAGACAATGGAAAAATTAAGAAAAGTAGACATTTTTAGTAAAATTATACAATAAAATGATTTTAATTTTTTTTAACTTATTCCTTTTTCCTCGTAAACGTGTTGAGATTTTAAATTGAAATTCATGTCAAATAAGTCATGTCTATAGGACCTTTCAGATGTAGCAAACCCAAACTTTTATGTCAACGGAATCAAAAGAAATAGCAAATTAAGTAGCATATTTTGAAATTGGGTACTCGCAAGAAACTCAAAACCTAAAGGGTACTTCCCGTTAACACAGAAACTTGAAACTTGGCACGAAGAAACTTCATATAGCACAGACAATGGAAAAATTACGAAAAGTAGACATTTATAGTAAAATCATACAAATATATTTTTATAAATTTTAAACTTACTACCTTTTTCCTCGTAAACGCGTAGAGGTATTTAATTGAAATTCATATCAAATACTCAGGTCTATAATACCTTTCAGCTGTAGCAAAACGAAACTTTTATGTCCACGCAATCATAAGAAATAGCAATATAAGTCGCATAATTTAAAACTGGGATGTAGTAGAGACACTTTTAAACTTGATGGTTTTTATGAGGTGTGCAGAGTAGAAAGTCCAGCTATATCTAAAGCAAATCCAGGTTGGGGATCTATCGCTTATGTACGTCGCAATCTAAAGGATGCCATCCCAGATGCATCATGTACAAGATATTTTTTTTTTAATAACCCAGGTGCTGCAAACGGCCATTGTGAATGCTTGCATTTTGAAATGTTTGATGTCAGGCAGAGTGATAACTGTGTCTATATATATAATATAGGTCACCACAATGTCAAATTAATGTTGCAATTGAATGCATAAATACAACAATATACGGCAGCAACCCCAAAGGGGCTATACCCCGTGTTCCCGTTTGATTGTTGTGGGAGACTTCAATATCGATTTTAGAATGAATCCCCAAAATGGAATTTCCACATATTTTTCATCCCTAAACATGTTTCCGTTAATAAGCACTAGCACTACACGAAATAGTACAACTATAGATAACGTTTTTTCAAACTTCAATTTTCAACTATTCATACCTTTTTCAGTCAACATTTTACAGGTCTGGTTAATTTTTTTCAAATTTAATAGTTAATTAGTATTTTGAACCGGATTTATAAAAAGATAGTGAGTAAAAACTTTGTAAATAAACCACTTTGATAAAAGAAGTTTTGCCAGGCTGCTGCAAATCTAGTGTAGGTATTTCAGGTATTTCAGTTTTATTATAAAACTAGCTGTACCTGTGACTTCGTTTGCATGGTAATGTGGTGGGAGTTAACGCATTTCTTCAATTGGACATAGGACACATGCAGTTCTCATTTAGCCTATCAAGTAAAACGTGGAATAAACCCATTTTAGTTGAAATGCCTTTAAGATTCGTTCGTCTTTAACTGTCACTCTGATTTTTAAATTAGTAGGAAAAGGACAAAACTCGTTTTATTTAACATAGGTATTTTAAATTTTATGAATACCGGGGGAAAAGTTTAGTAGATGTTTGTGACAATAGATCCAACAGGTAGGACACAGGCTGCAGCATTAAATGTTTATTGATCTTCTTCTGTACATAAATAAAAACGTGATGGCCGAAATGATCTTGAGTCACTCCGATATTATTATTTTTCATACTTATTGCAATGTTTCAGATCACATTCTGCCAAATCTTATGTATGTTCCCGCTATTGCCAACTTAATTAAATGTGTGTTGTGCTTCATTATAAAAGTATTTTCCTGTATGTTGGCCAATTTCTGTGTCTCTATATTGGCTGCATGTCAACTTGAAGGCGAACGCTAGTACGAAGTTATAATACCGCCTTAATACAAACGCGGTTGATAATTAATGTTTATAAAAGGCCCGTTCTGTACTGATTGAATACATACGTTTATTGCTGATAAATATAAATACTGACAAATCAGCATGGCTATCACAAGACGGCGCGCAAGCTCTCTCGATTTTTCTCGAACTATCCGTCACTCTCTTATTAGACAACTTAGAAAGAGACGTATAGTGCGAGAAAAATCGAGAGAGCTCGCGCGCCGTCTTGTGATAGCCGTGCAGTATCGTATCGTGACAAAATACTCCGCGTGTAATCTTGCAGAAACTCAAATAAACTTCATGGCTGAACGCGATGAGCCGATGACAGTGCTAAATATTCCATGCCATAAAAAAAAGGAAGTCGGTCAGACTTTTGACGTTTGACGTTATTTTGTTGAAATTTGTTGAACCATTTGTTGAAATTACGCCTCAATACGAATTTAGCGCATATAAGTTTCCATATCGGAATCGATTATTTTTTTATGCTTTAGAATTTAATATGCGTATTGTGAAGGTCTATCACAACACCGGATCGAAATTATTAGGTACTGTTGGATAGTTAAGGCAAGGCCGCCATTTTGACGCCACTGACAGTTGACAGATATGGCGGCTACGATTTCAAGCAGAAGAAATGAATAATTTAATGAGATTCAAATGTTTCCGAAAATGTATTAACCATCGAAGTCGGATAAAAACTATCCTAATTCCTAGCTAGAATAGTAATGTACTTGTAAAAAAAGTTTAAAGTATTTCCGTTCACGGGAAGCCGAGATCATTCGGGACACAAAAATGGTTAGTTTGATACTGGCTGATTCTTTTTTTAATTTAGAGATTTATTATAAGTGAGAGATAAATGATGTGGTTCTTAATTTTTTTATTTTTTTTAGGATTACTTAATTGATAAAGAGACCTTGTTTAAATTTATGCTCCCCCAGCTTCGCACATTGTAATGTTACGGATTCCATTTTCATTTATCATTTAGTAATAAACATACTACAACTTTTGCTTGTTATGGTTTGTACGGAACCCTCGGTGCGCGAGTCCGACTCGCACTTGGCCGGTTTTTTATTATTATTTTGGTCGGTAGTTCGTCAAATCCGGTGGAGGAAGTATTTCGAAGAGAGCATATTATTTTATTAATTTCGCACGGGTTCGTTGGTGATAGAAATATACTACGTTGTTGGGTATTAGATATCATATCATAGGTCTTAGGGGTTGTATATTTTTTATTAACATTTATGAAATAGTCATTAAATTCTTCAGCAATTTCTTGTGGAGTATGTAGTTGAACTTTTTGTCTGTTTGTAATATTGTGTATTTCTTTTTTGGATAAAGCCGTATACAAGAATTATTGTTGTAACAAACTGACACATGCTGCCTATTTAAGGACATACCTATACAAGCGCCGCGGCATAGAGTGAGAACTATCCAACCCACTCGAGGATCTGGATTATGCCGAAGACCTATGCCTGCTGACACTCACACACGCGCCGATATGCAAGCCTGGGGGACAATCACGTAACGTTTTGAACGCGCATTAGGTCAATTTAACTGACATTTTTCGATATAAATGTGATATTTAGATCTACTTGACGCGTGTAGAATGCGTTACGTGAGCGACCTGCTGGACGACTTTCAGCGAGAGGCAAAACACCCGGAAGACCCGGGAGAAGAGTGGGGGGCACCAAGCTCTTTGCCGTTGCTCATCGGCACAGAGGCTGTCGAACGAGTCTACAAAATTTACATACTTCGGGAGTGTTGCGTGGGAAGCTGGCGGGACCGAAGACGACATCGCTTCCAAAATCGCCAAAGCAAGAGCAACCGCACGTCTCCGCCCTGTATGGCAATCACGGAAATTGACTCGGAGAGTTCTCAGAATATTCCGGTCCGACGTTAAAACCGTGTTGCTATACGGATGCGAGACGTGGAAGGTCACAAAGGACATCTCACGCCAACTGCAGGTCTACATCCAGTGCCTCCGATGGATTCTCGGTATATACTTGGCCCGAGAAGATATCCAACGCCAATCAATCTGGGAAAGCTGCTATGAGTCCGATCGACCAGCCGATCAAACGCCGGAAATAGAACTGTTTTGGCCATACACTCCGAAGGGACCTTGATCATATCATACCTCTTATTCTAAGTGTTCTAATAAGAGAGAGACGATAGTGCAATAAAATCGAGAGAGCTCGCATGCCGTCTCGTGTTAGCCGTACTGGCAGTGAACGATCATTCCAGAAGCGCAAACCATAAAAAATAAAAATGCACTAGGTCTAGTGATAATTTACTTTAAAAACAAAGTTTTAACCGACTTCAATTTAGTACTCCGCCAAGCCGCCGCCGCCGAGAACATTTCCTATTTTTTTTACAATTTACCCACATGAACTGATTTCCGATAGCAAATGCGTTAATTACTTTAGAAAAAAACCGAATCGCTGTATGTGGGCCACTAATATTTGAGGACTTCCGTCGATTCTCCACGATCATCACCAATGGCACTTCATTAGTTCCTATTTCAACGGAATCTTATCAGAACCTGTGACGTACTTTTGCACTTTTAAGTACATAATTAAAGAATTCGATAAGTCATCTGTGGTCTTCATCATCAATTAGTCGCCACCAAATTTATGATTCCGGATGTAAATACACGAGTTATAACAGAAAATACCAATATCACTACACGCGTGCCTAATAAAATTGAGGAGTCCCCTCAATTCCTCATGGATCCCATCATCTAACTGAATTTTGAAAAAAATGGGACCCACCTGGAAATATATATATACCCAAACAAAAATATTTTTTTCGAATCGGCTCATCAATGACGGCGTTCTGAGATAACAAACATTGAAAAAAAAAATACAGCCGAATTGAGAACCTCCTCCTTTTTTTGAAGTCGGTTAAAAAGCACTGGTTTCGGCAAAAGATTAGGCCAAATAACAAGACCCCGGTCCAAAGTGCTGGTTTTTGAAAGTGGGTCATGAATTCATACCTTTATCGTGACGTCTGGAGCCGCGTGGCCGACTGACAAAGTTCCGCCGTTCTGTGCTTCGTCTGCGTCCGTTATGGCGATCTCATGTGTTGTTGTAGCTATATAACCTACTTCACTTGCACCGTACAGATTGATCAGTTTCACATCAGGATACCTACAAAGTAAGTAAACGTCCCAATAAAGAAATGTATAAATAACTACCTAATGTTATAGGCCAAGGATCTTCACAATAAAGAGGAACTTCAGTTTGTAGTATTTCGTATATTGATTATTTGTACAATCATTTTCACTCCGGTTTTGCCCGTTACAAAGTGCCTTCCTCATTTAGTTTTTACTAAGATTCTTCCTACCCACATTTTTATGTGAAATATTCTGCCAGTGTTGCTAACAGACGACCATTCTGTTGCAGGTTGCAGGAATGTCCCTATTCCGATAAATGCTCGGCCATTCTCAAACAAGGGTATACCCTCATACAATAATTTAGCATCAAGTGGGAAATCATTTTTAGTGCTAGTTCAGTAATTACAAAGTAAAACGATTATCAAAGAAACCAAATAAACTTAACAAAAATAAAAGAAATTATAAACACATCTCATCACAATAAAAGCACTACAAATCCCTACATCCAATTGCAAAAATCTTCTGGAAGTGTACACGTCACCGTGACATGATCACACATTCCTCGTAGGTGTACATGTCACCGTAGACATGATCACACATTCCTCGTATGTGTAGACGTCACCGAAGACATGATCACACATTCCTCGTATGTGGACACGTCACCGAAGACATGATCACACATTCCTCATAAGTGTACACGTCACCGTAGACGTGATCACACGTTCTCGTATATCTTGTACGTCACTGTGCCAACCGAGGATATCCATTTGACTGTACCACCGTGATTCAGCTTGCTCTTATTAAAATAGTTCTGCCACCCGCGGGTCAGATACTATAATCATCAATCTTCATTTAGTAGCTGCCGACGCTACCATTCTTGATACCAAATCTAGACTGAAAAGAGTAGGAATAGGAAAGGATGTTAAATTTTCTGAATCTCAATAAAATGGAATTGTAAACTATACATGTGTTTTACGTAGCATCACCGTCTTTGCTTTAAAGAGCCAACACGGATTCATCACTATCGGTTTCGTCAGCACTACCAGGAGATGATCGAAAAGTAACCCAATATGTAAGTTGATCAGCCGGAAATATGTTACTGTACTTGCGTTGGGAGTGCCCCTCGATGTTTGTAACTTGATATCTATCGTTACCCAGCACTGCCGTTATTTTAAAGGGACCCCGGTGCTTACCCAAGTAGCACAAAGCTGCATCATATAATTCCACCTAAGGCCACATCGGTTGTTTAAGCACTATTAACGAGTCATTAGTGATCACTCGGACTGCAATAGCTGCATAGGAAATAACGAGACCCAATATAATGCATTACTCTATACTACGATTCTATTAAGCGCTACACAGACGCCACATATTCACTCTTATTCAGCATTTAGTAGCGTTGTACCCTATCAGCTGCACAAGCGCATTTTGTGGACACTAATAGTGCAGTTTTCTGAATAATGGTTCACAGGTGTACATTTAAAGCACAAGCATTTTAAGAGAGAACATATGAACCTCTATAACGCAAACAGTTACGATGTGTAGTTCATTAACAAAGATATAACGCTTTATGCTGCTTAAACGTGCACTTTTACGCTATTACTCAGCGGATAGAGTGTACTCGTATATCAGCGTTAATATAGGCCACAATGGTACCAAGGGGAAGTTCATTAACAAAGATATAATGCTTTATGCTGATTAAACGTGCATTTTTACACCATTACTCGACTGATAGAGTATACTCGTATATCAGCGTTAATATCGGCCACAATGGTACCATTGTGACCTTTTATGCAGTTACACATCAGCACACTGCTTTAAATCTGTACACGCGTGGACATTTATATAGCATTTAGCATTAATACTGGCCACTCGTTTATCCGCCATTTTAAGTACCTGACGCGTGTATTATTAAAAAATTAGCTTTTATCCTTTTGGTTATTTTAGAAAAAATCGGCTTAAACTGAATAAGATCAAAAATACATGCATACAAATGCATACATAGGTAAACAGCTTACAAGTAAAATTAATATGAAAAAAAATATGACTTGTAAAATCCTATTTTATTTTGAACATTTTCTACCTATTTTGTGGATATTATAAGAGCGCGTGAAAATTTTGACCTAAATATGTATGGTATTTCACTATAAATAAACATTCTCGATAAGATTTCACACATAATTGAATTAACCAAAGTTTTAGTTACCTTAACTTTATTATTTCTCCACAAAATGGCCACTATTACTCTTCATTTGCACGCACCATTATCACTTCATCAAGCACCATATCTCTTTCGTACAGGAGTAAAAATTAAAAACGCGTTTCTTCATAAGTACCACAATTTCACTGATAATTTACTTCTAGCTTCGTTAAAGCATTTGAGATGTCCACACTCATCCCAATTTTGCGAATGAGTATGAGAATGGCTGCGTATTAACTATAATAAGTACCACGTACCTTGTTATACAAGCAATGTTCAGCACTAGGAGTAGCTGTTACCTTTATTAATGCTAATATAATGCTATTACAATTCATTTGTACAGCAATGTGCCACGTAATTTGTGCCCAAATTAGAGTTATATCAGCACTATATGCGCATATAATGCTGATATATCTCCATTTTTAGCAGCTAATGTGTCCAAGGTGTACTTTAAAAATGCTGTTACACAGAACCTTTGTGCTACTTGGGTAGGAGCTAATTTTTTACTGTTTCCTTTCTCGGGGTTATGATTAGGAATCATAACTAGATCACCTTCTTTAAATATTTTAGTAGGTGCTCTGGCTTGATCGAATCTTTCTTTCATTTTATGTTGTTTAGTGACAATATTTTTTTGTACTTGTTCTCGAATCTCTTCCCTATTATCAATACATTCATCTTCAAGTTGTGCAAGAGCTCCTTTTATGATCCCTTCAGCTGGTCTTGTTGTCCTCTGACCATAGACGATCTCAGAGGGTGACTTCCCAGTTCCCTTATTCATAACGTTATTAAGGCTCCATTGGAGTTTAGGTATATTTATATCCCAATCCCTTTCGTCCAAGTCATGATTCATGGCTGCCAGTGAGTTTAAAATGGTTCTGTTATAGCGCTCAATTTGGCCATTAGCTCGCGGAGTCGCAACCGCGTTAAGCACGTGCTTGGTTCCCTTTTGCATTATAAAATCTTTGAATGATTTGGACGTAAAGCTTGTCCCTTGATCCGATATGATAACTTTGGGGTAACCTATTTCAGCAAACACGTCGTCCTCTAAGACCTTTACTGTGGTTTTGGATTTAGTGTTCTTTACTGCCCTGATAAATATGTACTTACTGAACCCATCAATTATGCCCAGAATATATGCATTGCCACGTTTACTTTTTACAAAAGGACCCAAATGATCCATGTGTAACGTATGCCACAAACAGTTGACTTTGGGAATGGGATGCAAATATCCTGACTTTTTACCTGTTACCTCCTTATTATAAGCACAGTTGATGCACGCAGCTACATATTTAGAAACGAAGCGTTCATTTTCGGGAACCAGTAATCAGCACGCATTTTTTCCAAGGTCTTTTCCACAGCGAAGTGACCTGCCTCATCATGGTTGATTTGACACAGTCTCCAACGAGCTCCATTTGGTACCACCCATTTCAGTTTACGTCCGTCTCGCCTGTATAATGTATCATCTCGCATGACATAATTATTCTTAATATCTTTAATGTCATCTTCGCTACTTTGCAAAACGGTTTTAATATGTTTCAGACGTGGATCCGTCATTTGAACGGTGTGTAACCAGTCAGTCGTTGAAATGTTCAAAACATTAAGTGCCTCTAGGTCATCGGGTGCTGCTGCTGACACTGGGTTCCGGCTTAGTGCGTCAACGTGTTGCATGCATGCAAGCGTGTTGCCGGGTCGGTACTCAATGTTGAATTTAAATTCTTGAAGCATGAGCCACTGGCAATTTTGGGTATCAAATCTCTTTTGGTCAAGGTTAAACGTAATGCATTGCAATCCGTGACAACTATGAACTCGATTCCAATTAGGTACACTCGAAATTTCTTAAGTGAAAGTATACTATGGTTTCTAGCTCATATGAATGCCAAAATTCTTTCTCCCGTGTCGTTTGACGACTGTAATAAGCAACTGGGCGTAAAGAGCTATCACTATCTGATTTTTGTAGCAAAATTCCTCCTACTCCCAATTTGCTAGCGTCACAATGTACCTCAGTATGACAATTGGGATCATATAAAGCAAGAATAGGACGCGTAGTTAGTTTCGCCTTTATTTCCTCGAACGCATCTTTCTCTACATTAGTCCACCTCCACGGTACGTCAGCCTTTGTAAGTCTGGTTAAGGGCCTTGCGAGTGTTGCAAAGTTGTACACAAAACGGCGAAAGAAACTGGCTAAGCCGATAAATTGACGAACCTGGTGAACATTAGTGGGTTCTGGAAATTCAGACACAGCCTGAATTTTGGCGTTACCAGGTCTTAGACCAGTCTCGGATGTTTCGTATCCTAAATAATTTATTTCTGTTTGAAAGAAGGAGCATTTTTTCAGGTTAAGAGTGAGTTTCGCATCTTTCAATAGTTTTAATATATCCTCTACCGTATCGAATACTTCTTCAAACGTACGGCCTGTCGATAGTAGGTCATCCATATACGGTATAGCTAGTTCAAAGCGTTTTGCGCCTAAGGCCCTATTGATCATGTTTTGGAAGATAGCTGCTGCGTTTACTAGTCCAAACGGCATTCTAGTGTATTCGTAGTGCCCGTCGGGCGTGACGAATGCCGTGAATTGGCGCGACTCTTCCGATACAGGTATCTGGTAATAGCTAGACGCGAGGTCTAGACTAGTAAACCAGGAATTGCCACTTAAATGATCCAATTGGTCTTCAATGACGGGCATAGGATAACAATCTTTCACGATTTTTGTATTTAATGAACGATAATCTACACAGAGACGATATTCATTATTTTTCTTACGTACTAGGACTATAGGGCTAGCGTATGGTGAGTTGGACTCTCGTATGATATCATTAGCCAACAGCTTGCCTATAATCTCCCTTACTTTCGCGCGCTCACTGAACGGGAGACGGTAAGGTCTATAACTAACAGGTGTATCATCATTCAGGCGTATAACCATTTCAGTAACATTAGTCAATCCTAGTTCTTGGATATTCAAAGCAAAGCAATCCCTATATTTGTTGAGCAGGTTAAGCAAGTTTTCTTTTTGCTCTATCGTGACTTTAGGACCGATATTAATCATACATACATACATACATACATACACTCACGCCTTTATCTTTACATTAATCATATCTAATGTAATGGGTTGCTTTGTTTCGTTTGAGGGGGTAACAATCTCGGTACGTGGTACTATTGTTAATACATCTATGTGAGTTGTTTGCAAGGCGAGGGAATCATGTGTAGGTAAACATACGGCGCGTGCTACCAATTTTCTTTTTTTTAGCTTTATTGGAGTCTTCGCCCAACTTACTATGAGGCAACGACCTTTGCCCTCTTCGAACTGGTAAACCCCTTGTAATAAGGCATACTCACACCCATGTTTCAAGCAGAGATTACCCGGAACAAATAATAATCCAGTGTAGGGACTGTTTGTGTTAACTTCAAGAGAATTCAAGCTTTCGACAGTGGTATCAAAGGTACTAAATAATTGCATTCTTGAAGCTTCAGATTCATCGCAATAGAGCGTTAGATGCTTATTTGTCTTAAAAACCACGACGTTCGGCAACTCGGTAAGTGACTGCCCAATAAGTATATCAGTGCGCAAAAGTTCGTCTTTGGCTACAAATGCTTCTACGACGGCATCCTCTACCACGATACGAATCGAAACTCTACCTAACGGAGTAACGCTACCGAAAGCAAATCCTCTTAATATTGGTAGGCTAGATTTGCTTAAAGGTAAGTTTATTTCCTCAGCAAGTTTTAATTTAATTAAGGTACATTGGCTCCCAAAGTCTATGTACGCTGAACATTGTGTATTATTAACGGTAATTGTCTTAAAATACTTGCCGTTAGGATTTTTGTCGCTAGCCGCAATTTGCATCACCTTGCGTGTTGACTCTTCAGTGCTTCTCTCGACACCTTTATTCATCCTATCTGTCGAAGCACCACCTTTGTCATAAAACACCGTTCCAGGACATTCTGCAGCTTTGTGACCGAGGCGACTGCATTTTTCGCAACGGTTTATAGGTTTTCTACAGGTATCTGCAGTATGGCCTAATTCATTACAATTATAACAACGAATAAACTTATATTTGTTGCGTGGCTGATAGGACGTTGTTGGTTTAGATAGACTGTTAGTGGCATATCGTTCTGCTTTGCTTGATTATAATGATTATATTTGATGAGTTGTCCTACCCTTTTATGTATATTGTTCTTTTTTGAAATACGCCTTAAATATCTAAGCAACTGAGATGGCTTTTTGAAATTGGACCCTTGTGCATTCAACCTAACGTTATGATCAAAAATGCCGTTTATAATACAGTCAACAGCATCCTTTTCTAAAATATTGCACATTCGTACCATTCGTGCCTTATCGTAGTATTCTTCTAAAGACTCGTCTCTTTTACTTTTCCGGTCGAGCATTTCGTACAGTCTGTCTGCGTAATTTCGGTCGTCAGGAAAAGTTTTGAGGCTTTTGTTTTTTCCATTGTTTCCAACTTAGACCTACTGAGCTTTGACCCTGGTACCAGTTTTTCGCATATCCAGACAGTTTTGGTAGAGCATAATAAACAATCTGTTTATCATCCCAACTGTATATTTTAGCAGTGTCATCGACTTTACCTACCCAAATAGCAGCTGTTTGTGCATTGGTATCTGGGTCAAATTCAGGGATTACATTTTGAGCTCCCTCAAAACGAGTCCCTCTGTTGTCTATTAGTCGTGAAAATGTATCAAAGAATACATCAGACGAGGTGCGTTTCATATTTACTTTACGCCGCTTTTGTCGCGCGTGTGTTGATCGGCTCAGATAGGAATCAGATGATACTGTGCTCGTAGACACACTATGTTTGCGTTTATTAGTACGTCGATTCTTACGGCCATGGCGCACGTGGCGTCGCACCCTTCTTTTTGTGCTCACTGTGCTGTCAGTCGAAGAACTAGTGCCGCGCCTAGCCGCTCGTGCAGATCTATGGCGAGAGCGACGACGGCAGCGTGACGTGCTTGTGCTACTCATAGTTTCAGACGACGAAGCACTGTTGGTGAGGCTGGTATCTGTACTGGCATATCGACGGGATCGCTGGCGAGATCGACTTCGGTACGTTTCACGTTTACGTTGATGCCGTAGTCGAGCTCTAGATCTGGACTGCTTACGGCGCTTACTCCCTTTACGTATCGATGACCTGGATGGTCTAACAGCGCAGTTGGGTTTCCTCCCACGGCGAGGGAGCGGTGGAGTATAAGCTGACCTTCCCGGCGATAAACCCGGTGGGCTCATAATTACAGTTGTATAATTTTAATTTGGCTATGGTGGAGTCTAGTTTTATTTTGTTTATTATTATTGTGGAAAATGACAGTTAGTACGGAGGAGAACATTGAGAAGAAAACAAACAACTCATTAGTTAAGTCAAAACCAAGCCAGCAGCAGGTACCTACGTAAATCAGTTAAATCTTATAGTTACAGCATCCATCATAATCAATAAAATAATAGTCAGATGTAAGTTGAAAGGAATCGTTAGATAAACAAAATAAATAGGTAAGTCAAACAGCTTGATTTATTATTCAACTTCGGTTATAATATTTATCTCAAATATGTACCTAGTACCTACGCCAATCAATTTCGTAAGTAATATTTTAGTTTTTCTTTCCTCCTAAAAGTCGGTTCGAATAGTCCATAAAATCAAAATTCGTTCATAAGAACGGGACATCTTTTCGGTGTAAAACTTTATCTTGCAGTCGGCAGTTTTAGGTATAACAACGTGTAATTCAATGATAATTTATAGAGTAGGTAATTTCAATAAGATTTTACGTAGGTACGTATGTGCATAGAGCTGATCTAGGTAGTAGGTATATAATGTAATGTTACAAAAAAAAACTACACCATTAGAAAGAAAGAAATGTTGCACACATATGCAATTATGCATAACGTATTGTCGCAGAACCATTATTTTCTCACCCTCTGATTAGAGGCAACCTGTCGCAGTCGGGGGTCCACACTTTTTGGTCGACCATGAGCTAAACAATTTATAAGCCATCTTGACTCACCTTACCACTTTCCCCAGTATATTGTAACGGAACGGACATACTCGTCGGTGTGTTTCTGTATAAATAAAGAAACCAACTACACATCATCATTGATGTAAAAAAGAGAGAGAGGTTGACAAGTTTTATTTCATACCAAAAATTGGGAAATTGATTTAATAAGTAAGGGGGGAAAGGAAATCAATAATTAGGCTAGCATTTAATAGTGTAGTTAGTCAGTATCAAAACCTTACTTCATTTAAAGAATATTGTATGGGTTTATTCCACGTAAAGAATTATAATAGTCATTCAATATATTATGGGAAAAGTAATATTTCTACTCTGGCAACATTGGTCTTTCTGGAAGCGTAGGGCGACCATACGGATTTCAATCTTAATAGCTGGAGCGTTAGGAGCTAAATTAAATGGGCGGTGCGACCATTGTCGGGGAGTGGGATGGAAGAAATCACGTGTTTATTGCAAACCGAGTATTGGCGCGTGAATACGTACAACCGATTTTCGACCTTATTACCAAAGAGTTTAAGTGTTTCAAAGATAATGATGATATTAGTATCAATCAATCAATTGAGCAATTATTTATTCTGCAAATGGGCCACGGGGTCATTTTTATATGTCAAACGGTAAATTACAATAAAATAACAATAATCGTACCTTATAATAGTAATAATCATTTTCAATGTGTAGATTAAGGACCGATATAAACGGTTAACAAAATCGGTGGTGTCTGGCGGGTATCAAGGTGCATGCGGGAGAAGTATTCGGGATGATTCGATTATTCAATTCTGATCGTTCGGACTGACAGTGTCTCTGGTTGTAGGATGGGAAATTATTGGTGTGTGCTTTAATTATTGTAGTGAATGGCTTGTCGTTGTGAGGAAACTCTCTTCATAATTATGAGTCATTTACGGTTCTTAAATTTATAGTGATTTGTAAATTCAAAAGTGGTGTTTCGGAACTCGATCAGGGCTGTATATACCTTTTCGGATACTATCTGTGAGGTTTATATAGTTTAATCAAACGTGTTTAATGCCAGGCGGCCCAATCCCTGGAATTGTACATGTTTGTATGATTGTTTTCGAGACTTAGTTGGGTTAAATTATTACTACCTAATCAGCCAGAACACTGTCCAGGTTTACAGTATACCTGAGGGATCACGCTAGCGTATAACGGTGTCAATTAGCCTGATCCAGAGTCCTTTGCTACCAGATTTGAGGTGTGATCTGGCGTCTACCTTTTTAATTAACACAGGAGACGAAACCTCTTAACCGGGGCCCTCACGTCTCTCAAAACAACTGACGGTGGAAACGTGGCTTGAGCATTTATGTGACGATAAGCATAGGAGGATATCTCCGCTCGTGGTAACCGATCGGTTGCTTGAGGGGTCGTTCAGTGTTAAATATACTTATATATCAATATACCGTATGTCCAGTTAGTGCATCTTACCCGCTGTAATCCCTCTAGCCTCCGGGCACAGTGGGGGGAGATGAATTACACAGGCTGTTAGAGGGTTGTCATCTCAGTTTCGCCGACTGAACTAATTACAGCTTCAATAGGGATACATTCTTGCTTCTGAACTAAGGTATGGTTCCAGGAGTAAGCAGAATAGAGACTGTGGGGTAGACTTTAGGGATAGATTCACGCGTTATGGGATGATAGGTTTATAACTATATTTACTACAACGAAAGATACTCCAATAACTTGTTTGATTAGCTAAAACTAGTCATTATTCCGAATGGATTTCATGAAGACCACATAGTAAGGATAGCTGAGGTCACTTCAATAATAATAATTAATCTAAATAAATGTGTAGTTTCCGTGAAATGCATGTGAGGTATTATAAAGGAGTGGCATTTATCAATCATCATAGTAAGGTAACGTTTCTATTCATAACATTGAGATATCGGGGTTGCTTCAGAAAGATGAAATAACTCTGGATTTGATGACAGGCAGAGCAGTTCATCAAAACCTTTTAAGGTATCTTAATATTATGAGTAGATATTCTCCACTCAAGGCAATTTATTGTTGTGAGTGGACTCTCTTCATTTAACGTACGGTTTAGGACAAATATTTCACATGTAAGGTACGGTTTGCATTGGCATTACTCCAATAGCCATAGGTATAGAATGGTCTAGGTATATATTGGCCATATGTGTTGTAAATACAACAATTATTAACACTAAAAGATGTCAGTCGAGTTTGTCTCGGTGTATCTTCTCGAAACTGACCGCTAGGTTGGAGACACTGGTAGATTCATTCTCAGAGTCTTAAACTCATAGGTAGCTAGGAAGGTAACTTGGATAGGACGCTCAATCCCCATCCTAGACTTGAGAAGTAGCATGTGTGAGTACAAGAAGTCCACACAACCCGTCGATAGTACCTTTGTTCCAAAATACAAGTATTTAGGACAAGCGACTAGTTTACTTTAGGTTCAAAAAATAATCTTAATTTATGTTTTATAAAAGCTACTTCCAAGTCCAACCGAGCGTCTAATAAGTGGTAGGGGATTTTCTACCCAAAAATAAAAATATTTATAATCATAAAATAGCGTTTATAATCTTAAATTAACTAATACTTAACGTATATTTATAATTATAAGATACCTACAGCAAATGAATTATTCTTCCAAATCTTAGGACTTCTTCATAACTAAAAATAGGAGATCAGTAGCATACAGTAGCGTTCAGATAGATTCATATAATGTACGGAATAGACTAGCTTTAATTATATTAATGAAGAGTCCAAAACCTGTCAAGCTTTCATAAAAGGACAAGGGTTATTACGGTACACAACACTTCCGGGTTCTACCACTAGATGATCACATTTGGCCAAATCTTCAGGTATTCGTAATAAAAGCACGCAACAAGAGTAGGTTTAATAAATAGGTACATAAAGTTTAAATTACAGTACAAACGCATTAGAGCTTATTACAAATTATTCCGCGTTCTCGAGCGTAGCGAGGAGATTCTTCAGTAGGCGTTAGTGCGTAGTGTTTTCATGTCGGGTAGCTTTATTTTTATGCACTACATTCCGGGGGGGGACGATAGTTGGTTGTTACAATATGGTGCGCGATGACCAGGACGGATAGCTGGGTTGTTACAATATCCTGACCCCGACTTCTCAATAACTACGTGTATCTGGAGATCATACTTACACTGGTCGGCTTTGACGAGTTGGCAAGAAATGTTCGTTGTTAATATCAGTCCTGAGTCGAAGATCGCCAATATCGGGCAGATACTAAAAATCCGCGGATCAGACTACAATTGAGAGCAGCCTGTGGTTTGATCTCTGGATAAACGTTAAGTAAGTAAGTTTTTGAATGATTATACTTGACTAGTAAGATGACGCATACTTATCGAAATTACTGGGCCGTTCATAAATTACGTCATCGTTTTTTGACGATTATTGACCCCCCCCCCCCCCCTCATCATCATCCTGTTATTCCTTGAAATGGACCCTCTCCGCCTAATAAAATGACTATAGTCATCCAATGGCCAGACCCCCCCCCCCCCCCCTGTTTTAAAATGACGTAATTTATGAATGGCCCCCTTGCTGTATTTAAAGTATGTCTGCCAATAACTTGAAAATACCTGAAAATACTGTAACAGACCCTGGTTTCATAATGAGTATTTGATTCATAAATTAATGAGTCCTACATTATTTTTCAAACACAAAATACATAGCTCAATGCAGTGAGTAATTGCACATAAAAACAGGCTTCTTCAATACTAATATTATATTGTGTCTTGTTTCCATTTCCTATAAAGTTCATATTCAAATCATGTTTGGAATTATTCGAGATAAAGATAATTTGTCCATATTGTTAACATATTTTTAACCTTCTCGCTTAGAACATAAGGACGGTATTTCAACAGATAATTTTGTCACAACACTGTCCATCTCAATTAATTTCATGTTGTAAATAATTGTTTTTATTTTAATGTGTTCAATGAAATTAAAAGAATAATCCGCCGACGCTCTTCTCCAGATTTTGTTATTAGCAGTCGGTAACCAAAGGCATCAAATAAATATGGGAAACCATCATTTTACCGAAAATAGTTTCATCGATTATCGTTTCCCATAACACTATTCGCAGAATTTCATCATCACACATGAATCATTCATCGAACTTCGTTAGATCGCTCATACATTTGCTCGAAATACCATTTACACAAAAATGAACTCATCGAATTTCACTTCAATATTTTATTTGTTCATCGACATAGTCGTTCATCGAATCGCCGTTACTATAATTTTGTTTTAACATAAGTTTCAGTTCCCAAAATTCTTATTACATAGAAAATCGTTTCATCTGTGTTTGTCACTTGATAATATTTACCTTTCAACGAACTGAGTAGGTACATTTCACCGAGACTTTGGACGTATACATAGAGCTCTAAGCCTACCCACCGCTCCCTCTGGATATCGGATTACCTTCCTATTCTACTTTAAGGCAGGCCAGTGTAGGTACGACGACGAGCGAAGCGAGGAGGAGTGTTAGGTGAACTGTGATCCTATAGCGCGCGAGCCGAGCGAGCGCAGCGAGCGTGCCGCGGCAGCGGCCGGCGAAGCGCCAGAACCGTTTTTTTAATATCACTTACTTAGGCTTAATATTACGTCTACATCGTATACGAAGCGTATATGAGTAAATGTGGACCTATTTTATCCATTAGGTATTATATACTTAGACGAAATGACCTATAGGTAAACGGCTTGGTAGAAAAATGAAATATTGATCGTGGCAATAAAAATATATGGAACGTACCAACATTGAACCGTGTTTCGATAAATTAATACTATACACAACTGACTATTCTATGAAAAGTAAATTCGATGAATCGTTACGCTACGATTTGAGACAAATTCGAAACGATTAACGATGAAAAGTTGTTCGATGAAATAAAAAACTATGAATTGATGATTATGTGAACAAGAAATACAACGAAATGAAATTCGTGGAATAGTTTTCGGCGAAATGTAAATCGACGTAATGCGTTTCGATAAAATGATAGACACCCAATAAATATACTTATACCTGATGATGATGTATTATGCGCATAAAACAACGAGTAAATTACTAATCCATTGTGGATTTACGTGCTTTATCCTTGATATCCGTATATTATTCTCAACATTCAAGATTGTGGCGTGTATAACCGTGTATAACCGTAGAATAAATTTAATTAAAAAAAAACATACCTGAGATTTCTCACAACGCTCTTACCACTTCGGAAATGTTTTAGGCCAAGGATCTTCACAATAAAGAGGAACTTCAGTTTGTAGTATTTCGTATATTGATTATTTGTATAATCATTTTCACTCCGGTTTTGCCCGTTACAAAGTGCCTTCCTCATTTAGTTTTTACTAAGATTCTTCCTACCCACATTTTTATGTGAAATATTCTGCCAGTGTTGCTAACACTACTAAGGGTCAATCTTACACAATCTAACCAGTTCCATAGTAAGCTCAATAAGGCGTGGCTATGGGTACTAGAAATAAATATTTATATGCATAGAAAACATCCAAGACTCAGGAACAAAGTAAACATGCAAGTCGGACGAATATTTTTTTTAAATTTAATATTTTTGTCCTTACCATCTTAAAAAATATATCACATAAAAAAAATATACAACTGAATTGAGACCTTCCTCCTTTTTTTGAAGTCAGAAACTATTGCAAGTATCGGGAAAGTTACAGGACGGTAGTTTCCGATATCCATTTCGATTGTTTTAATACTTCTGGAAAAAATCCACTTATGAACAAAAAGTTAACTAAATGCGTTTGAACTAAGTTGATCTTTACATTTTTTGATAACATTATTAGTAGGCAGAGATTTAGTCGAATCCTACCGCATGCGTATTATTTAATGATGTAATGATATTAATAATTTAAATTTCGGAAAATGGCATTAAGAACATGTTAAATATTATTATTATTACTAGAAGTATAAATGCCATTACAGACCTCTCGTCACGCCGCACCCGAAACGTGATACTTCGAAGCCATAAGGTTAAGGAACAACCCTAAGGTCAATATTTCATTGCATGTTTGAAAAACCAATACCTTTCCTTGAATGCCTTCTCAGTCCGGCGGTGAAGCGGGGAACCGGCGGAGTACACCAGCCTCAGCGAACTTAGATCGTACATGTCTTTGTCCATGTTGACCATCGTGTCCACTTCGGCGGGGACAGTGGGCATCGTGTCCACCTACAGGACGACGGAACACTTCAGACCCCGTATCATGGTTGGCTTTATCACACGATAAGTGACAGGATAGAGCGTCCGCCACTGGCTGACACCGTTACGATAGAGCGGCAATCTGTATTACATTACAGCTAGCTGATTTACAAACCAGGGTCATATTTTGCGGCGGGTCGAGGTTTAGCGGGATTGCCAAATGCCTCCATTAGGTACGACGACGAGCTAAGCGAGGACGAGTGTTAAGCAGAACTGCGACCCTAAGGCCAAGAACAGATGACCGCGCGCCGACGCGCGGATGGCTCGGCGCGCGGTTTAAAATTGTAACAAATCAATGTTGTTGTTTACATGACCGCGCGATTGATTTGTTACAATTTTAAACGCCGCTTCGAGCCAACCGCGCGTCGTCGCGCGTTCAGCTTTCTTAGCCTGAAGCATGTTCGGTTTTGGCGATTTGAAGGCCGCTGCCACCACATGCTCGCTTCTCTCGCTCGGCCCGCGCGCTGTAGGGTCGCAGTTCTCCAGTCCTCGTCCTCCTTGCTTCGCTCGTCGCACCTAACGTAGCCCTTTGACAATCCAGCGGATTTTCATTCAGCGGTATTTAATCCGCCTGATCGTCAACCCGCTGAATTAGAAAACAGCTAGCTGTAATGTAAAACGGTGGATTACACTTGGATGGTACCATGTGCCTGCGACAGATATACCGTTTAAGAGTTAGTTCATGCGATAGTTGCGCGGTGTGAGGGGTAACTGCGCCTGCGCACGGGCAGTTGAGTTCTGTATTCACACCCAGGAATGGGCATGCTCACTAGCTGATTTCTGAATGCTTATTATACAATTTCAAAGAGAGAATTTGTTTACGTTTAGTAGTGTACATACCGACAGCAGCGCCACCTACCGGGTCCAATTGTATTTTTAAATCATCCAGGAAACCATCGAAATACTTAAAATAGAAGTAAGGAGAGGCCGGGGAAGACCGATACCTGCGTTGATGGATCAAGCTAAAGAGAAAGTTAATGCAATGTCGTATCAAGTGGCCTCAAAACAGTGGCAGAAATAACAGACTGACGATTACTCCACTGACAAGAGCCCAGCTCTTACGTTTATGACGAAGATGATAGTAGTTGTGTTAACGGATTTACCGCTTACGTTAAATTTTAATTAGGTATATTAACGCTTAAAAGCTTGCTTTAGGCATGCGGCGGTCGTGGGTTCGAATCCCGGGTCGTACCAATGAGTTTTTCGGAACTTATGTACGGAATATTTACCGTTAGCTTTTCGGTGAAGGAAAACATCGTATGGAAACCGGGCTAAATCAATACATATAATAAAACTGAAGACGGTCGAAAGTCTGTACATGGAAGATATATTCGAAAAAAAATTGCTGGGGGTAATTAGAATCGATAAAAGATCACGATTCAAAAATTTTAAATTTTTGTCTGTTGTTTTGTTTATTTGTACGCGCATCACGTGAAAACGGCTGAACGGATTTTGATGCAAACTTTACTAATTGGTCGAGAATGTTCCCGGCCAACATATAGGCTACAAAAATTATAAAGATAATAGTGCAAAGGGGTTAAAAAATTGGGTTTGTATGGGAACTTCTTAAATCTATGAGCTAAAACTTGAAAATTGACAAGCATATACTTGAATAGAAAGTAAAAAGAATCCCATTCAAACTTTTAGCAAAATAGAGATAAAACGTGACAAAACCCGGGATGTAAAATAGTGGTAGGCGGCCAAACACTACAGTATATGAACCAAAACTGGTTGATACCTCCACAGATAGTAACTGTGAGACTAAGGGTGGGTTGCATCGACTTACGATTACCGATTCGCTCTGCATTTTCTATGCATGCATGTATAACGGGGAGTGCTCCGAGGAATTGTTCGGATTAATCCCTACCGCCTTTTTCGCCATCGTCCAACGCGACAACATTACCATCCTCACCACTTAGATGGTTGGCAGTCCTCAACTGTACGCTTCTCCAGAAAATTCCTGCCTCGCACAGCTAATCTGTGGAATGGATTGTCGCCTGCGGTATTTCCGGACCGATACGACCTTCAAACCTTCAAGAAAAGAGCGTACACCCATCTTAAAGGCCGGCAACGCACTCACAACACCTCTGGTGTTGCAGGTGTCCATGGGCGGCGGTAATCGCTTACCATCAGGTGATCCGTCTGCTCGTTTGCCTCCTATCACATGAAAAAAAGACCTATCAACGTTAAATATGGCGCTGACAGCTGTCAGTCCATTGAAACTTGTCAAACGTTCCATACATTCAGATTTTAACGAACACCGCTTACGATTACAGACGGTTTGGTGCAACTCACCCTAACTGTTAGAATAAGCCTAGACCTAAATTATATTGGAACTTCAGTCACTGACGACGTCGCTGTTCATATTGAAAAACCAGCAATCTTGATCTCTCCCTTCCTATATTTGCTATGAAATCAGAGGTCATCTAAAGTGGTGATAATTGAGTATCTATCTATGGTATGATTTTTTTAAATGTAGAAAACTCCCGTGATTTTCTAAAATATTATTGGGAGCGCATAAGGAGCGCCCCCTAAAGGGATATTTTGGGCCTTTCATTCCTACGAAAACCTCAGCCTCCGCTATGCTTGTTCTTCGCTAGCCTCCCGGTTTACCTTCGGGATTTTGGCCCTCAAGCTTCGCTGGCAAGACACTGGAAGATAATGGGTGTCCTTAGGTGTCATTGCTGGTATTGAGACGTACTCAGAAGGTTTGCTTTGGGCCTTACATTCCAACGAAAAGGCCTTGATTGCCTCGCACTCACCTTCGGAACTTTGGCCTGGGATTTCGCTTGCAAGACACCTGGGGATAGTACGTGTACGTGGGGGCTCGCCATCAGGTTTCACCGCAAGACACCGGGAGATAGAGCGCGTTCTGGAGGAATGTTTCGAGTCTTTCACTTCAACGACAAGCACCGCCTTTGGCCTCGCTTGCCTCGCCACTCACCTACGGGATACTAAGTGTCCGTGAGGGGTCGCTTGCCTCGCAGCTCATGCTCGGGACTTTGGCCACAGGTTTCGCTTGCAAAGACACCTAGGGACTGTAAGTAACCGCCGTGGGGGCTTGCCTTTGGGTCTTCGGCCCTCGAACTCGCCTAGGTAGCGGTCTCTAAGAGCATGCTATAATTCCTACGAGAAGCTCACCCTTCGGCTTCGCTTGGTTCCCCTTTTATCTTCAGAAATTCGGTCCTCAGGTTTGGCTTGCGAGGTTACTCGGAGATAACGAGCATCCGTGGGGGATCGGGCCTTAGGCCCTCGGGTTCGCATTGAGTCCGCTCTCTAAAGGATTGCTTTAGGCCTTTAATTCCAATGAAAAGCTCGGCCTTCGGCCTCTCTTGCCTCACCGCTCGGCACTTTGGCCTCAGGTCTCGCTTCCAAGACACCTTAGGATAGTGAGTGTCCGTCGGGCTCGCCCTAGGGTCTTCGGACCTGGGGCTCGCAGGGAGCGCTCGGTAAAGAATACTTTGGGCATCTATGTAATGTTATTGACAGCCAAGTTTATGAGGGTGTTTATTCAGATTCGAAGAGAATTTGAACTGTTACACGCACAGTCTATGGAAATGAAGTCTTTATTTTCAGTCAGTAAGCTTAGTATGGTTAAACATAGGAATACCATGTAAACCATAATTTATGCGCGTACGAAGTCGCGGGCAGAAGCTAGTAATCCCAATAAGTTCTAGTTTTCCCTCTGAGTTGGAAGGTCAGATGGCAGTCGCTTTCGTAAAAACTAGTGCTGCCAAATCTTGGGATTAGGTGTCAAAGCGGAGTCAGGGCTCCCACAGGGGCATTAAGGTAACGGCGCCTATTACCGGAGGTATCAAATTCGGCTACCATTACCGTGGCATTTTCAAATACGAATTTTAAAAGCAAACCGTTCGATTTACAATAAAACATACTTTCCACAAATGAAACCTAATTTAGTTGAATAACGGTCCTGTTTACGCAAATGTGTGTGAATGAAATAACAAGCACGCAATCCGTCAGTTTCTGCGACGGCGGCGTAGGAAGAGGTTGTGTCATACAAACGCATGGCGTCACTGGTAAGTATACCCGAATCTTATTTATTATTTCACGCAATACCTATGACAATTGAACAAATGCTATGGATTTTAAATGGTTATCTATAGTTTTCTGCACAACTTTTGCGTACTCGTTATATATTTTTTGGCCTGGAATAGTACATTACTGCAGAATCCAGTAAGTAAGCCTCCCTGGCCAAGTATGAGTTAACCGGTTATATACGAGGCCAGGATGGCTTTTTTATTGGTTGAGGCTTGTATAATGCTTTTCTCAAAAATGAAAGAAAGTTTAACAACAAATTCGTTTAATTAATATTGAAGGTATCATTCATATTACGGCAATTACAATTACTGATATATATTGTGATCGATTTACCGGAAGCATAGAATACACAGACCATAAACTTGTCGGCTGCATTGTGTGGTGAAGAAAGCTGAAATATGCCAAGCATACATTTTGAGACCAACTGTTGGCTTGTTTTTCTGCCTTCCACTTCATAAATTTTTCATAAGTTTTCATATATCGCACCTTGGATTTTGGAGGAAGTAAATTGTTTTTTGCTAATTCGGCCTCAGCTTTTAAATCAGGAGGAGTGCCACCTATTTCCGAATCAGATTTCACTTTCACGCGCTAAATTAAAACACACATTGTCGCAATTGAATGTGAAATCCCGCCAGTCGTTTTATTTTACTAAAAAGTTTGCGTTTAGTTTTGAACATTGTTCTATTTTTACATTACATGAATTTTTTTGTAAAAAAATGTTAATTATTGTTTTTGAAACTCCATGTTAATTTTGGAATGGAAAGTTTTAATCCAACATGATTTATAAACTGGAATTATTAAATCCCAACATAAAATCCCACACTTATACATCTACAACATTACTAAGTACAAAACGCAACGTGCATACTTCTTCTGCGTCGCGTTAAGTGTCACAGACTATAAAATGGCTGTTTAAAAGGACTTTAAGGCTCCAAATATATATCTATCTCTTAAATGTCATACCTAAAAGAGAGATAGATATATATTTGGAGCCTCCCTCCTATAACCATGTTATAATGGCTAAACTCTAATCTGTGTCTGGTACTGTTTTTTTTAAACAGATCTAAAGAGGATGACCTACTGTCCAGTAAGTAAATTACATACTTACTTACTGGACAGTAGGAGATTCCAAATTTAAAATTTCGCTTCTTACTGGACAGTTGTGAATAAGTCTCCGGTAGAGTTCACTTTCTGGATACTTTTTACAGATGTTATGGCAACATTACATCCCATTTTAGAGAAAATTCATTTAAAATGGAATATAAAATACAGCGGTGATAGACGCCATTTTTAGTTGGGGAAACTAATACCGTGGCATACCACGGTAATAGTTAAGTCGGCGATTTGCTTCTTTGTGCTTTATTTTTTTATATGTCATCGATTATAAAATCTATTACAGCTTTTCGAATCTTGATCTATTGACGCTATTAAAGAACTATTTCCGTGGTATGGAAAGTATCCAACAAACCCTTAATTTTTAACCAAAACTTTAGTACTGAATCTGCAGTTTCTATGGAAACCCTTATTTTGTCATGTCTTTTAAATATTGTAATAATTAACTGTATTTACTTACCAGTTATGTGATTTTGGTTTTGTATCAAGCTTGTAATATGTATGTTTGATTTGTAATGAAAATAAAATTGTATCCTAAAGTATTGATGGATCGGAATTAGACTTTACAAAATTCCAAATTAAGTCTATTACCGATGGTAAGATCCCACAACAATCGGTAATAGTAACTATGGGAATTTTTTACCGACCCATCCAATATTTGTTTGGGTCGATAATAGGTTAAAAAGAAGTATCTATTACCGAGTGACATTTTAGTTTTCTCTTAAAATAAATCACATCTAGGGTTCCGTTCGTACAATTTCATTTGATAAAATTGATTTCTCTGGTTCGTATTATTAAGATGTGTGGTGAACGGAGATAATAACTTAATAACATATCCCAGCAAAATTTGTAAATTAAATAAAGTCCTTAAACATTCAAACAACCCGGAAACGACACATACGTATAGATAAAGGTGTTACTTACCTACACAAAACGCAAAATATTATTTCCGAGTCATTTAGCCTGTTAGTATGCTCAGTTAGTATTGTACTTATTAGGTCTTTTATAATACCCCGTATTTTATTTATTTAATCTTTGAATACAAAATACCGAATCCATAGTATAATGTAATGTAACTGTGATTTAATAAAAGGTAGTCTTTACCTGCTATGTATGCAAGTAGTAGTTATTCTTATAACCAGTAGACATCATTTTGTTGATTTAAGTATGTTTAATGTTTTCTTTATTTTTATATAGTACGGAACCAAAGTCATGAATTTTCATTTGAAAGCCATTACCACGGTAAAAGAAGATTCTCCTTTCGTGGTTTCAATCATTATTTTATCAAAAATAATAAACTAAACTTGGTTCAAAAAGTTACGACTCTGAAAGTTAAATAAACACTCTTCAATTAAAAAAAAATCTAGGACGTTAAGGAGCTTTCATACCCATAATTTTTTATAATCATTTGAAAACTACCTCGCGTACCACGGTAATAGGCGCCGTTACCTTACCGGGAATAATCCTAGGAGGATGAACGCTTTAGTTCCAATAATCAGCGATCTGCAGATTCAGAGATAAATTAGAACCTAAAAAGTGCGAATAGGTCGATAGACATATACCTAGTAATAATTACCTTTAAATCTTGTATCATCTTCCAATTGTCACCTTCATTTTCAGAATATATCACAGTCTTCCCAGCGCATAAAGATGCACAAATCATAAAAAAGTCATATGTCGTATGGGCGGAAGCGATGAAGGTGGTTTTCAAGATCTGTCCTTCAATTTGGTGAGAATCGAAATCATTGTACCTGAAATCATAAATACTTCATCATCGGCATCATCATATCAACCGAATATAGACCCGATATAAAGACGAATTTTAACTTCATATTAACTAATTAAGTTCTAAGTTCAAAGTTTTACTTGATAGGTTAAATTAGAATTGCATGTTTCCTATATCCAAGAGAAGACGTATTGTAACCAACTCCCACCAGTTCACTTACCACTGATTGGCATGTTGCACTCCACAATACAGTTGAGGTGGGTGAGCAGCACCCCTTTGGACATGCCGGTGGTGCCGGACGAGTACGCGACCAGCGCAACGTCACGCGCGCCGCTCACAGCCACCGGCTCGAACGTGACGACGTCCACGGGCCTGGACACCATAGCTTTCACATTCAACTCAATGTCTTCGATAGCCTCGAACCTAATTAATGTCTCCACGAAATCTAAACCCTTCAGCAAATCGCTGTATGCTTCCCAAAACAGGCGAGTACAGATGATGTACTTTGGTTCTGTAAGGTTCAACTTGTGCTCCAGGACAGCTGGAAGTAGATTTTTACAGTAAATTCATTGCCGAGTCAGAAATGAGCATTGGGAGCCGACAAATGGGATATACAGTACTGTGACTAGGCAGACGACGACGGAACACATAACCCTACCTACTAAATAAATTGTTCGCTACTGACACTTACTCGGTGTCACCGTAAGCGGGCCGATGCACGGATGCGGCATGGTCAGACGTATGGGAACGGTGACCGAGCGGCGGCCGACTTAGGCGGTGCTTAAATCGATTGTTTGCCACCAAGTCATTATGAATAGATTGCAGATTTTTATCAATAAAAAATGAAACTACAACATAATAACACAGGTATCATATCACTGAAGTATTGACATTTGAAGGCTCCCATCTCGCCCGACAGTACCTAGTATTATTAGTACCGAGGCCCGTGGCTGAGACTATGAGTCATCCGCAGCGCTACCAACCTCTGCCACATTGCAACTCTATATAGGTACAGGTGGCGCCGGTGAGTATAACGGCGAGCCGGGTGGGCAGCACGGCGACGCGGTGCTCCCCCCCCACCAGCACCGTGTCCCCCCGCCCCGCCCCGCGCTGCGCCAGCGCAGCCGCCAGCCGCAAGGCATGCTGCGTGAACTCGCTGTAGCTTAGCTTCTCACCCGTTGTGCAGTTATGCTGTAAATGTTACAAGAATTTGATCAGCATTTACTGATTTACACAGAATATATTTATTATGTATCCACATAATTGGCTAAATAGGTATTATAGTGGTAGCCCTACGCTTAAAAAAACCGCAAATCGATGTACAGTTTAGCCGTTTGGCACACATACTATAGGGCAAAACAATTTTTTTGCCCCAGTTCCTAAAAAAAAATCCCTTAGAGAGGGAGTGCCGATTTTTTTTTCTTTTTGTATGGGGAAAAAAAAAATCCAGAAACCTATCGTGTGTAGTATCATATGAAAGGGCTTTTCGAGGCGATTCTAAAAATATACCAAATCAGTACATTTTAGCCATATTTTTTTCATTGAAACAAAAATAATTTTCGAAACATACCAAGTTTGGGCTCCTCCAGACACGATATGGCTGATTTTTTTCACATTCAATATACTACAAATGATACGTGATATCCTCATATCTAACCTCAAAAAAGCAATTTTGAAAAGGATTAAAAAAAAAAAAACAACTTATTAATCATAAAATGATACGTAGTATCCATATATCCAACGGGAAATACCTCTTTAACCCTTTAACTGCGCTTTTTCATCAGTTGGTATAGTTTGGTTAGTATTTGTCACAAAATATCAAGGTAATATATAAGGATAAGGATATCAAGATATTAATGTATCACAAATGATCCGTCATATCTTTATATCTAACCCCAAGAAAGGAATTTAGAAATAATATCATATTATTAAGAATCAGAAACGGGTTTGATTATAAAAAGGAAATTTATTAATAATTGAACACAATAGAAATTACAAATCAATAATTGGAAAAAGAACCAATAAAATGAACGACTAAGTTACAGCGATAATTACAAAGAGCACACAATCTTACGTCTACCTCGTACGACGGATGGCAGTCAAAAGGGGCCAGGACACCTCCCACCATACCTTTATACTGTCAACTGTCATGCCCCACCACAACCTAACCTAAAATGCCTAACACGGCCTCTCCTGATATCCTGACGTCCTCGTCGGGTTAACTTGTACAGCTAGTCCGTTTCTGACAGAGCCTCGCCTCGTGGGGTTTCTGCTTCTATGTAGTCTAGTCTCGTTGAAGGCCCTGGCACTGGCTCGCCGGTCAATGTAGGCTCAGATTGGGTCTGACTTGAAGGAAGGTCTGGCTGGACTTGCTCTGTGTCATCATTCTCTACTTCACCATCTGCTAATACGGAAAACATAACGTTACAAATCAGTATTGAGTTTTGCGCCCTTGATATCATTAGTTCCATACTAGTTATATCAGGTTAGTAAAGTTAGCTACACATCACCTCATAAAAGTAAGTACTTATCTGAATGTCTGTGTTCTCAAATTAAAACTAATAAATAACTGTCTGTTTGAAAGTAAGACATAGGTACTGCTTCGTCAGTCTTACACAAAATCTAAACCTTACTTAGAACTCCATACATTCACATATGTAAATATCAAATTAACAGAACAAATCACATAAAATTAATACATGCTTAGCAAAGAACACCGTGTGCGTACATCGTACGGTGACTGATCGGTTTGCAAAGCCGATCAGCTTCCGAGGTCGCGGGTACACCTATCAGTGTACCACAGCGACAGACAGAAGGTCATGGATGCACCCCTCGGTGACCCATAAGACAGACAGGAGGTCGGGAGTGCAATCACCAGTGCACCACATCGACAGAAAGGTCAAGAGTGCACCCATCAGTACACTACATTGACAGAAAGGTCGACAGTGCTCCCATCAGTGCACTACATCGACGAGTAGAATCCAACAGATACACTGCTGTTGGATTATATGGTTTGCACACTCACCTTCAAAAAAAACAGAGCATGACTCGGGAGTCCATTCTCCTCCCCAGGGAACCATGTATTGAGCAGCAGCGTAGGTTGTTTTCCCGTATGATCCAGCCACAAGCTTTAATTCATAGCGGCTTTGAGGAAGAATACGCACCACTCGGTATGGACCGCGCATCCCATGGTCCAGCTTTCCCTTCGATTGAGAATACTTTATCACGAAAACAACATCGCCTTCCTGGAATACACGAGGCGAACACCTGTTTTGATTAGTACGAGCATCCATCGCTGTCTGGTTCTGATTTAAACGTTCGGCCGTCCTCTGTCTGACAGCTTCCCTTCTTGACTCACGATTAACTGAGGTTGATTCCAACGTGACCTCTCGCAGCAGAACTCGAATCGCGGGCGTGGTATTCTCGTGGCCAACCAACAGGTTTAAAGGAGAAGTTTGCGTAGTTTTCTGCTGAGTTATATTGAGGATCAGTTGAAGATTCCATAACTCCTCAGCCCAATCGTGCTTTTTGTAGTTGACTTCAACTCTAAGCATATTCAGGACAGTGCGAGCATAACGTTCCACTTGACCATTGGCATGATGCATTTCAGCAGTAATATGGTGGAGCTCAATTCCCAAAACCTGCATCCATGATTTGAACCCAGATGACTCAAACATTCGACCTCTATCGGTCACTATGACACGAGGCGTACCAAACAGGGATATAACGGTCTTACAGACTTGTTTCAGTGTTTCGAAATCTTGTCGGCGAATGGGTGTGAGAAGGCAGAACTTTGTAAATGCGTCAACGACTAGCATTATATGTTTAAATCCTTTCGACTCTGGTAAAGGGCCCAAAACGTCGAAATGCAAGGTGTCGAATGGAACATCAGGCTTTGGCCAAGAGGTAATAGGCTGAAGGGGGGCGCGAGGAACACGTTTGTGTGCAACACATGTTATACAGTGACGTATATATTTCTTTACAAAAGCTCTAAGGCCGGGGAACCAAAAATGTCTAAGTATGAGTTCTAGTGTTTTATCAGCACCGATGTGACTGTGCTCATCGTGAAAAATTCGAAGGAGACTTAAGCGTTGTCCCTTAGGAATGTAGCAGAGGAGCCTTGACTCCTCCCCAACATGAGTATACCGGTAATAAAGGACGTCATTTTGTAAATGATAGCGAGACGAGTCTAACTCTCCCTGTCTTAAAGCCTGAATCATATTACGAGTCTCTTCATCCCCAGCTTGGGCAATCTGAGCCCAATTACGCGGTCTTTCAATATTATTAACTGGATGGCTAGGGTTACGGCTCAAATAGTCCGCATGCGGCAACATGGCGCCCCTTCTGTACGAAATGGTAAAATTAAAATCTTGCAAGTAAACCCACCACCTTGCCACACGCGCCAATAGATCCCTTTTGCTCTGAGTAGCTTTCAATGCATTACAATCAGTAATCACAGTGAAATGCACTCCGATCAAATAATGCCTAAAGTGCCGCAATGACTTTACCACAGCCAGGGTCTCGAGCTCGTACGAGTGATACTTGGGCTCAGCGCCTTTAGTCACCTGGCTGTAGTATGCAACCACACGCTTAATATTACCCGGATGTGTTTGCATCAAAACAGCACCGTAGCCCAAACTACTGGCATCGGTATGCACTTCCGTGGGTAAGCTGGGGTCAAAAATGGCTAGGACGGGTTCACTTGTCAAGCTCGAAATGATCTCCTGTCTAACTCTCTCCTGGTCAGTCCCCCAAATAAAATCAACATTTTTGCGTGTTAAACCTGCTATACATGCCGTTTTAGTTGAGTAATCTTTAATGTATTTTCGGAAATATCCCGCTAATCCGAGAAATTGTCGTACTTGTTTTACGTTTTGAGGGGGGCGTGAATTTACTAAAGCCTCAACTTTGTTAGGTGAAGGGCGGACTTCCCCATTAGATATAACGCGACCTAAGTACTCAATTTCAGTGCACAGAAACGAACACTTTTTGAGGTTGATAGAGAAACCAGCTTTGGTTAAGGTACCAAGCACCTCTTTCAAGGTCTGAAGGCCTTCGTCAACAGTATTGGAAAGGATTAAGCAATCGTCTATGTACACCAAAACTTTTCCAGCTTCTATAAATTCCCGTAACGTGGTACTTATGATGCGCTGATAGACTATAGGCGCGTTAGCCAAACCATACGGCATTTTCAAATATTCGTAGTGACCTTCAGGGGTCACAAACCCAGTGAGGGGCACAGATTCTTCATGTAGTCTGATCTGGTGGAATCCTGTAGCCATGTCTAATGTAGTAAAGTACCTACACTTCCCTAAGCGATCCATATGATCGTCGATCAGCGGCAAAGGATATCTATCCTTGACGGTTACTTTATTTAGGGCTCGAAAATCGACGCACATACGGTCAGATCCGTCCTTCTTTTTGACTAACAAGACGGGGCTAGCATAAGGTGACTCTGACTCGCGTATGATACCCTTGGACAATAGATCTTGAATGATGTCGCGAACCTTTAGTTTTTCACTATGAGACATCTTATATGGCCGATAATGTACGGGGTCATTGCTGTTTAGTCGAATACTCATGCTTCCAGTATTAACAGTGGAAGTAGCGGTGCCAGAAATCATGTGTTCAGAATATTCTTCTAAAATTGTTTTTAATTCGGCCAACTTGCCATCGGTTAAAGACGTATTTATTTCAGGCTGCGTATTCGACTCCACTGTTGATACTGTTAGAGGATTTGAATCGCGAAAAATGTGTTGATTATTCTTAGTGCGTATATAGATTACACCGTCCCTGTTGAGTACATCTGTACCTATAATGACTGGAGCGTTCATACATTCCGCTGGGACCACTAACAGATCTACTTGCAGCGAAATGCCCTCTAACTCGATAGTCAGCGTCACGTACGAATTAACGTGAGTTATTGACTCACCTACCCCTTTTATTTGACAGTTGGTAGGCTTCCTAGCGCACGAAAAATGATTCGCAACGGAAGATGATATTAATGAAACCCCTATAGCACCACTGTCAATTAAAATGTCTACTGGAATGCCCTGAATAACACCTACCACGATATCACTACGCTGGTGCAAAGGCGCAGAGCAAAAGTTAACTTTTTTATTATTAATATTGCGTTGTTGCTCAACACGTTGTTTCGCAAAACATGATTTAATATGGTGACCCGGCTTCTTGCAGTATGCACATGTCTTTGCGTTTGAACTACTATTATTATCGGGTGGAGCCTGCTTGGATGAACCTGACGCAGAAGGCTTTGACTGCTTAGGGCACGACGCTTGTCTATGACCGGGTTCACCACAACCATAACATTTAGCCGGTTGAAACACCTTAAAACCCTGTGATTTGTCTTTGCCCTCACGTTTAAAATTACCGTGACGTCCTGCACGATTATCTACGACTGCATTTTTTGAGGGCTTCATAAAAGTGGATAAGTAATTGACCAAATCAGCGGGTTTTAAGTTTGCGTTCGTTGCCGTTGCTTTTATTTGAGGGTCGGTTATACCTCGCAAAACAATATCCGTAGTCAAATCTTCACTAAGACCCTTCACTATACGTAGCCGTAACAGTGTCTTACGCGCATACTCAGCATAGGTATGAAATTTATCAGAGTTAGTGGACATAATCTCAAACAAAATACCCGCTGAATCTATTTTCTTGACACACAGAGGTTTAAAATCGATTTTGAAATTGGTCCATGATCGATCGTTTGACACCCACTCGTTGAGCCATGATTTAGCATCACCCTTTAAACAATTCGCTACACGTGAGAGACATTCACGATCATCCCATTTGTTTACAAGTTTAGCCCTATCAACTTCACTGAACCACGAATCGACATCGTGGATGCTGGGATCAAAATTAGAAACATAATAGCGTTCAGTATTTACATTCTTTAATGATTGAATCGCTTCCACGATTTTGTTCGTAACTGGTTCAGCCAGGGGTCCGGCAGGTACTGGGGTGTGCGAGCGCTTTTCTAATGCATCCAAACGCGACATCAAAGTGTTAAAAGACTCACTATTTTTTTCCTTTGGCGGCATAGGAGGCGTGTACACTGATCGTGAATATCTCTTACTGCAATTAGCATTTGTTGTACAAGCTGCACGATTTGGCGAATGTTTATCACGAGAACGACGGCTTCGTGCATTCAACCGCTGTCGACGCGAACATTTAGTTAACGGCGAAGGAGTACGTGAAAAGCTACGCGAGCACCGGCCCCTTGAACGCCTATCCCGTGAACGTCGATTCCGCGAACGCTGATAGCGTAGCGAACTACTACGCGAATGAATTCGCGAGCGCCGGGCATGTGGTGATCGATCACGCGAATAACTAATTGAGCCACTACTCCGAGAACGTCGTCTCCGGGAACGTTGATTACGCGAACGTCTACTGCGCGATTCAGGTGAGCGCCTATTACGCGAACGTGAACGGCCTGAACTACCCATCTTCACAAACTAAGATACGGTTGATACAATCAACAAAATGAAATACACACACAAACAAAATGATAACGGTAAGCAAATGTGATGTTAAGTTTTAGCGTAGATAAAACAAAAACAAAAGAGGGTATGTTGATAAATTAAGTAAAGATTTAAACTGAATCAAATCACAATCATTGGTTAAAAAAAATACATCAGAATGCAATGTGGGAATGTTTTCTTCTATCCAACTTCTGATATTAAGAATCAGAAACGGGTTTGATTATAAAAAGGAAATTTATTAATAATTGAACACAATAGAAATTACAAATCAATAATTGGAAAAAGAACCAATAAAATGAACGACTAAGTTACAGCGATAATTACAAAGAGCACACAATCTTATGTCTACCTCGTACGACGGATGGCAGTCAAAAGGGGCCAGGACACCTCCCACCATACCTTTATACTGTCAACTGTCATGCCCCACCACAACCTAACCTAAAATGCCTAACAATATAGTTTTTTTTTTATTTGATTGTTTCACTTGGTAATATTGAAAAATTAAAAATATACTTAATGCAATTATTTTCAAAATTGCTTTTTTGAGGTTAGATATGAGGATATCATGTATCATTTGTGGTATATTGAATTTTAAAAAAATCAGCCATATCGTGTCTGGAGGAGCCCAAACTTGGTATGTTTCGAAATTTATTTTTGTTTTAATTAAAAAAATATGGCTAAAATGTAATGATGTGGCATATTTTTAGAATCGCCTCATAAAGCCCTTTCATATAATACTACACACGATAGGTTTCTGAAAAAAAAATATTTTATTTCCAAACAAAAAGAAAAATGTTTCGGCACTCACCCCCTAACAGAATTTTTTTTAGGAACTGCGGGTCAAAAAAATTGTTTTGACCTCTAGTATGCGTGTGCCAAACGGCTAAACTGTACATCGATTTGCGGTTTTCTTATGAAATTGGGCTTGTGTGGGGCTTCCACTATTAAGTAGTAGCGTTGCACAGGAAGGTGTCTGAGAGGTTCGACATTAGTAGGAACATAGTTTACACGGGTGTTACGACATATTTATTTAGATATCTTCACGAACGACCAAAATAAAAGCAACCTACTCAAATTAAATCGTAAACTTCGGAGATAAACTCAGAAAAAGTGTTTTTTATTTTAGATTTTTGGTCATAAATTTGAAACTATTCATAATGAAGATAATTTTAAAGATATCTCTTTAGCATGTGCTAACGAAGCCATTTCGCACGATACCCCACATGATACAGTCGCATCACTTTAAATTCAGGGCCCACCACTAGGTAGGTTGTATAGAGAGCCTATTTAGGTGTTTTCAGACTTTGAAGACCTTGCTTGCTGCCAAATTGCAAAATTCCTGGTCAACAGGAAGTACCCTATTCTACGGTAAGGCATTAAAAAAATCATCGCTTACCCAACTAGTGCGCTCGGGGTCCTGTTTCCGCAGTTGGTCGAGCATATATTTGCCAAAATTTAAATGCGCTGGCACCAGCTGTTTTCTCTCGGCGTGCACTAACATGGCGTGGTTGTCTTTAAATAAGTAGCTAACACGTATACCACCGGTGCCTACAGCCTGAATAAATTCAAGTAATTTAATTATTGCATTTATGTTGTTTCATAAAGGTGGTAAGTGTTACAATATGGACGTATCAAACACGAGCACTGCAAGGGCATCGAAAATGTAGTTTTTAAATTAAAAACTAACAGAGCTTCAAAGTTATATAATGGCTATAACAAATCTCTTTGCATCGAAGTGTAGTTAATGCTTGTTGGTGTAAGGTAGTGGTGATATCGTCAGTTTGTTTAGGTACTATTGTAGAGATTTTGTGTAAGAATTTACTTTGTTATAATAAAGTCTTCTAAGTATTCACTTATACTTAGAATAATACGCTTTATTTAAAAGGATTTAGTTCAATCAAGAATTTGTTTTCTATGCTTTTTTTTTTTAATTTTATCTAGATTCCCATTGCCTACTTATGAAAACACCTGGCCAAACAATGTATGTCGCGACGGCTCGCGATGTTTCATATAAGCAAATACAAGAACACTATCTGACAACCTAACCTTCTTGTAATGATTTCCGCACTATTGTCTATGGTAAGACATTTGAATTAACCATTTTTTCATAACTAAGATTTACAAGCTCATGTTACTAATTATTTTCAAGTCGGCGTATTAGTTTAAGTGGTTGGTGAGATCACGAAGAGCCGATATTCTTCATAACATCTAATCAAAGCTAAGTGGTGTTTAATAAAAGATTGATATCTCGGAAGTGCTAGCCAGTGGTTTTTGGTATGATGTTGGCCTCCGAGATATGCCCTCACTTCTACGTATTAATACTCGTATACATCGATGAATGGTGAGAACCATGATAATATCTTTGGCCACCTGCAGAGGTGTAATGTAATGTGCGCGGCACAGATACTAATTCCACGCGCCACAGCTAGTGGGTAAGGCGTGAAGGCATTAACCGCTGGACCAGGGTGTAGGTTAGGTAAGGTGGTAATCTCGGTCATGAAGTTGACGTATCCCGTAAGTTGTGTGTTCATTGGGATGTTGGTGAGACCCACCATACTGGTCGGCAGTGGTACGTAGGTCATGGTGGAATTCTCGGTCATGAAGTTGGCTTACCCGTAAGGTGTGTATTCATTGGGTGTTGGTGAGGTTCCACCGCTAAAATGCTGTATATGTGTATATGAGGATGATCTCCTGTGTGTGGTATATTCCCGGAGACATCAGTGGTTTGGTACTAGAAGCGGTGGGCATAGTGACATGAAGTCATAAATTCATCTTTAAACAGGTCGTGAGATGTGACATCGCAGCAGTGTCCTGACTGCGTCTGAGCCATGGTGGGCTAGAGATGAGGTGTCAGCCCTTGAGGATATATGTTCAAGGTATGAGCGATGTTGCAATTACTTAGAATCGACACATCACCGTTTATAGGGATAGAGCAATATTAAATAAGGCGAAGCAGAGATAACATTTAATAGGATACTGAATTCAGACATAAAATAAACCTAATTGTAGAGCACAGGCAATTTATACCATTTATGAACGCCGTCGGAACCCCACGTCGGCGACAATGTATTAATTCATTATTATTTAGAGACCAACATGGATTATTGTTAGTACGACTTAGCTTCATATTAGTAACTAGCTTCTGCCCGCGACATCGTACGCGCATATTATTATGGTTTAGGTACATGGTATTCCTATGTTTAACCATACTAAGCTTACTGACTGAAAATAATGACTTTATTTCCATAGACTGTGCGTGTAACAGTTCAAATTCTCTTCGAATCTAAATAAACATCCTTATAAACTTGGCCGTCAATAATATTACATAGATGCCCAAAGTAGTCTTTACCGAGCGCTCCCTATGCGAGCCCCAGGTTCGAAGACCCTAGGGCGAGCCCGACGGACACTCACTATCCTAAGGTGTCTTGCAAGCGAGACCTGAGGCCAAAGTGCCAGAAGGAAGAGGGGGCCAGACGCAAAGAGAGGCCGAAGGCCGACCTTTTCATTGGAATAATACCTAAAGCAATCCTTCAGAGAGCGGACTCAATGCGAGCCCGAGGACCTAAGGCCCGATCCCCCATGGATACTCGTTATCTCCGAGTAACTGTAACGAAACCTGATGAGGCTGAAACCGGCTGAGCTTTTCGTAGGAATGACAGGCCCTAAGCATGCTTTTAGAGAGCTGTCGCTATCTGAGCTCGGGGGCTGAAGGCCCGTGGGTGAGCCCCCACGGGCACTTACTATTCCCTGGTGTCCTGCATGCGAAACCGGAGACCAAAGTCCAGAACCCGGCCAGGAAACTTTTCGTAACAATGAAAGATCCAAATCAAGTCTTAAAAAAGTACTCGGGAGCTGAAGGCCACTTACCTACATTATACTATCCCCAGGTTGCAGAGAGGCCAAAGGCCGAGCTTTTAGTTGGAATGAAAGGCCCACAGCATCCCTTTAGAGAGCGCTCTCAATGCGAGCCCCTACACCATCACTCATTGTCTTCGGGTGTCTTGCAAGCGAAACCTGAGGCTCAAATTCCCGAAGATAAAAGGGGAGTCAAGCGAAGCCGAAGGGTGAGCTTTTCGTAGGAATGAAATGCCCATAGCATGTTTTAAGAGACGGCTACCTATGCGAGCTCGAATGCCGAAGACCCAAAGGCAAGCCCCCACGGCGGTTACTTACAATCCCTAGGTGTATTTGCAAGCGAAACCTGTGGCCAAAGCACCGAACATGAGCGGCGAGGCGAGCAAGCCCTCACGGACACTTACTATCCCGTAGGTGAGCAAGGCCTTTTCCTTCCTTCTGAGAACGGTCTCAATACGAGCAATGACCCCTAAGGACACTCATTATCTTCCGGTGTCTTGCAAGCGAAGCTTGAGGGCCAAAATCCCGAAGGTAAACGGGGAGGCATACGAAGAAGAAGCGTAGCGGAGGCTGAGGTTTTCGTAGGAATGAAAGGCCCAAAATATTGTAACACGGCAAACCTCCGCCGCGCGGCCGCTAGCGCACTGGCCGGCGAGAAAGAAAACTCATAGGATTTTCACGGCCGTGTTTTGTTTTTTCTTCGGGAAAATAATTGCTGACAGATTGGATAGAGATTTCTTCTATTTTAAAACATAAAAACTAATGTTTTATGTAATGCACATTACTTATAAATAGTGTATATAGTTAATGCATACAAGGGCTGCCACTTAAGCAGGTATGTTTTGTATCAAGTTCTGTGCTCTGTATATATTTTTTGTTAAACCCAATCCAAGCCTCATTTAGCCGTCACTGGTCTAAACCTTATGAGGCTCGGATGGGTTTGAATCTGAGCTAATAAAAAGGATTGCTTCCAGCCCTTTATGCCTCGTAGTCTTCAAACTTGATCACTGCTTGGCTGCTGGATATACCTACGTCTGCGCCGCCGCCTCCGAGCAACCTAAAGGCGAGCCCTAGACCTACCCAGCCCAGCGAGAGCTCCAAGGCAATTTAAACTACAAACGTCTCATCGGAACTTATCAGGCCAGTGACTTTTAGCTTGTAACATTATTCCTCTGTACTGACTGATTAATTACCCAATTTGTACATATATCGTCTTCATTTTAATTATTATATTTTATTGTAAATAAAATATTAGTTTTATTTTCACCCGCCGGCTAGCCGGGCTACAATCTCCCTTTAGGGGGCGCTCCTTATGCGCTCCCAATAAAATTTAAGAAAGTTACGGGAGTTTTCTACATTAAAAAATTCATATCATAATAGATACTCAATTCTCACCACTTTAGATGACCTCTGATTTCATACCAAATATAGGAAGGCAGAGTTGCTGGTTTTTCAATATGAACAGCGACGTCGTCAGTGACTGAAGTTCCAATATAATTAGGTCCCTTATGTCTAACAGTTACTATCGGTGGAGGAATCAACTAGTTTTGGTTAATATTTATTTATTTATTTATTTATTTATTTATTTATAAAAACAGTTTTATGACATTACAATATGTAGTGTTTGGCCGCCTACCACTGTTTTACATCCCGGGTTTTGTCACGTTTTATCTCTATTTTGCTTAAAGTTAAATTTGAATAGGGTTCTTTTTACTTTCTAGTCAAGTATATGCTTGTCAATTTTCAAGTCTTTAGCTCATAGATTTAAGAAGTTTCCATACTAATTTCAACCCCATTTTTTAACCCCTTTGCATCATTATCTTTATAATTTTTAACCGACTTAAAAAAAAGGAGGAGGTTCTCAATTCGGCTGTATTTTTTGATTTGTTATTATTTTCAATGTTTGTTTCCTCAGAACTCCGTCATTGAAGAGCCGATTCGAAATAGTAGATTGTATGACAAGGGTCTAAAGTAAGCCATATTACCACGAGATGGATATATTATTTTCCCGAACGAAGTGAGGGGAAATAGTTCGAGGGGTAATATGGCTTTTAGACCAGAGTTATACACTCTACTCTTTTCACTTCGACTGCGAGAAAATAGTAAAATCAAAGATTATCCATCCACGATCAACAATTCTACCAAGGCGAAAAGATTGTTCAATTTGGCGCCATTCTTTTTAATGAACTGTTTTGACACAGATACAAAATATTCACAAAACGAATAAACGCCTCTGACCGTCTAATAGCGGCGTAGGCTATCCCGCTCAATCTTCATAGCTTATGTCATGTAATTACATCCACCAATCACAATTCTTTAAAATAACATTAGTATTTGCTGTCTACTAACCAGAATACAGTTAGATATTAAAATCGACCAATCAGGAAACAGAATTCAATTCAAACATTAGGAGTTTTTCATTCCCTACTTTACAATAATTACAAAAATAAACGCCTCTGACCGACTATAGCTCCATCCAAACGTTCAAGCGTGGTTAACTGCATACATGACTCATGTGTGCAGTTAACCACGCTTGAAAAACACCCAATGTTTGAATTGAATTCTGTTTCCTGATTGGTCGATTTTAATGTCTAGCAGTATTGTGGTTAGGTAGATAGCAAATACTAATGTTTTTTAAAGAGTTGTGATTGGTGGATGTAATATTGAACTGTTGTGAGTGGTCATATTAAAATGTTTTATAAATCATAAATATGTATACATATTTTCCCTTTTCCCTTCCTATGTACTACTTTAGCCCCGCTTGCCAAGTCTAATATGATGCACTTTTTGAGCATGAGAAGTGAAAAAAAAATTCTTTGTTTGTATGTACCTATATAATTCCAGGTGGGTGCCATTTTTTTCAAAATTCAGTTAGATCATGGGATCCATGAGGAATTGAGGGGACTCCTCAATTTTATTAGCCACTACCACCGCTGAAGAAGTGACGCAGTATGTTCGCCAGAAAACCGGCTACTCGCTGAGGGTGCACCAGCTGCGGTCCCGGCACTACGTGCACTTCAGCTCTTTTGTAGTGCGCGTGCCGCGGCCGCTCCAGGAGACCATCGCGTGTGCTGATTTCTGGCCGAAAGGTGTCGTGTTTCGTCGGTTCCGGCGCAACCTACCAAATCCAACACCCGAGATGTCGACGCAACGGGGCCACGCCGTTTCGCCGTCTAAATAAACATTGTTCGGTTCATGACGCATTGGTGCTTACACTGTAATGTTATGTAACCTGTTTTTTCAATAAATAAATAAATAAATAAATAAATAAATAAATAAATAAATAATTAGGCACGTGAGTAGTGATTTTGGTATTTTCTGTTATAACTCGTGTAGGTATTTACATCCGGATTCCGGAATCATAAATTCATCACAGGTTCTGATACGATTCCGTTGAAATAGGAACTAATGAAGTGCCATTGGTGATGATCTTGGGGAATCGATGGAAGTCCTCAAATATTATCGGCCCACATACAGCGATTCGGTTTTTTCTATAGTAATCAACGCATTCGCCATCGGAAATAAGTTCATGTAATGTAAATTGTAAAAAAAAATAGGAAATGTTCTCGTGGCTTGGCGGAGTACTAAATTGAAGTCGGTTAAAACTTTTTTTTTAAAGTAAATTATTACAGCCTATACATATATGTAGGCCGGGAATTTTCTCGACCGATTAGTAAATTTTGCATCAAAATCCGTTCAGCCGTTTCACGTGATGCGCGTACAAATAACCAGACAAACAGACAAAAATTCTAAAAACTTTTGGATCGTGATCTGTTATCAATTCTAAGTTTAGCAAACTTTTTTTCGAATATTTTCCATGTACCTACAAACTTTCGACCGTCTTCAGCTTTACTATATATATAGATTAGGTACAAAGTTCATAGGCACACGCATATAGTCAATTTAAAGAGATAATAGTTATAAATAATAATACGATTTAGGCCAGTTTCAAATTTAAATTACAGTTAACAGTCAACGAATAATATTATAATCATTTCATAAGCTAATTAAAAATTTACAAGACAAAAGATGTCAAGTTAAGGTGGTTCGATCGCCATACAAAACGTCTTGTGACATTCGCAGGCTAACGGCGTGATATTTTAAGAAACTTATGTAACAATCTGTCATAAATTGGCTCCCATTTGCGTGAAATTCCCCCTTTCATAGAATAAACTTGTATAAACTAGAATAATTTGAGAAATTAGTTTGTGACGTCATACTTTGCGTAAACGATTATTCTCAAATTATTCTGTTTTATACAAGTTTATTCTAACAAATGGGGAATTTCGCGCAAATGCCAATTATAAAAGATTGTAATATAAGTTTCCTAAAATATCACGCCGTTAGCTTGCGAATGTCAAATGACGTTTTGTATGGCGATCGAACCGCCTTAATTAATCATTCATTTAAATCTCAAATGTCATGCGACCTCATAATTAACATGTGTGTTTGCGTGTATCAGACAGCAGTGGTTTTGATACACACAAGATTTTCAGGATGCTATGCGCAATGGCCCGTACCCTACGCACAAGGGATGTACATCGCTTGCGCATAATGGCCGCACCAGCGCACCACACGATGGGCCTTCCTGACCCATCAATCATACAGGATGCAACTATGCATTAAAGGGAGTAAGACATATTTGTTTCGTTCTACCGCATAGCTGCGTCCTGTATGATGGGTACGTCCCTGAGGCGCTACAATATCGGGGCAGCCCCATCAGAATCTTGAACACGTAGATCACTGTATTGTGTCCGAGTATAGTTCACAGGCCGCTGGTATGTAAGGACGTGCAGTAGGCCCTGAATTGGGTTAACTTGACCTCTCTCGAGCATCTAGCTAACGTTCGTTCCCGCTCAATGTCAGTAAGTACCATCTTTAAGTTCAAATGTCACAATATGCCCCAGATACTTAAACCGTGATACCACAGTCAGTACCTTCCAAGTACCTTCCCATTTAGTTTTAAAGGTGAAACATCCTGTGGACTTTTATTCCTAACCTTAAACACCATACATTCGCTTTTCAGCACATTGTATCGCACAGTCCGTGACTCATTGCGTACCGTTCACAGATGCCTATCAGTTTCGTAAGTCCGCATGGAGAGGCACTCAGCACTCAGCACAAAAAAATCGACCAAGTGCGTGTTGGGCCACGCGCAGTGTAGGGTTCCGTAGTTGCCTGTCTCTCTTAGTTATATTAACACGCGCGCGGCAACTAAATGGTGCGGTTGTGTCGGCCGAATGTGTACGAAAGTTGGCCTTTCTAAGTAAGTATATTTTAGTTTGTCGACTATTCCTCGGTAACTACTAAGTTATCTCGGGAGATACCCTGGTTATATGTCTTGGCCCCGGCTTTGGCACAGAATAGGCCGGAATTAATTGTGTATAATTTTTGTATGTAAAAAAACCATCAAGTTAATTCGAACTGTTTATTTGACACAACGTTAATGTGCAGGCGACGTTACAGACACAGGAATTATTCACAGTCCCAGTTCTGCACGAGGACAATTACACGTTTTCCTCAAGTTCTAACATCTCCCTCAGCCGTCGTCGCAGCACCTTCCTGTTGGGACTTCTCGGCAGCTCGGGCAGGAACCTCACCCCGCCGTGCAGCCGCATGTACCAAGTCACCTGCCGAATAACAATACTGCAATGTGGCTGATTGGGGGCTACGGTCCGGCCCCCATCAGGCCGGAGGACAGCGGAGGACGGACGCGTGCCGCTCGCGATCGCCGCGGTTGGGTTCTATAACATGTCAAAGTAGTACGACCACGACGTTCGATAACCACCGTAGCCTCGTGGGTAGTGATAGTGACCCTGCCTACGAAGCCGGAGGTCCCGGGTTCGAATACCGGTAAGGGAATTTATTTGTGTGATGAGCATGAATATTTGTTCCTGAGTCATGGATGTGTTCTATGTATTTAAGTGTTTATTTATCCATATATATATGTTTATCGTCGTCTAGTACTCATAGTACAAGCTTTGCTTAGTTTGGGATTAGGTCGATTTGTGTAAGATTGTCCCCAAATATTTAAAAATATTTAAAATATTTAGTTAAGCCGAGTTACGCGGTGTTTGAATGATCCAGCAAGGATCTGACAAACTGAAGAGCAAGTTCGTGCAAAAACTGTCGTGTCCAATGCTAATCATCTAAGTGGAAGTGTAAGACAGCCGTAAGATCAACTGTGTGGTACATCACGGGTTCGGCTTTGCTATTCGGGATCAGGCGCTATTAGGATGGATAAATGTGAGAAAGTTGCGATAGCTACCTCTTGAGCCACGTAGTCTTGAAGCTCGGCCTCGGTGGCCGCGGCGCCGGGCCGCAGCACCACGAAGGCGGCGGCCTGCTCCCCGGCCGCGCCCGCCGGCGCGCCCACCACCGCCGCCGCGGACACTGCTGGGTGCTGCAGCAACACTGCCTCCACTTCTCCCGGGCCCACCTTTACAACAATACAAAGATAAAGTTAAGTATGTTTCTTAGTATAAATTGAAATTCACGTCTTAACAATTTTAGGAACATCAAAGAACAATTTGGATTGCAGTCACCAAATGCTCGTTAACTCCTCGGAAGTAATTATTGAAGACCATTAAAAACTTATGAACGAATTTAGAAATATCCGATTTAGTATATCACACCCTACGAAGTGTATTGTATTCTCTAGAAAACCAATAATCGGTCAACTTTACTACAATTATTTACGTACAGTAAGTATGACCTCAGTCAAGTCCAAAGCAAAAAAAGTTCTTGCAGTTTTGGCCAATGATTATTGAAAGAATTAGAAAACACCAGAGTTTTAAATAGCTTCTATACGTATCTCACTGTACCTTGTTCCCGAAATAATTAATGATGTCCTTCAGTCTATCCACCAGGTAGAAGCGTTTGTGGTCGTCGTAGTAGCCCAGGTCTCCCGTCAAATAGAACCCCTGCTCGTCCATGAACGGCGCGGTAGACCCCAGGTAGCCCTTCATCATACACGGGCTCTGGACACAGATCTCCCCGCGCTCGTTCGGGCCCAGAGCTGCTCGCGTTTTTAGATCTACGACCTGGGTACAAAACACAATTAGATTTCATTCCTAAATCCTAAACAGAGGGAGATACACGAACGAAGTTCATTTTCGTTTCGCGGTAGCCCCTCAGGGACGCCAGACATCGATTGGCATGCCTGGCAAGCTGGCAACGCCGCGAGACACGATGTTTCATAGTTGCACGTGTGGGCGACGTTTCAAGAGAAGTCTGGCAACGTTGCGCGAACTCTTTCGACGTCAGTGGTGAGATTTGACGCTACACTTTACAATACAACCTCGGTCCATCCTAGCTAGCTAGCATGACCGCGTTTATTTTATATCGAACATGCGCGAGCGGGACGGATGCTTTATATACGGCAGCTAGGACACCACCTTCACCGTGACGTCTGTGACGTCAAGTCCAGAGTATTTGTTTTTTGTAAGTCGGTCACTAAGTTCTACCTTTATTGTAACGTCTGGAGCGGCGTGGCCAATATACGAAGCTTCGCTGTTCAGGATTTCGTCTGCACCCTTTATGCCGAACATAGATGTTGCAGTTACACAACTTACTTCAGTTGTACCATAAATCTTCAGCAGCTTAGCATCAGGATATCTACAAATAAAGTAAACGTACCTGACAGTTTTTAGCACTAATACGGCTCTGTAACAGCCGTTTCGCCATAAGAAACATAAAGTCAACATTCCACAGCATGTTAGAACAAAAAAATACCTTTCCATGAACGCCTTCTTAGTCTGGGGGTGAACAGTTGAACCGGTGACGAAGACCAGCCTCAGTGAACTGAGATCGTATACGTCGTTGTCAATGTTGAGCATCATGTCCAATACGGCGGGGACAGTGGGCATCGCGTCCACCTATAGAACAATGGAACACTTCAGGGTCCTATAGACACACCGTTTAGGTAAATGAGACGGTTCATGCGGTTCTTGCGCGGTGCGGGGGGTAACGTTCCAATAACTGCAGACTCAGAAATAAATTAGAACCTCAAAAGTGCGAATGACCCAAATAATAATAATTACCTGAAAATCTTGCATATATTTCCAATTTTCTACTTCATTTTCTGAATATATCGCAGTCTTCCCAGCGCATATAGAAGCACAAATCATACAAAAGTCATAGGTCGAAGTATGGTCTGCTTCAAACCCGAAGAAGGTGGTTTGCAAGGTCTGGGCAGATTGGTAAGAATCGTAATTATTGTAACTGAAATTGTGATAATTATTATTATTAAAGAAAAAAAAACAATTTGGCAAAAGCTGAGTACAGAATCTCTTTCAGTCAATCAGTCCATCGAGCAGGTGAACGGCCACGTATATCAACGCCACTAGTTCACTTACCTCTGGATTTGCATGTTGCATTGCACAATAAAGTTGAGGTGGGTGAGCAGCACCCCTTTAGACATGCCGGTGGTGCCGGACGTGTACGCGACCAGGCGACGTCGCGCGCGCCGCTCACAGCCGCCGGCTCGAACGTGGCGACGTCCACGGGCCTTGACACCATCGCTTCGACATTCAACTCCATGTCTTCGATTGCCTCGAAACTAACGAAGGTGTCCACGAAATCCAAACCCCTCAGCAAATCGCTGTATGCTTCCCAAAACAGGCGAGTACAGATGATGTACTTTGGCTTTGTTAGGTTCAACTTGTGCGCCAGGGTAGCTGGAAGAAAGTTTTATATAGTTTTAAATAACTTAAACTAAGTCATAAATGAGCACTAGAAGCAGACCAATGGTTTGCTTACAGTACCGTGACCGGGTCCACGAAAGAACAGCATCATAGTAGTCACCGTATGCGGGCCGATGCACGCATGCGTGGACAAAATTATCAATTTATTTACAGAATATGCAATTGCAGAAAGTTTTTAACGGCTTTATACTCTTACGAATAGTGTTCAGTTTTGAATGAAGTCGAATCGGCTAACAGCAAAATATAAAAGTTTGATAAAACAAAATGGAATTTGCATTTACGGAAAATGTGTTACGACCTTATGCTGTAAACAATAAAGTACAAATTAGAACTAAGGTAATGGCGCCTATTAGCGTGGTACGTGAGGTAGTTTTCAAATTATTATAAAAAATTAAGGGTATGAAAGCTCCTTAACGTCCTAGATTTTTTTTATTGAAGAGTGTTTATTGAACTTTCAGTGTCGTAACTTTTTGAACCAATTTTAATTTATATTATTTGATAAAATAATTATTGAAACCACGAAAGGAGAATCTTCTATTACCGTGGTAATGGATGGTATGTGATTCTATTACTGCAAATTAAGCTTTTATTACCGAGAGTATAAAAAGCAGCAATTTTCTACCATCGGTAATAGTAACCTGATACACAATTCGGCACCCAATATCGAGGGTTAAAATAATATACGTGACTTTGGTTCCGTACTATATAAAAATAAATAAAAAATGAAACGTAATAAAAAAAATACGTCCACTGGTTATAAGAATAACTACTAGGTACTTGCATACATAGCTGGTAAGCCTACCTTTTATTAAATTACTGTTACGTTACACGAAGTATGGATTCGGTATTTTGTATTCAAAGAATAAATAAATAAAGAACTCGAAAATACACTATACAGGGTATTATAAAAAACCTAGTAAGTACAATACTGAGCATTTTAATAGGCTAAACGTTTCCGGGTTCCAAATGTTTTAACACTTTATTTAATTTTCAAATTTTGCTCGGTTATTTCCGTCCACCACACATCTTTAAATTTTATCAAATGAAACTGTACGAACGGAACCCTAGATGTGATTTATTTTAAGAGAAGACTAGAATGTCACTCTGTAATAAAGGATGGGTCGGTAAAAGATTCCCATAGTTACTATAACCGAGTGCTATGGGATCTTACCATCGGTAATAGACTTAATTTGGAATTTTGTAAAATCTAATTCCGATCCATAAAAACTTTAGGATACAATTGTATTTTCATTACAAATCAAACATACACATTACAAGCTTGGTATAAAACCATAATCACATAACTGGTACGTAACTATAGTTAATTATTACAATATTTGAACGACATGACAAAATAAGGGTTTCCATAGAAACTGCAGATTCAGTACTAAAGTTTTGGTTAAAAATTAAGGGTTTGTTGAAAACTTTCCATACCACGGAAATGGTTCTTTAATAGCGTCAATAGGTCAAGATTCGAATAACTGTAAGAGATTTTATAATCGATGACATATAAAAAAGATAAAGCTTAAAGAAGCAAATCGCCGACTTAACTATTACCGTGGTATGCCACGGTATTAGTTTACCCTACTAAAAATGGCGTCTATCACCGCTGTATTTTATATTTCATTTTAAATACATTTCTAGGCCAAAAAATATATTATGTATGAGTACCCACAAGTCGTGCCGAAAACTATAAATAACCATTTAAAATCCATAGCATTAGTTTAATTCTCATACATATTACGTGAAATAGTAAATAAGATTCGGGTATACTAACCAGTGACGCCACGCGTTTGTATGACACAACCTCTTCCTACGCCGCCGTCGCGGAAACTGACGAATTGCGAGCTTGTTATTTAATTCACACACATTTGCGTAAACAGGACCGTTAGTCAACTAAATTAGGCTTCATTTGTGTAAAGAATGTTTTATTGTAAATCGAACGGTTTGCCTTTAAAATGCGTATTTTGAAATGCCGCGGTAATGGTAGCCGAAATTGATACCCCCGGTAATAGGCGCTGTTACCTTATGTGCCCCTAGTCAAACCCCCGTTTTCCCCCCCGCACCCAAGCCTCGTCCCGAATCTCTCCCAATTCTACGGTCACGAGACCTCACAAAATCTGTCGCGAGTTTAACAATTTTTGCCCATCCCAAAAAGTGCTCAGCGCCGCTAAAGAAGTTTTCACTTCAAAAATTAAACTACAAGAAAATAACAGACGTATCATATCACTAAAGTATTGACATTTGAAGGCTCCCATCTCGCCCGACAGTACCTAGTATTATTAGTACCGAGGCTCGAGGCTATGAGTCATCCGCAGCGCTACCAACCTCTGCCACATTGCAACTCTATGTAGGTACAGGTGGCGCCGGTGAATATAACGGCGAGCCGGGTGGGCAGCACGGCGACGCGGCGCTCCCCCCCCACCAGCACCGTGTCCCCCCGCCCCGCCCCGAGCTGCGCCAGCGCAGCCGCCAGCCGCACGGCATGCTGCGTCAACTCGCTGTAGCTCAGCTTCTCACCCGTTGTGCAGTTATGCTGTAAAGTTTACAGTGTAAACGTTACATGAGTCGATCATATTTACTGCTTCATGAGGATTTTTTTAAAGATTACAGTACCTACGCGCCACATAATTTTTTGCGTCTCTGATATGACTAGTTATTCATTGTGTTGCAAAGGTGTCAGAAGGGTCGAGGGGAAGTCCGGGAGAGATGAACCCCATTTTTGATTTTGCACCTATTTGTGTCAAATTTAATTAGGTATTAAATTAATAATTTATTTTCAATATTTGTATTTTCAATAACAGAAAAATATTCAAAGCTCTCACCTCTGCGGAGAGATGACCAAGGCATTGGAGAGACTTAACCATAGATCTCTCTCTAGTCGAAATAAGGAAAGAAAGAGTTCTTTAATGGGTAATATTTTTATTTAGTATCTTAAGTATTCCCTTCCTTATAGTTTAAAAACAGAAAAAGTAGCCCCAATCTACAAGTCAGGAGATTTGCACCACTCCACTGATCATGTCTCTTGCTACTGGCGTGGTCAAGTCTCCCACTACTCTCCCTTAGAATGCAAAGATTTGTTTCATTTCTCGTGCTCTAAAAGTTCGTCTTTATGCTGTGCGTAGGCGACATAAAGTCGCTTTTTTAAATGCTCTAGTGCATAAAGTAAAATCTTCGTCGAACACCAAGGCAATCGGTAGAATAAACTCTTTATTATTACAAACTTTATAGATATTAACTTGCCCTGTTAGTTTAGTATGTATGGGACAAATCTTGCAAGTTAAATTTGACCCACTTCCCGGTGACCGATTGAGCTGAAATTTTGTGTACCTATAAGTATAGTTTGAATGACAACAATATTATGGTACCATCGAGCTGATCTGATGATGGAAACAGAAGGTGGCCATGGGAATCCAGTTCTTAACCGACATAACCCCGTTGAGTTTGGGTTCGTTAGAATCGTCTCAATGAATAAGTTATCAATGTCATTATAGATTATGCAAAACAAAATATTTTTATAACTGAGCAGTATGTAACGACCAAGTCAGGTGTCACGTAGGTAACTGAAAATAAAAGAATTTCATTTCGTTTCCTCGCAATCGAAGTGAAAAGTAGAGTACTTATGTACAATTTCGTCCACAAAACCATTTTATATATAAACGTCTCCCGTAAAATGGTGCGTTTTATGCACTTGTTGTACAATCTACTATTTTTCAACTTTTAGCATGCTAAAACATTTAAGGTAGGTAATATTAGGTATCCCATTCCATTCAAAACACCCCTCAAAAGTGAATCTGACCGGTTCCGTTCCAACTAGAAGGTAGGTAGGTACCTATGTAAGCGGCCGTATTTTTCGCTTTGTAAACCTCAGAGATAAACTCGGAAACAGTTATATAAACGATTAGCGTCATAAATTCAACAACAACAAAAACCATTCATTAAAAAAAACGATATTGATTGGGTGGATTGCAAAAAAAAATGTACGTAACACAACCCAACCAGCAAAACAGTCGTATAAGGAAAGCTTTTTACAGCTAATGATCGAGAAATAGTCGTAAAAAGGAGCTAAAGATGCCATATCGTCGTATAAAAGGTCTGTACTTGCACTATGCATTTTCGCGTTTTAGGCGTAAAAACCATGTCGACTAAACGTTTACTCGACATGTTTACAGCGCGTTTACCCAATTATTGTATAAAAGTGTCAAATTTCACTTTTATACCACTTCAAGTTCTAAATTAGCTGTATAAAAGCTTCTAATTTTCTAATTAGCTGCTGAAGAAGTCTTTATAGCACCGTCACTCGACATTGTTCCCGTTGAAGCATTATAATGGTAAAAAAGCTGCTTATATGACCAAATACCATCTCAGTTACTCTTAAAGCACTAAGTGTTATATAAAAGACATCGATTCACTGTTACAGCACTTGCCGAGAGAAAGTTCTAAAAGTGATTGTTATAGCATCTACAGAAATTCAAATGCACTTTTAAAGCCATCTTGCAGCAAAAAGTAGCATAAATGATCTTTAAAATCTTTTACAGCACCAAACTGCAAGTCATGAGTTTACGTTAGAGGCTCACATATTCTAGAAAATGGATAATAATCAGAGGACCAAATTCACTGTGTTTGTATAGTCAGTACTTTGCTAAAGGAGAGAGAATTTATCATATGCAATAAGGAACCCCAATATCGTCTATAAATAATGGCGTCTACATGTAATGTATATGTAATATATTTTCTATTTTGCAACTTAAAGTCGAGTGAAGGTCGTAAGATGGCAAACGCACATATATAATGGCGGAACAATTCCTTTTGATATTATAATTTTATAAAGAATTTCTTAATACCCGAAAATAAGGAGGATTTCTTAATACCCGTTAAAATAATAAATATAAGGAAGAAAATCGAAAAATAAAAATTCGCATTGAAATTTAGTATGTTACACGAATAATAGCTAACACCGAAAATATTATTCATAAGAACATGGCTACCATTCTATAGTTGTTAAGTAGAAAACATTAAATATGTTGACTTACTTCAATTATTTTCTTATTTTCTGACACAAATATCACACATTTATTAACGCTGCAAATACTTCGAACATTTAGCGCTATTAAAGCTCGCCTCGTTGCGATCAACAGACTAAACAGCTGAGTGAATGCAACGAACTAGCTATCACATCACTATTAAGTCGAGAAAAAGCAATTTTGTTGCTTTCAACCGACATATTAGTCGAGTAATGGTGAAATTATTGCTAATTTGGATGGGAAAAAATGTGTGTAACACCAAAACGTCACAAAAACGTCACACAAACAAAGCAAAATTGGCGTTGGGTAGCAAATAAAAAAAAACCGGAAGTTATTTTAAAATTCCAATATGCCCAGCCGATTACCTATTCATTTCACCACCCAACTATATGTAAAAAAAGCAGTAAAAAGCAAAGAAATTACCTTTTTAAGACAACACAATATTGGTTTTTAAACATACTTTTTCAATTTTCGTGCCACAACATAAAAACGAGAATAGCGATTGAGACATGCGCTTCTGTTGGTTGTAGCTAGGTATCCTGCTGTTTCGGCAAAATATTTTTCGCCAAATTTCACTTCCCACAAAACTTATGGCAGTAGTTTCATTTCCCAAACGAACAAATAGCACATTTTTGTTTCGCATTTTGTTCATTTTGTCAAAATATCAACTGGCATAATTTTGCTTTCTCAAGTGTTATTAAGACAAAGGTTTATTAAGCAAACACTTTGTTTGGGCTAATATTGTTTTCCAAACAAAACATTTGTTCAAATTTTCATTTGGCACATTAGGTATCAGGGTGGAAAAAACGGCTTGTCATAGCGAACTCTGTTTTTGGTCGGTTAGGTTAGGGTTCACTTGTGTCAGACCAGAAATAGACACCCCGCGCAGCGGGGTGGCGTCGATTCGCTGGAGACTCGATGAAAAGGGCGAAACCGACTCGGGGCTTGCTTGCATGCATGCTGCTTATTTGCATTATAATATATTGTTACCTAAGTACCTATAGTACAAAAGAACATATAAACTTACCTGTAAATTATTTATTTTTGTTTTTTACTAACTACCCGCTTAGCAAAATATCTAATCTCACTCAAATAGATTTCGTATGCACTACACATTTAGGATCTAAATCGTATGCCATGCAATCATTTGGAAAACGAATGTTATGCCAAATAATAGGGTACGTTTGACCAAATGAAACTTGACTATGTAAAACTTTGCCAAATAATAATTTGCGAATTAATAATTTGCCATAGGAGATGATGCCAAGTGATAAAATGCGAAACAATAATTTGACTAGTGATTTTTTGCCAAATGATCATTGATCATTTGGTTGGCTTGTGCCAGACACGGTTGAACGCTTGTTGCACGTCTAAAAACGCTGCCGAGCAGTATTGTTTCCGTTCAAAACACTGGCGTATAGTATCGTGAACACGGTGTACCTGTTCAGTTGTGGAATGTGACTTTCTAAATCCAAATTGGTGTGCCGGTATTACATCACATGCATCCAAGTGCATTTTTAGGCGGACCAGGAAGATCCTTTCCCACAGTTTTGACAACACTGGAGTGAGACTTATAGGACGATACGACCCAGTTTCATGTGCCGGCTTGCCTGGTTTGTGTATCATTATAATTTGCGAGATTTTCCATGTACTAGGAAAGCATCCCGTTCTGAAGATCACATTAAACAGACACGTTAGGAGAGTAATGGTTTTCCTTGGTAATTCCTTGAGTACCTTCGGTGTAATTAGATCATAACCCGGCGCCTTCTTGGAATCTAGGGTTCGAATGACACTTGCGACTTCTCTTGGAGTCGTCGGTCTGATGGGTAAGCATAATTGCAGATCTTGGTTTAGTATCTCGTCCAAATCGCTTTCGTTAGAAATAAATTCAGTATAACTGGAGTGTAGTCCGATGACCCATCAAGACAGGATTCAATACTTGTGTACAAATGACTCACTCCCTTGACGATATAAAAGTCAAGAAGGTCAGGCATCCTTTTGTAGTATATTAGTAAATGTAGGTAGGTAATTAATAAATGTCATCAGGAGTTTGCTTTCGCCATTAAACTAGTACGTTGCTATTCGCGTGTTTTAATTGGAATAAACCCCAAAATACCACAATTGGCGACGAAAAAGTACCTAAAGCGTGTGAATACTAATATAATTGATAAGTAGTGGTATAATAGTTATTTGTGGGCGCGATGGCGAATACTGTGGTTTATGGCGGCAACCTCACATTCGACCACAACGCACAAGAGTGGAGTATTTTTAAGGAACGGTTTGAATCGATGTGCTTTGCTAATGGTTTGACGGACGAGACCGACAAGGCTGGCACGAAGAGGCGTTCTATACTTCTCACGACGTTTGTGGAAGAAACCTACCGCGTCGCAAAAGACTTGCCGTTTCCGAAAACGCTCAACAGCATTGAATATAAAGCTCTTTTCGGGATACTAAATGCTCATTTCGAATCGCCTAAGTGTTCATTTGCCGAGCGATATAAATTTTACAAAGCGGAGCAACGACCAGGTGAAGATCTAGGAGATTGGGCGGCGCGAGTGCGAAGTTTGGCGCAATTCTGCGGGTTCACAACGGAGCTCAATACTGCACTTCGAGATCGTTTCGTACTCGGACTCGAGAACGCTAAAGAACGAGAAAAGTTGTTCGTGGAGAGCGTTGATCAGCTGACTTTTGGCAAAGCGTTACATTTAGCGCAAGCTACTCGCAGCGCACGGCTGGCCATGCAAGCGACCGGGCAAGCGGCAGGAGCGCGCGGCGCCGGCGGCGGCGGCGGCGAGGTGTTCGCGATGCGCGCGGGCCCCGCGCCCCCGCCCGGCCCTGCTAACAACTACAATGCTTCGAGGAAGTCCGGTGCGGTGTGTGGATACAAAAATCATACGAAGGACAAGTGTCGTTACGTTAATTATTCGTGTAAAAAGTGTAACGCTAAAGGTCACTTAAGAGGCCGCAGTAAGCTCGGCCGAATTTCACCTTCCCATACAAACGTAGTTACGCTCTCATTTTAAAACTACGTGTTGGATTGTGACGAAACTTTGCATATACAATGACATGAGGTATATCTATGTCTGTAATTAGTTTATATGGTTCCGATTTATAAACCAAAGTAAATACAGCAAAAACTAGTTTTGTATGAAAAACTTAAATTCGCTGTATCTTTTTTATTATGGTATCTGAAGCTACGTAAACTAATTTCAGACATAGATATACCTCATTTCATTGAACATGCAAAGTTTCGTTACAATCCAACACGTAGTTTTAAAATGAGAGCGTAACTACGTTTGTATGGAGAATCGAGCTTACTGCGGACTCTTAAGTCGTGTGTGTAAAGTGAGTGATAAGTTCAATTTCTTAGCAGAGGAATCCGACGACATCCAAGAAGGTATTAAAGATGTGTTTCTATATAGTATCAGAAGTGATAACGGTAAACCTATGCAGCAGGTAGTGTCGATGGCTAACGAACAAATTATGTGTGAGGTAGACAGCGGCAGCGCCGTCTCAGTTCTACCCACCAATGTTTATAACGACTTATTTAAGCGAAAATATGCTTTAAAAGAATCCAAAATAAGACTCAACTGTTATAATGGTAGCAAAATATTGCCTTTAGGCCGAGTAACATTACCAATTACGCTGGAAAATAAAACAAAAGAAATCGATTTGTTTATTATAGACGCTGCAGTAGGCCAACCAGTGTTATTAGGGAGAGATTTCATTAGCAAGTTCTGTTTACATTTCTGTAACTTGAGGTATAATCATCTAGACAGCGAGAATGACGTCATTGGCGAGTTGAAATTAAAATACTCAAAAGTATTTTCTGATGAGTTAGGCAAGTTCAATCAGTATAAAATACATTTAAAACTTAAAGAGGATGCGCAATTCAAATTTTTCAAGCCTCGCCCCGTACCCTTAGCCCTGAAACCGAAAGTAGAAGAGGAATTGAACAGATTGTTAGATTTAGGTATTTTGGAAAAGGTTAGTCATTCAGATATAGCTACCATATAACAATCGCACCTTACCACCCAAACTCCAACGGCCAGGCCGAAAATAGTGTGAAATTTGTAAAGAAAGGCATAAAGGCAATAGTTGCGCAAAACCCATCTCGTTCAAGTTTTAATATCAAGTTAAGTAAGTTATTGTTTGACTACAGAAATGCGGTTCACTGTACCACTGGATTTTCGCCCGCTCAGATGTTGGTGGGACGTTCGTTACGCTGTCGACACGACTTGCTGCGCGCGTCGCGCGGCGCCGGCGCCGACGCCGACGCCGAGGTGCGCTTGCCCAGTGTGCCTGCGTCGTTGGCTTCCTCGGCTAATCAGAATGTTACCTCCAAACAGATCTTACAATGTAAACAATATGGCGGGCAGAGAAAATGTATTTTTAACAAGGGGGACAATGTTTTAGTGAAATCGTTTTTTAAAAATGGAACACAAAATATTTGGAAAAGGGGCACTATCGAAAAGAAAGTCGGATCGAGAATGTTCATAGTAAATGTAACCGATTCAAAAGTAAAAGTGAAAAAACATGCTGACCAATTGTTACTTTACAAGGGTGACGTCATAAATGATTCGTCTTACGACGGCGATATTCCAACATTGCGAAGGGACAGCCATCCGGTTAACGACCTGCTCGAGGCGGGTGTATCATCCCCGACATGGAATGATACCACCCCTAATGATGAAGCTCGACAAGTGGGCGTGTCAAATCATCAGGATGCATCGCCGGACACCTCTTTCGAGAGTGCCGCCTCACCAGACATATCTCCGCGTCAGCAGCCGGGAGAAGACGAAGAAGCTATGAGCGCACCGTTAGACGACCTAGAGCGTCCGTTGGAGGCTCTGCAGACAGAAGTCGAATCAAACGTGCCCATAACTGACGGTCACGACCCCAGCGACCTTGACCTGCGGCGGCAGCGGCCTGTGAGGAGTACCAGGAATAAGGATGCAAATTACAAAATTTAACTGCCTTATTAAATAACGCAAACTTAACTCCCCCGCGTACTTGTAATGTTAGTTTATATAATATTTATAATTTTGCTTACTTAGGTATGAAAGGGTAACCTATCTCAATATTTTTTAGGTATTTGGGTAAATGTTGGTGGAGGAAATGTAGTATATTAGTAAATGTAGGTAGGTAATTAATAAATGTCATCGGGAGTTTGCTTTCGCCATTAAACTAGTACGTTGCTATTCGCGTGTTTTAATTGGAATAAACCCCAAAATACCACACCTTTTGGGATCAGAAGGCCAGTAGGGTTGCCAGAGGACCATGTCTCCAGCTTGGTATTGTCTACACATCCTTTGAGTGCGCGTCCTCTGGTTACGGTACACCGTGAGCCCCAGAATGTATGCTTGGCATTCCAGTCACCACCGGCGACAAAGCGTTGGCCGAGTGTCTGGAAGAAATGATGGAACATTTGCTCGGAGATTCGGTGTTTAGGTGGGCAATAGACTGCTGAGAGAACGATAGATCCTGCACGGTCCTCTAGGCTTATCGAGGTGGCTTGTATATGGTCGGTCGAGTAGGCTTCCCGGGGCGAGTGCTTCAAGTTAGACTCTATTACAATAGCTGTTCCTGCGTGGGCTCTGCCGTCTGGATGTGGAGTGATATATACCTGGTAGCCTCTGATGTGAAACGGACTGCGTGTGGTGACATGGGATTCGGATAGAAGAGCCACGTCCAGTTTATTATCCGAAAGAATCGCTTCGAGTTCTTGAGTATTTGGAGATAAGCCATTTATGTTCCATATCGCTATACGTAAACCAGTCATTTTGGAACTAGTTTAGATATTACTGTAGTTAATAGTCCCATAAGGGAGCTTATTTGTTGTAGGAGTATGTCGATTTTTTCACTTTGTTTTATTAATAGTAATTCTACTTTAGTATGTTGTTGATTCTCATTGTCGGTCTCATGGTTTGAAGTTGCCATTGCAGATTGATTTCGAACTCGTCCACGAGCTGCATACGAATAATGTCCGGATAGAGGGTAGGCGGGTGAAGGTACATTATTTTGTGCCGGAGGGGTTGTGGGTGCTCTTGCAGCTTTTGTTACGGTTTCGTCGTTGTCGGTTCGATTCCTATCAGCGGCTCCGTCGGTTGGTGGTTTTCTTGGGCGAGTCTTGTTCGTCTTCCTTTCTAATATTTCTCTATATACCTGACAGCCTTTGTAGTTCACAGGATGATCTCGGGAGCATAATGCACATTTCGCCAACGTTTTCCTGTCTTTTTTGGGACACTCAGAAGATTTGTGGTTTTCCGCACACTTCACACAGCGGTATGGTCGCATGCAATAATTTTTTGAATGACCAAGTTGTTGGCAGCGGTGGCATTGAACTATCGATTTTGATTTGCGTGGGTCTTCCATCTTTATACGTTGGTGATATATGTATTGGATATTTTTAACTGCCTTGTTAAAAATATATTATATTATCGCTAGGTTCGATATTAACAAAAAATGTGGAGGTTGGTATTTTGTCTACGCCATAGCGGACATTTATTATTTCTCCTTTTACTTTTGATTTAGCGCACCTAGTGTACCTAGTGACCTGCTTTGCACTTCGTAAATCGTGGGTTCGGTTCCCACAACAGACACACACAGAGTGGTGAACAGTTTTATTGTTCTTGTCTTTAAGACAAACATGTATTGTCTTAAATTGGTATGTATCTAAATAAGTCTTATCTCATTTCCACTCCATACCTACTTATAGTAGAACAAAATTACACATTCGTTGTTTTCGAAACTGGCACACTTGGCCATTTTCAGATTTTTACTTTATTTCGACCTAAAGACAAACCTTCGAGCCAAATTTCAGGTCGGTACGACCATTGGAAGATAGACCCATTTAGTTCATTATGACTTCATAGTAGAACAAAGTTACACCTTCGCTATTTTTAAGACTGACTCACACTTGGCCGTTTTCAGATTTTTCCCTTTACTTTGACCTTAAGACCTATCTCCATGCCAAATTTCAAGTCAGTACGACCATTGGAAGTGGTCTAGGTTTTTGATGAGTCAGTGAGTCAGTGAGTGTATAGTAAAAATAGCGATTTTCTGACGTCAATATCTCAAGAACTGCTATAGGTAGAATATTGAAATTTTGTATTATATGTTCCGTTCGATGTCCGGGATCCCTTCTTGAGAGGGCGTCAGTGCCTACGACCGGAAGTAGCCGTTTGCGTCAAATGAGTCGCTCCACTTCATCGCTGTGACGTCACATCCGCCCCTGCTACCTGCGAACCCCAGAACCACCGCCCACGCTCGCCGCCATGTTGGCTTTCTCTTTGTTGCGTCGTCTGCCGTAGAGATCGGAGGTTCCGTAGCTATTTTATGAATTGTGTAACGAGGAATTTTAAGCCTCGATTCTTTATATCCAGATAACTTTAAACTCGAGGGAGTCCTGAATAACCAAGAAAAGGGAATCGCGAGTGATAACTTTTGTTATCGGACTACCCTCTTTTGTAATTTTTTTATTTTTTACTTCGTTGTTCGCGAGTGTTTTGGATCGCATTATGAACAACGAGAGTCGCTCCGCGTCGGAGGAGGAGGAACGCGCTTCGCGATCATCTTTCTGCAGCCGACGGGCGCCGCGCGGGGGGAGACAACCCGCGTCCGTGCAGGCAGTCCCGGCGCCCCGCGGCCGCGAGTCGAGGCTGCGTGGGCTCGCGCGGGACTCGAGCCACATTGTCGGGCCCGGAATGGAGGTTTGAATATCTTTCGAACCGTTCGGTGAGTCAGTTACATAACAATATCCTAAGTGCCCCGCGTGCCGCCGCGTCGGCGCCGGCCGCTGCGGTGGAGCAATCTTTATGATGTAATGGTGCTTCCCGGCAGTCCGTTACGATGCCGCTGCCGACAACGATCACTTCTTACCCTGTGCCGTCCGCCTCAATGGCGCCACCCCCGTATCTGGTGTCGTCCGCCTCAATGGCGCCACCCCCGTATCTGGTGTCGTCCGCCTCAATGGCGCCAGTGCCGTCCTCCACTGTGGAGCCACCTCCTACCATGGGCCGTCCGCCACGACGGCGACGCCGATCGCGATGGCGCTGCCCGCCGCTGGCTCTGTCCGCCACGGCGGAGCTGGGTCCAGGTGTACCAAAGGGTCCGCGGTAAGGGAGGCGCGGGACTTTTGGGAAAAATTTGATGTGGGTGCTGTTATTATGACCATGATTTTTACATAAAGAATACTTCATAATAAGCATCTCTTACTTGAAAACTTTTAAGTTTAATTTAAAGTTTTTTCCGCCGTTTTACAAAAACAAGAGCCACAGAAGTCTTCTAACCTATCCGCCATCCGAGTCGGTTCTCGATACCGAAAGTCCCAGAACCGTTTATATGACCTTCTAAGTCCTGCGTACCCTTTACTACACCCCAACCCGGACCTGTCCGCCTCGTTGGTGCTGGTCGCCTCGTTGGTGCCGGCCGCCTCGGTGGTGTTGCCCGCCATGCTGGGACTTTCCGCCTCGCTGGGGCTGGTCGCCTCGTTGGTGCTGGCCGCCTTGTTGGCATCACCCGCCATGCCGGGACTATCCGCCTCGCTGGTGCTGGTCGCCTCGTTGGTGCTGGCCGCCTTTTTGGCATCGCCCGCCATGCCGGGACTATCCGCCTCGCTGGTGCTGGTCGCCTCGTCGGTGCTGGCCGCCTTGTTGGCATCGCCCGCCATGCCGGGACTATCCGCCTCGCTGCTGCTGGTCGCCTCGTTGGTGCTGGCCGCCTCCGTGGCGTTGCCCGCCACGCTAGGACTGTCCGCCTCGCTGGTGCGGGTCGCCTCGTTGGTGCTGGCCGCCTCGGTGCGTTGCCCGCCACGCTGGGACTGTCCGCCTCGCTGGTAAGGATCGCCTCGTTGGTGCTGGCCGCCTTGGTGGCGTCACCCGCCATGCTGGGACTTTCCACCTTGCTGGTGCTGGTCGCCTCGTTGATGCTGGCCGCCTTGGTGACGTCGCTCGCCATGCTGGGACTGCCCACCTCGCTGGTGCGGTCCACTTGAGCGGCGCTGTCAGCCACGCCGGCGTTGATCGCCAGAGTGACATTCTCCGCCACGGTGACGTTGCCCGCCATGCTGACGCTGTCGGCCTCGCTGGCGCTGGCAACCACGGCGACGATGCCCACATGCTGGCGTTGTCTACCTCGCTGGCGATGACTACCATGCCGGCGCTGTCTGCCATGCTGGCGCTGTCCGCCATGGCGGTGCTATCCGCCCACGCTGGTACTATCTGCCACGCTGGTGCTGTCCGCCATGCTGGCGCTGTCCGCTATGCTGGAGCTGGACGCCATGCTGGCGCTATCCGCCAAGCAGGTGCTGGCCGCCATGCTGGCGCTGGCCGCTATGCTGGCGCTGTCCACCATGCTGGCGCTGTCCGCCACGCTGGCGCTGTCCACCATGCCGGCGCTGTCTGCCATGGCGGTGCTATTCGCTCACGCTGGTACTATCCGCCACGCTAACGCTGTCTGCCACGCTGGCACTGTCCGCCACACTGGCGCTGTCCGCCACGCTGGCGCTGTCCGCCACGCTGGCACTGTCCGCCACATTGGCGCTGTGCACCTCGCTGGCGCTGTCCACCACACTGGTGCTATCTGTCACGGCGGTACTGTGCGCTATGTCCGCGCTGTCCGCTACTCAGGCGCTGCCCGCCATGGCAGTCTTGTTCGCCATGATGGTAACGCCCGCCATCCGGAGTGGAAGACGGCCACGCTACAGCGGTACGGTAGAACTACTTACGTCTCCGGGCTTCACAGAGGTAATAATCGACGAGCAGCTGCGTTTACCCGGCGTTCTGGCGCGAGCGAGCGACCCAGCAGTCGCAGAGTGCCGCGGTGCAACCTAACGTTTAGAATGAAGCCCGAAGTCCTCAATAATTCCCGATTGGTCCAGTACGCCGCATGCTGAGACCCCCTGCGCTCCCTGACCTATTTGACGATCAATCAAATCACACGGTTCGTTTTGTACGTTCGTCGCGTCACGGCACAACGTACCTTGCAGTCGGGTCACGTGAAACGATCACGGTCGTTAAGAAGTAAGTGGTAGGGGGTATCGGATGGGTCTCCGACCTATGAATATATATTTCTCAACCCCGTCAAACTGCCCTTGTGCCTGCGGAGAATGAGGGCATCGACAAGGTGGGCAAACGGGTTTCACATCGTCTCGCTTTCGCTCTCCCACTCATGTTCTGCTCTATAAAGACAAACCTTTCGCAGAGTTCTAATAAACAAAATTGGGACAAAACAACTTGCCGCTCCTAAGCGAGCCCGAGATTCCGCTCTTAAGGCGAACTCTTGAATCGGGTAAAAGCCACAATTGAAAATGACTTCCGTGAATTCTAAGCGAACTGTCTTACCGAAACAGTTGCATATACTTGGAAACTTCGAATATCATCTTAGATTACGTTTCCTATAGTTCAAAAACCCCTTTTATACTGTGCTGTCTATCGACTTCTCCAATGCACAAGCTTTAACATTACCATATCCGTGTCCTCTGCCGATACAATCTCGACACAGAAAATCCTCTTCAAATAAGCTTTTCAAAGCTAAAGTACTTCTACTAACTAGCCTAAAACTTGTAGCTATTAATTATTCGTGGCACTTTCAAAAGAAATTAACACTATTTGCATTTTTTGTTGGAATCCCAGGGCTTTCTGTTAATTGTCTATATGGACGACATCCTTATTACAAACCTATTGAAGTGATCTCTAATGAAACAAAGAAATCATTCGTAGAAGTTCATGTATTTGCCGTACACATTGCAAAAAATTAAGGCCCATAAGCCCATAAAGTCCAACTTCTTGATAGGACTCATAATCTGTAGGTATAAACGCCTCCCGTTATATAATTTTATGTAATAAAAACGTTGTATACGTAAGCCCTTACCACTTGTCATGGAGGTCGAGTTCCTGGTGCCGAGGGAAAAGGTAAACTCCACGGCGCGATTTTATATGCCTGTGTCGCCTCGAACAGTCTCATACTGGATGGCATCGTCTCAACTTTGCAAACTTTGCGCCGTGGGTCGTCTCTCTGAATACACCTGCGAGACTACGAAGAGCACTATGCACTCTCTCTCGTCTCCTGTCTGCTGTATAAGAGACTCTACCATAGTAGACCGGCATAACGAACCCGCATTTAACCATAAGTGAGAAAGTCTTAACTTTATTGTAACGAATGTTGTGCTACAAATGGACAACTGGTGGGAGGTAGCAGCATGTACGCCTATTCCTGCTGCAAACTGCTGGCCGGAAAGAACCGTCTACGGGAAACACTGGTCCTATATGACCTGCATGGTCGGTAACGCCCAGAAGCCAACGGGGAAGAAATCTTCGTCCGCTGATTATCGGTATATACGGTGTATACGGTATCGCGGCCATCGACTTTAAACTTCACCTCGGACGGCACCCACTTTTGTGGCGATACATCTCGATCGACTCGCAAGTCTCGAGCGCCTACTGTCACGACGTGTTCAACAGCTTTTGGAGTTAAGACATGACCTAAGCCACCTTCCAAACTTGCCTCGCGCTCCACATCACCTCGGCACCACGTTGGGTCTGTTTAACATAATGGCTTCCAAATGGCGCAGTCTCTTCTACTGGCCAGACCTGAAGAGGCAAGTCGTAGCCGATGAAGGTTCACAATGTGCGGGAGTTTCTAGGTGACACGTCCGCCAGTCGGAGCGGAATATACTCCTCCGGGCGTCACGCTGGCGCTCGCCTATTATCGGTACATATACGCCTGCAGCCTGCATGGGTCAATTGCCACTGTGTCACTCCAGGTACATGATTAACAGCTAGGTACCTCCTCCCATGCGCACTTATTTCTGTCAAATATGTTCGCGTACTGCATTCAGTACTAATTATTATTCTTGTTCATAAATCTGCAATTACCATTATTGTGTGAGCTACTGTTGATCACTAGGATATCTTCGAACGCCTCGTTCAAGAATACCTTCAAAACAATGTTCCTGGAAGACCGCTCCCTTCCATAACATTAGTTAGGTTAGAATGTGTTAACTTTAGGTAATTAAAGACCTAAACTCAACAATTTACTTCAATAACTTACATGACTGAAAAGAAAAATTAACGACAAGGTGCTAGAAACTTTTTTGCCTACGCTTTTATTTGGCAACTTGAATCTTCTTTTAGACGTTTATATCGAATCTATTTAACCTATAATTATTAGTGCCCGTTAGAAATGTAACGTTAATACTTAACTCTAACTCCACTAAAGCAATCTAGTTTCCTTCTTTAGGGAAATTCCAATTTCTACTGGCGCGTGTGCGCCCGCTTACTCGCCACCAGGAGATAACAAACAGATCTCAAGAAGGGATCCCGGACATCGAACGGAACATATAATATAAAATTTTACCTTCCAATAAAATTATTATTATATTTCCTGAAGATGTCCGGGATCCCAGTAATGGCTTCCTGGGGGCTACCAACGGCATTTCCTCCGCAACAATGAGAAAGCCAACATGGCGGCGAGCGCGGGCGGTGGTTCTGGGGTTCGCAGGTAGCAGGGGCGGATGTGACGTCACAGCGATGGAGTGGAGCGACTCGCGGGGACGTCCACCGCGAGACAACACAGACACATACAGTCCGCTTTCGTCCCGGTACCGCCGCATACCGGGTAGAGTCAGTCCGACGCAAGTCGGGCCTAGCTGAGTTTCTTGCTGGACTCTTCTCAGCTAGGCTAGGTTTTAGCGAACCAGCGATAAAACTCCCAGTAGTTCGATACCACTCACACCCCAGATTCGGTTGATACCGTTCAACTAATCTCACTGGAGCGCAAACTCTTAGAGTATTCCAGTGTACAAACTTCCCCGCGTGGTCGTGCCGGAGGCTTCCCCTGGATTTTCCCCAGGCCACCCTCCAACCACGCAGTTCGACCGCTATATTGGGTCCGTCCTATTATAGCAACAGTCAGGTTCAAAAAAAAAAAAAAGGAGCGACTCATTTGACGCAAACGGCTACTTCCGGTCGTAGGCACTGACGCCCTCTCAAGAAGGGATCCCGGACATCTTCAGGAAATATAATAATAATTTTATTGGAAGGTAAAATTTTATATTCTAGACAATTAAGGGGATGTCAACAGACACTCGAAATTTCATATGCGTAGATAATAGTTATTTACGTCACACCTGGCCATAATGCGAGTTTTACTGCACGCTGCGCGTACGGGAAAACTCGCATTGTGGCCAGGTGAAGACGTTAAATTTTGTACTTAACACGGGCGGTAATTCGTAAAGCCCCAGAGCGCATATTTATGGCCCTCACCTTCGGTTCGGGCCACAAACACCTGCGATCTGGGGCATTCACGAATTCACCGCCCTAGTTACGTAATGTACTATTACGATACAAGTGCCGAAAATAGGAAATTCGCAACGAGTGGTGATAAATTAAAACACGACCGCAGGGAGTGTTTTAAATCGACACGAGTTGCGAATTACCTATTCGCACGTGTATCGTACAACGTTTTACTGGACATATGGCTCTTTAAAGTTTTGATATATGCACGGAAAGTGCTCTTTTCCGCACTAGTGCGGGAAAGTAGCTCCATATGTACTGTAAAATATGTTTTTAGTTATAGGGTGGTCGAAATTGGCCCGAAATGGTTCGTGTAATATAACCCACGGCCAGTGTGTCGCTTTTTTTTGCTCGAACTTGACGGACACACTGCATGCCGTGTGTCTAGATTTTAGCGTGTGCTAACGAAGCCATTTCGCACGATACCTACCCACGGTATACCCCACATAGTACAGTCGCGTAGGTAGGTAGTATATGGTTGTATAGAGAGCCTTTTTACCGTGTGTTTTCAGACTTTGAAGACCTTGCTTCTTGCCAAGGTGGAAGGTGATGGTATAAAAAAAAACATCGCTTACCCAACACGTGCGCTCGGGCTCTGCTTTCCGCAGTCGGTCCAACACATATTTGCCAGAATTTAAATGCGCTGGCACCAACAATCCTCTCTCGCCGTGCACTAACATGGCGTGGTTGTTTTGAAATAATTAGCTGACACTATAATCAGTAACTGTAACCTGCCTGTGCCCAATCTAATTAATTATGAAAACACCTGGCCAAACAATGTATACTTAAATTAGTTAAAGGGACAATCTTACACACATCGACCTAGTACCATAGTAAGCTCAGTAAGGCTTGTGATATGGGTAGGTACTATATATACTACGTGTTTTTGTCAATTTCAGTTAATTGCAAGGGGACATTAGGTTAGATCAAATAAAGTTAATAAGATATTCAATATTTTAATTAAATCAGATTTGCAGATTTAACCAGTGTAAAGGCTCTTAAAAGTTGTTACATCACTTTTTAAACGTTGTAAGGTTCCTATAAGTACAGTACAAGAAAGTTTACCAAGTGAGTTCGTTCGAAATTAGGCAAAAACTGCCTCGGAGGTACATTTTTTTTAAATTTAATGTGTCTTTTTGGACCTTCTGGTCTTGAATCCTTGTTCAATAAGACAATAACTGTTAATGCTACATTTAATTATTTTGTAGGTACAAAAAAAGTTTTTTTTTTTTTATCAAGAAATTATTATGCTAATTTTGTTTCTGTGAATGTATTCTGCAATATGCCAAAGTTAACGGAAATTCCCGGGAACACCGTGTATAATAGATATAAAATACTTAAATTCATAAACACCATCCATGACCCAGAAACAAATATTCATGCTCATCACACAAATATTTGCCTTTACCGGGATTCGAACCCAGGACCTTCAGCTTCGTAGGCAGTCTCTCAATGTTCATTTGCTGTTCCACTACAGAACGTTCGGCGGCGCTAATTATTGCTACCACGAAGATCAAATTACGAAGTTCGGATATCTCCGCCGTGTCTGTCGCACGTTTGGTTTAAGGTACCTACTCGAACGACAGAGATACTTATACGAACTTCGAGATTCAATTTTTGTGGTAGCGCCGCTGTTATCGATTCAATATAAAAGCCCTAAATTGATATTTTTGATAATATCGTCAACGAAGAGATTTTCGACCCTCTACAGCATTATGTATGTATAAGTAGGTACCTAAATAGATAAGATCGAGAGGTCGGGTCCAACTGGGGAAGTAGCTCCGTGTTACAGTACAGAAGCCCGCTACCATAAACAGCACTCAACACAGCTCTGTATTAGGTATGTACAATTGTACATATGTGGTTTTGTGCTCCTGCGGGCCTATACTTGAAAGTCAGAGGGGGCAAGTGCGCCCCCGGGGTACGTGCACCTTTCATCAAACATAATGAGATCTACAGATATTTCACAAATAACGACATCTTATATTCATGCAAAAAAACTAAAACAAGTTTATCGCATTGATATTTATTTAAACTGAACGCTGATGAATGAGGCGCACTTTTCCCGGTGGCGCACATACCCGAACTGTCCTTAATTAACTAAATGTAAACAAAACAGACCACGTGACTTGGTCATTCAGCCAATAAGATAATACCATAGATACAAAAGGTTGCTATGATTGGTTGAATGACCAAGGCACGTGGTCTGTTTTGTTTACATTTAGTTAATTACCTAAACCTTTCAAGTATAAGATGTTTGCAATTTTATCGCTTATCGCTGTCGATAAGCCATCCGTCACGTTGACAAGTTTGCGAATGTGAGTGAGGGATGTCTTATCCACAACGATAAGTGATAAATGTACCTAAGTAACAAGTTAAAAAACTTGAAAAACCCCCGACATTTTCATTTCAACGTTCAAAATCGGCAACAACAACAACAACAACAACACACATGCGACATGCGAGTTTTATAACATTGCAGGGTACCTATGATTGAATTCGTCGTATTCCGCTAGCCCGCCGCCCGCAATGTAATGAAAATCGCATACGAGTTGTCGCACCATGTAAATGGCCCTTAAGAACCATCTCCATCACGTCAGCTTTCGGACAAATGTAAACGCATCAACGATTTTACGTAACGCATTACGTTTACGATTTACGATGCCACAGACCATATATATCGCAGCTCCATGAATACTACAAAAAATGCATAATTAAGCTATGGAAGATGGTTAATAGCTGATTCGTCATGTGATACATGTATCACCGTGGTGGTCGTGGTGTCTAATAAACAACTTGAGTTTCGCGTAAACAACTTTTATTTGACTAAAATGCATATTTAAGTTCTAATATAAGTTGCTAGTAGATATAGAGCCAATTCGTCAAAGGACAGTATCATTAAACAAATTAATGTGTGCATAAACGATTTTTATATCTGAAATGCATATAAATAATACTGTTTAAGTATAACGTTAACAAAAATTGTACTTACATCAGTATTTGTGAAGCCTCTGAGTTCTTGTTTCTGAGTTTTGAAATCAGTTCATGTGGTAAATAGTAAAAAAAAATTGGAAAGGTTCTCGTGGCTTGGCGGATTACTAAATTGAAGTCGGTTAAAACTGTTTTTAAAGTAAATTTTTAATGTAGCCGTGGAGACTATTTAAACACGCATAAATGTTTAAGTATATTAAATTTAAAAATAATAATAAAAAAAAATTAAAATCTAATCTGATGGTTTATAATGATAAGGAAAGTAAGTAAAACCCGGGGATGTTGGGTTGCGGTTCCCTCTACTACTTATAATGGGGTTAACCGTTGATAAATCTAGATTGAGTTGGTACCTAAACCGATCCTGGTTATCAGCAGTCAAGAACAACATTGTCATATTTTATAGGACTAACATATAGGTAGTAAAACAACCTTTAAACATAGACTCTAATCTTTATTAAATGTTCATAAATTTTTCTAGCTCGCAAATCATACATTAACCGTTTCTAAACATACAACTTACTTACATATCAAAATACGGTTTTACGGTATCAAAAAACATCACATAGAAAATAAATACAATCAGGCAGCTACTTGTTACTTCAGTTATTTTACTTACCTGTTACATTTAAAGTTCAATTAAAATAAAATATTATTAATTATTCATAATTTAACAACTAAGCTAAAGCTGAATATGTTATGCATACCTATAAATTATTATATTTATTATTCTAAACGACCGGATCTAATTTTGTCGAAATTATACCTTTCCATTTATTGTTTTATCGTTAGAGGTATAGGTTGTATCGTAGGTAGGTATTAAGTACTAGGTATAAAGTTAAATAAATAGACTACCTATAACTTGTAGCCAAATAGCTATATAATAATAAAAAACTGTCTCAGAAACGTTCATACGTCGCGTATACATATAAACTACGCACCTACGCAATAACAACAGTCGATTTTAGATAGAATTACGAGTATGTTCATGTAGGCGGCAAAAGTTACTTACAAGTTTCATTAACAGATTGGCTTTGCCAGAACTCGGTTAAGTCCTTAAACCTGTCACAACACTGCCTCCGTTTCCGTGGGGTGCACTTCAAGCCTGGCCTCTTCAATATTTTGGTGAACCTCCTCACCAAAGTCGTCACCGACTCCTTCGAGGATCCCTCCAGATATTCCAGATTTTCACGCGACAATGTAGAATCAAGATGCCCAAAAACCTCGTCAATGTAACCTTCTAAGTCGTCACTGTCACCTTTCTCTTTCCCACTCGCATTCACCACCGTATCGTCGAAAGAGAGGTCACCAGTAGAAATGCTGCACTGGACCACATCAGGAATGTTCGGTTTCAGTTTCTTGTTGATCCGAACGGTGCTCGTCGCTGAGCATAACTTGTCCATGGACTTGAAGATATCGTCTATATCTTCACAGATCTCATCAACCGAAATCGCTGATAGGATCTGACCATTGATGAAATAGAATTGCTTGTCTGGCGTGTTCCTTGGAGCGTCATCCAAGTCTTGCAAGAAATCTCTGTAGTCCATGGATTTCTTGGAGATATTCCGTGCGTCTTTCCGGCGTTTGAAGAGGAACGATGAATCGAAGGTAGATTTCATCAAGTCTAAAGTGCTGAAGGCAGTCTTTACGTTGGGTTGAACATCTTCTTCTGTGTCCAAGTCGATGGGGGTACCCCATTTTTGGTCCAGTTGTACCCATTGCTCGCTTCCTGAGAGAATGTCTTCAGCGTCGATCAATGCCATGTCTGCGCAAGCGATGCAGTGACGTGACTGAGTGAACAAACGGTTTTTAAAGACGGTCGTTAGATAATAGCTTCGTCCTGTTCACACTTGTTCATTAGGAGTTATCGCGGTAGAAAGGTGAGATAAAGAGTGGATAACGATTTGTTTTGATATTTTACAATGTTATTGTATCAATTTAGTAATTGTGAACTCATTAGCTAGAGTTGTTATGTTATCATTGTTGCAGGGGTACTTTTGTTTACAATTTTGATGTTATTGTTGACTACCCTCTATCTAATCGTGTTATGATGATTATTGTGCTACAAGAATTAGCACAAAATAACAATTTAGCACTGACGCCGCGATGAAACGCGAGAAAAAAATCTACTCTTCTATTAATTTGCGAAGTGCGAGTGAGACAAATACAAATACAAATTATTTATTCTGCAAATAGGCCACAAGGGCACTTTTACATGTCAAACGGTAGTTTACAATAAAAATAATAAGCATACAATAAAAGATTATAATCTAACACAATAATAATTTAAAATTTGCACATTAACGACTGATATAACAACACACTAAATGTCACAAAGTAAATGAAAACAAAACAAAATACGACCATTACATTCGATTAGAATAAGGTCTGTGCATTAACAGAAAGTTAATGATATTAATTCAGTATTCCAGAGATGTATAAGGTCTCTGAGCGTCCAAATACAATCAATAATTATTCAATGTTCGTAGAGATGTATACGGTCTCTAAGCGTCAAAACAAAACAATAAAAAAAAGGAATATTAATGTAATATTGTCAGTGATGTACATGGTCAATAACAATAAAACGTGTCAAGATCGGAATGATGTCTCTCGTCAATACGATAATAATAAAATAACACTAAGTAGTATTTAAGAAGTTGGGTACTATGCCCTTGCAAGCATGAACAGTCCGGACTCCACAAACAGCACCCGATCACGAGTATGACGCATATCTCAGCCATCGCCTCCCTCAACCATATGTTAGGGAAGGTGGCGACCCGATCAACGACGCCACCGTAAGCAAAGCCCTTTAAGCGAGCATGACATATTCAAGCCACCGGACAATGTTAAAAAGCAAAGATTAATAAGCGACTTGCTCGGCGAGAACAGCATTACGTGCTCTCTTCTTACATAAAATGGAACAATTATTTCAGGTAGATACTTATAATGTGTATTTAGGTATATTCCTAATAGAATTAGCCTACTACTGGCTTAAAGGCATTTTTGTCGTTTAAGAAATCGTTGACAGTATAATACGCCTTGCTTAGCAAATTACTTTTAACATGAGACTTAAATTGACTGAACGGTAAATTAACAATTTCGGTGGGTATTTTATTATGAAAACGTATGCAGTTCCCCACGAACGACGTGCTAACCTTGCGGAGACGACTGGCCTTCACTGCGATCTTGTTTTTACTTCTGGTGTTGTAGTCGTGGATATCGCTGTTGAGTTTGAACTCGTGAAGGTTTTTTCGCACATACATGATATTCTCAAGAATGTATTGGCATGCTACAGTAAGAATGTTTGCCTCCTTAAATTTGTACCTGAGAGATTCTCGAGCTTTTAGTTCGTATATGGAACGTACAGCGCGTTTCTGTAGCACGAATATGGTCTGGATATCAGCTGCTTTCCCCCACAACAGGATTCCGTAGGACATAACACTGTGGAAGTAACTGTAGTACACCAGCCTGGCGGTCTCAACGTTTGTTAACTGTCTTATGCGTCTTACTGCATAGGCTGCCGAACTAAGTTTTCCGGCTAGGGCGGTGATATGTGCCTGCCATTGTAGTTTTGAGTCCAAGGTGATACCTAAAAACACTGTTCTATCTTCAATTTCCAGTTCATCACCCTTTAATTTGATCTTGGTATTGTTTACCTGCTTGACATTAGGTAAAGTGAATCTGATACACTTTGTTTTCTTGGAATTTAGCAGTAAATTATTTGCTGTAAACCATTTCACAACAGTGTTGAGTGCATCATTAATATCATCGAAGTTTTCCTCTTTCCTGTCTACCTTGAAGATAAGCGACGTGTCGTCTGCGAATAACACTATATCATGTTTATCTTGCAACATATTTGGTAGGTCATTGATGTAAATCAGCTCAGACACGCAGGTGGCTGAGTCGCGTGGCAATGTGTGGCCACTTGGCAACACATTGTGCAAGCCCTCCTGCGACCTGCACTGATCTGATAGTTAATATGCCCCGTGCACCCAGTGGGTACACAGGGAACTCTTATTTACCCGTGCACCCACTGCATTTTGGCAGGGAACAGACTTGAAAAATATGTCAATACACTACATCGGTAACTGTGTCTACTGTCTATGATACTTTATTTCCGACATATATATCATTCTAGAGAAGGACGAATGTTTTACGTTCGCCATAAACATCGTCATGTCAGCTAAGCGAGACTGTAGCCACTCTACCGCGAAACGAAAACTAAGTTGGCGTGTAGCTCTCCCTCTCTGCCACACGTATTAGCAAGTGCGACAGAGATACAGGATGTATCAAAAATCGGCCAAGTGCGTGTCGGGCCCAAGCAGTGTAGGGTTTCGTAGTTGTCGGTGTCTTAGTTACATATGGTTACATCGACACGCGTGCTCCAATTAAATGGTGCGGTTGCGTCAGCCGAGTTTGTTCGATTCGATTGGTCGACTATTACTCGGTAACTAATTAGGCCTACTTAGCCGTGATAGTTTTCCTTTTAAATTCATTATATGTACTACTGCCACGACTTTTTTCACATCTCCAGTAGTAGCTATTTAGCTGGCAGAGGGCGGACACATGCCTCCAATAAAAATTAGGGCTTTAAAGCCCAATATCTCGCAATAGAATCACTTAATTGAAAAAATATTGAAGAAACCAATATTATTTGGTTCGGTAGCGTATTGCGATTCCAAAAATACATTTATTTATTTGTTTTTTATTTATGTTTTCTATTTGTTTATGTTTTAATTGCTTGAGCATGACAAAAAAAACGTAAAAGCCGTCCCCTGCGTATCAAAAAAACATACACAAAATATTTGTTTTCATAGCACAGCACTGCACGCGGCGGTTGAAAATGAAATACCCTGCCACCCTTTACCTTTGGGGAGGAATGTTGTCATACACAAGCAATGTCCACAAAAACAAACAAATGTTATGTAAAATATAATTGTTTTAGACAATTGCACTACTGGGCTGTTATACGCCACGCGCTAATGCGGCTCACCCCGCTGGACACCCGTCACGAAACTAGCCTTAACCACTCGCGGTGTCAAGATATATTTGTGCAAGGAACTAGACAAAGTTCTTTTAAGTGGAACACCGCAAATGCGGGCGATTGTACTGATCGAATTAAAATAAACAAAACATAAACAAATGCATATTTGGAATCCGCAATGCGCTACCGAATATGCCTTTGATCGGTTGAAACCCCACTTCGTTTTCGTTTCTCTGTAGCCGCTATGATTATCGTTATCATCGGTACTATTCGGGACAGCTATTGGATAAATTAAAGAAAATTTAAATGAAAAAGCATTTAATATACATATTACATTACAAAGCAAAATGTACAACATACGCTTCAGCACTGATCTCTTATCCTCGGTTCAATAAGGATTTTCATTTGACATTTGTAAATAGAAATCATGTACAGTACCTACAGGTCGTTTCACGAGAGCTGGCGCGGAAAATATATGAAACTGTCTTTAATTTCATAGACATTACGCGCCAGCACTCGTGTATCGACCTGTACATATAAGAACAGAAATATTTTTAGTCCCTAGGGACCAAAAAAAAAAACAGCTCTCTATGCATATGATGATTAGGTGTGTTTTGTTTTGTTAAGTAGATTGGTTATTACGTTACATTGTAGTTAATAGAGATCAGTGTATATAAAAACAAATGGCTCTTAAACATAATGTACACACAGCAATAACATACGCACTTATAACACTTCCAAAAGAGTCTATTAGATGTCCGAATATTTTTAGATTGTTTAGTACAAATGGTTACAAGCAGCCAAAGTTGGCAAATATATCCTTTACATCATCAGCCTATATACGTCCCACTGCTGGGCACAGGCCTCCTCTCATGTATGAGAGGGATCGGGCAATAGTCCCCACGCTGGCCCAGTGCGGATTGTGGACTTATATATCCTTACTCCTATGGCAATAAAGATGTGTTGCGATTATATGTGGCTCCTACCAACAATAAGAGGCTGACAGTACAGTCGACGTTAGATATGTTTACATTTTTCGCCTTATTGCATTGGAATAAGGTACAAAAGTGTATACACATCTTTGACGGCGACTGTACAATGGGAAAAACAGTATCATGGCAAATTGTACTTTTAGCCGAAGCACTTTATTTTCATTAGTATGAAAAAAAATTGAAATTTGGTAATAATTCATAACAGCAGCTTTTTTGTGTGTAACTGATATATTATCATTTTAATAATAACGTAGACTCAAAATCCACCAAAATAATAGTCATCAAAAAAATCTATAGGTATTAACCAATTCCTGAAAAAAGAGGAAAAATATTAATAGACATTTTAATTTTTTTTTGGTTAATTTACAGGAGCTCTTCAAAAATAATAAATGAATCACACAAAAAACATAATGGATGTGTCATTTATTTTTATATATTTACTTCCCGATGGAATTTTTGTAGGATTCTTGGATAAGGCATCTCAGAATAACATTAGAAAATTAAACAAACAAAAAAAACGCTGTTATAAATTAATGTTTGAAAAAAAACGTAATTTTCCTGGGGATTTACGGAAAGCACGCTGTTCGCATAATATTAAATCACCAGATATATAAACAATTCAGAATACAGCTACGTAATGTTGAAATACCAACAAATGAAACAAACACATTGAAAAGACGAATATGTAGAATATATGCGTGAATTGCGCGTTGTATATTTTGTGATGACGTACATTATGCTTCTGAGCCATACAAAACAAAAACAGTAACAGGCCAGGCCAATTCAAACAATAACATTGTATCAAAAATAGTTCCATTGTTGAGACAAGTCCCAATCAAAGCTAAATACAGTTTCGGAATAGTCAAAAAATCGGACTATGACTTTAAGTATAAATCCACATTTGTTTTTGTGGCACTGAAGGTTTCTCAGTGAAGATTGTGTATTCAGCTGGCAGCTACCGAAGGTCACATGTTTCGTGTATTAGCTGATGGTAAAAACACCTCGCCATTGCTGTTATCTAGTGATAAACTTACTGAGAAACCCCCATTATAGATGCATTTTATGATGGTACGTCATAGGGCCTGGATTTTTGGGTGCGGCTTTTGACAACTTGTAGGGAGAGGACATCACTGTCTATCGATGTTATCGACAAATCGATAGATTTTACGATTTTGTTTTATGCCAGAAGTCACAACCTAATTCAATGTTATATACTACGTGTTTTAGACATTTTCTGTTAATTGCAAGGGGGCATAGTTTAGATCAAATAAAGGTATAAATAAAATACCTACTGGTTGAGGTTTACACGTTGATCGAGTGTCCGGTTCACTACCGCAGAGACACTTTTTTCAAGTTTTATGTGCTTTTCTTGTTAATTTTATATTTAATATGTGTGTCCTGTGTGTTTAAGAATAAACGTATCTTTCTTTCTTCTAAATACTCATCGACAGTGTCAATACATACTAGATACCTATGTAGGTATTTGCAAGTGTTATTTTATATAGATAAATTAACCGCTTTGATAGAGTATTAATCTGGTAATATCGATAAAAATATAGGTGGTTTTTCCTTAGAATCTGTCAATAGCCGCATGCAAAAATCCGGGCCCTAGACATGCTTCGCGTCCATTTTACAACCATTTTTCTACGTCACTTTTTCTTTTCACTTGCCGCGACTGAACAAGACAAAGTTGATCGGCCCATTTTTCTAAATTTCATGTCACGAACAAAACATCATGGTAATTTATTATCAGTCATCATTTCTAACATTATCATATCAATCATTCATCCCAATAGAAAACTTCTAAGGACCATATAATCATCACAGAGTTTATAACAGGTTACAGTCAACTAAAAATGCTTTTCACCATATTACACGCAGTAACGTTGAAACACATAATTTTGTATTGCCGCCGTGTGGTGTTCCTGTGGGTTTCGTAAGAGTCTACTAAGGGAACAGGGTTGAAGAGTGTTGTGGGCGATGGGCAAGCAACCTATCACTGCGTTATCACATTTTATAAATCTTTTATTCACACATTTATGCTAAAAGGGGCACTGTAACATAAGTTTCATGTCCTGGCTACCTGTTTTGGGAATTATGGCGTGAATGTATGTTTGTATTGGCCAGTAGTGACCCCTCAGCTGATTAACCATATTGGTTCTACTTTCGTGACTATACACAGTTAACTCTCCTCTGGTATCATTCAAGCTTCTCACACATACACATACATTATCTACACATTTACATAGCTCCATTTGGTTTCATTGTGTCTAGAGCCTAGAACATTTATGCCTTAGCGCAGGGATAAAATACTGAACAAGCAAATGACTTTCGTTGACATTTGACAGTTGCATTTTATTCTTTAGAGATGTAAATAATTTACTTTAAAAATAAAGTTTAAACCGATTTAAATTCAGTACTACGCCGAGCCACATAGGTACATGAAAATTCCGAATTTACCACATGAACTGTTTTCCGAAAGTAAACGCCCAGCGTTGTTTCAATATCACATCACGATTCTTCTATCAAACATGTCATCGTATTATACAAATCACGCAAACATACAGAGACTTAGATTTAAGAGATTTAGATCATTATACAATTTTGGTTGACAATTATTATGAACCCGCGGTTAGAATGTGATTTTTATTATATAAGAGAAATTCCATAGAAACTTGTCAAACTTTCCATACATTCCGATTTTAACGAACACCACTTATGAAGGTTTGGTGCAACCCAGCCTGAGTGTGTTTGTGTGAAAAGGAATTTACGGAGGGTATCAATATATCCGTACAGTAGTACCACTAATATAAGTCACATCGGCAATCTTCATCCGCGCCGACTGTAAAGTGCCGAATGAAATCGAACGTATGAACATTTCAATAAAGACCTTGTTTCACTATACGTAAGGTACAATATGCAATGACAGGTGAACTCGTGCTTTCCCGCTCACGGCGCCAGACAAAATGGCCGCCGGAGCTGCCGGCGTCGCGCGCAAAATTTCGGCCAATGGGCGTTGAAGATTTCACCCGCGCACACGCGCTGCCTTATGATTGGTTAAAATGTTTTCTGTGCAGGAACATCGTTGTAACTTATATTTGCGGTACTGTACGTTGGGTGTTTTTTTTAGCTCAAAAGTTATCTTAACCGACCGAGCCGTGACGTCAGCAGTCCCGTAAACGTATCAACATATCTGCACGTTGTACCGCTGCAGGTAGCTGTGGAGAGCGCTCTTGTGCGGCTCGTCCAGCGCCGCGATGCGAGGCGGCAGCAGGCCCGGGGTCGCGCGAGACACTGCTCCCAAGCTTTCTGCTAGGAAGTGTTGCGGGTCCGTAATTACTGTAACACGAAGTCTATTGTATGCTACACTTGAAAAAAAAACAACATGTTTTGGTACAAGCTTTTATTGCCGACTGTACTTTTCTATATACCATCATAAACTACTCATTGAGACGATTCTAACGAGCCCAAACTCAACGGGGTCACGTCGGTTAAGTACTGAATTCCCATGGCCACCTTCTGTCTCCATCATCAGATCAGCTCGATGGTACCATAATATTTAATTGTCATGCAAACTATACTTATACCCTAAATTTCAGCTCAATCGATAATCGGGAAGTGGGTCAAATTTAACTCGCAAGATTTGTCCCATACTAACAGGGCAAGTTAAATAAAAGCTTGTAAAAACCTTGTTTTTACTTCCGACAGATGTCAATTACTAGACGGCACCTCACCTCATTTGAAATAGGACGTTGTACCAACTTATTTTCGGAAATGAGGGGCTCGTACAAACTCATTTTAATTTCATGTCGTACCCAACACTATTCCCAAAGTAGCAGGGACGCATGAGGCAGCAGCAGTACCTGAGAGCGGGTCGCTGTTGGCGCCCTTAGCGCAGGCCAGCTGCGAGTACTGCGCCTGGTAGCCGGGCGCCTCGTCCACCTCCACGAAGTGGTCGTCGGGGAGGGAGCTCGCGTCCGTGGGCAGCTCGAACAGCGAGATCAGCGCCTGGTGAGATATTACAAGTAGCAGGGACGCATGAGGCAGCAGCAGTACCTGAGAGCGGGTCGCTGTTGGCGCCCTTAGCGCAGGCCAGCTGCGAGTACTGCGCCTGGTAGCCGGGCGCCTCGTCCACCTCCACGAAGTGGTCGTCGGGGAGGGAGCTCGCGTCCGTGGGCAGCTCGAACAGCGAGATCAGCGCCTGGTGAGATATTACAAGTAGCAGGGACGCATGAGGCAGCAGCAGTACCTGAGAGCGGGTCGCTGTTGGCGCCCTTAGCGCAGGCCAGCTGCGAGTACTGCGCCTGGTAGCCGGGCGCCTCGTCCACCTCCACGAAGTGGTCGTCGGGGAGGGAGCTCGCGTCCGTGGGCAGCTCGAACAGCGAGATCAGCGCCTGGTGAGATATTACAAGTAGCAGGGACGCATGAGGCAGCAGCAGTACCTGAGAGCGGGTCGCTGTTGGCGCCCTTAGCGCAGGCCAGCTGCGAGTACTGCGCCTGGTAGCCGGGCGCCTCGTCCACCTCCACGAAGTGGTCGTCGGGGAGGGAGCTCGCGTCCGTGGGCAGCTCGAACAGCGAGATCAGCGCCTGGTGAGATATTACAAGTAGCAGGGACGCATGAGGCAGCAGCAGTACCTGAGAGCGGGTCGCTGTTGGCGCCCTTAGCGCAGGCCAGCTGCGAGTACTGCGCCTGGTAGCCGGGCGCCTCGTCCACCTCCACGAAGTGGTCGTCGGGGAGGGAGCTCGCGTCCGTGGGCAGCTCGAACAGCGAGATCAGCGCCTGGTGAGATATTACAAGTAGCAGGGACGCATGAGGCAGCAGCAGTACCTGAGAGCGGGTCGCTGTTGGCGCCCTTAGCGCAGGCCAGCTGCGAGTACTGCGCCTGGTAGCCGGGCGCCTCGTCCACCTCCACGAAGTGGTCGTCGGGGAGGGAGCTCGCGTCCGTGGGCAGCTCGAACAGCGAGATCAGCGCCTGGTGAGATATTACAAGTAGCAGGGACGCATGAGGCAGCAGCAGTACCTGAGAGCGGGTCGCTGTTGGCGCCCTTAGCGCAGGCCAGCTGCGAGTACTGCGCCTGGTAGCCGGGCGCCTCGTCCACCTCCACGAAGTGGTCGTCGGGGAGGGAGCTCGCGTCCGTGGGCAGCTCGAACAGCGAGATCAGCGCCTGGTGAGATATTACAAGTAGCAGGGACGCATGAGGCAGCAGCAGTACCTGAGAGCGGGTCGCTGTTGGCGCCCTTAGCGCAGGCCAGCTGCGAGTACTGCGCCTGGTAGCCGGGCGCCTCGTCCACCTCCACGAAGTGGTCGTCGGGGAGGGAGCTCGCGTCCGTGGGCAGCTCGAACAGCGAGATCAGCGCCTGGTGAGATATTACAAGTAGCAGGGACGCATGAGGCAGCAGCAGTACCTGAGAGCGGGTCGCTGTTGGCGCCCTTAGCGCAGGCCAGCTGCGAGTACTGCGCCTGGTAGCCGGGCGCCTCGTCCACCTCCACGAAGTGGTCGTCGGGGAGGGAGCTCGCGTCCGTGGGCAGCTCGAACAGCGAGATCAGCGCCTGGTGAGATATTACAAGTAGCAGGGACGCATGAGGCAGCAGCAGTACCTGAGAGCGGGTCGCTGTTGGCGCCCTTAGCGCAGGCCAGCTGCGAGTACTGCGCCTGGTAGCCGGGCGCCTCGTCCACCTCCACGAAGTGGTCGTCGGGGAGGGAGCTCGCGTCCGTGGGCAGCTCGAACAGCGAGATCAGCGCCTGGTGAGATATTACAAGTAGCAGGGACGCATGAGGCAGCAGCAGTACCTGAGAGCGGGTCGCTGTTGGCGCCCTTAGCGCAGGCCAGCTGCGAGTACTGCGCCTGGTAGCCGGGCGCCTCGTCCACCTCCACGAAGTGGTCGTCGGGGAGGGAGCTCGCGTCCGTGGGCAGCTCGAACAGCGAGATCAGCGCCTGGTGAGATATTACAAGTAGCAGGGACGCATGAGGCAGCAGCAGTACCTGAGAGCGGGTCGCTGTTGGCGCCCTTAGCGCAGGCCAGCTGCGAGTACTGCGCCTGGTAGCCGGGCGCCTCGTCCACCTCCACGAAGTGGTCGTCGGGGAGGGAGCTCGCGTCCGTGGGCAGCTCGAACAGCGAGATCAGCGCCTGGTGAGATATTACAAGTAGCAGGGACGCATGAGGCAGCAGCAGTACCTGAGAGCGGGTCGCTGTTGGCGCCCTTAGCGCAGGCCAGCTGCGAGTACTGCGCCTGGTAGCCGGGCGCCTCGTCCACCTCCACGAAGTGGTCGTCGGGGAGGGAGCTCGCGTCCGTGGGCAGCTCGAACAGCGAGATCAGCGCCTGGTGAGATATTACAAGTAGCAGGGACGCATGAGGCAGCAGCAGTACCTGAGAGCGGGTCGCTGTTGGCGCCCTTAGCGCAGGCCAGCTGCGAGTACTGCGCCTGGTAGCCGGGCGCCTCGTCCACCTCCACGAAGTGGTCGTCGGGGAGGGAGCTCGCGTCCGTGGGCAGCTCGAACAGCGAGATCAGCGCTTGGTGAGATATTACAAGTAGCAGGGACGCATGAGGCAGCAGCAGTACCTGAGAGCGGGTCGCTGTTGGCGCCCTTAGCGCAGGCCAGCTGCGAGTACTGCGCCTGGTAGCCGGGCGCCTCGTCCACCTCCACGAAGTGGTCGTCGGGGAGGGAGCTCGCGTCCGTGGGCAGCTCGAACAGCGAGATCAGCGCCTGGTGAGATATTACAAGTAGCAGGGACGCATGAGGCAGCAGCAGTACCTGAGAGCGGGTCGCTGTTGGCGCCCTTAGCGCAGGCCAGCTGCGAGTACTGCGCCTGGTAGCCGGGCGCCTCGTCCACCTCCACGAAGTGGTCGTCGGGGAGGGAGCTCGCGTCCGTGGGCAGCTCGAACAGCGAGATCAGCGCCTGGTGAGATATTACAAGTAGCAGGGACGCATGAGGCAGCAGCAGTACCTGAGAGCGGGTCGCTGTTGGCGCCCTTAGCGCAGGCCAGCTGCGAGTACTGCGCCTGGTAGCCGGGCGCCTCGTCCACCTCCACGAAGTGGTCGTCGGGGAGGGAGCTCGCGTCCGTGGGCAGCTCGAACAGCGAGATCAGCGCCTGGTGAGATATTACAAGTAGCAGGGACGCATGAGGCAGCAGCAGTACCTGAGAGCGGGTCGCTGTTGGCGCCCTTAGCGCAGGCCAGCTGCGAGTACTGCGCCTGGTAGCCGGGCGCCTCGTCCACCTCCACGAAGTGGTCGTCGGGGAGGGAGCTCGCGTCCGTGGGCAGCTCGAACAGCGAGATCAGCGCCTGGTGAGATATTACAAGTAGCAGGGACGCATGAGGCAGCAGCAGTACCTGAGAGCGGGTCGCTGTTGGCGCCCTTAGCGCAGGCCAGCTGCGAGTACTGCGCCTGGTAGCCGGGCGCCTCGTCCACCTCCACGAAGTGGTCGTCGGGGAGGGAGCTCGCGTCCGTGGGCAGCTCGAACAGCGAGATCAGCGCCTGGTGAGATATTACAAGTAGCAGGGACGCATGAGGCAGCAGCAGTACCTGAGAGCGGGTCGCTGTTGGCGCCCTTAGCGCAGGCCAGCTGCGAGTACTGCGCCTGGTAGCCGGGCGCCTCGTCCACCTCCACGAAGTGGTCGTCGGGGAGGGAGCTCGCGTCCGTGGGCAGCTCGAACAGCGAGATCAGCGCCTGGTGAGATATTACAAGTAGCAGGGACGCATGAGGCAGCAGCAGTACCTGAGAGCGGGTCGCTGTTGGCGCCCTTAGCGCAGGCCAGCTGCGAGTACTGCGCCTGGTAGCCGGGCGCCTCGTCCACCTCCACGAAGTGGTCGTCGGGGAGGGAGCTCGCGTCCGTGGGCAGCTCGAACAGCGAGATCAGCGCCTGGTGAGATATTACAAGTAGCAGGGACGCATGAGGCAGCAGCAGTACCTGAGAGCGGGTCGCTGTTGGCGCCCTTAGCGCAGGCCAGCTGCGAGTACTGCGCCTGGTAGCCGGGCGCCTCGTCCACCTCCACGAAGTGGTCGTCGGGGAGGGAGCTCGCGTCCGTGGGCAGCTCGAACAGCGAGATCAGCGCCTGGTGAGATATTACAAGTAGCAGGGACGCATGAGGCAGCAGCAGTACCTGAGAGCGGGTCGCTGTTGGCGCCCTTAGCGCAGGCCAGCTGCGAGTACTGCGCCTGGTAGCCGGGCGCCTCGTCCACCTCCACGAAGTGGTCGTCGGGGAGGGAGCTCGCGTCCGTGGGCAGCTCGAACAGCGAGATCAGCGCCTGGTGAGATATTACAAGTAGCAGGGACGCATGAGGCAGCAGCAGTACCTGAGAGCGGGTCGCTGTTGGCGCCCTTAGCGCAGGCCAGCTGCGAGTACTGCGCCTGGTAGCCGGGCGCCTCGTCCACCTCCACGAAGTGGTCGTCGGGGAGGGAGCTCGCGTCCGTGGGCAGCTCGAACAGCGAGATCAGCGCTTGGTGAGATATTACAAGTAGCAGGGACGCATGAGGCAGCAGCAGTACCTGAGAGCGGGTCGCTGTTGGCGCCCTTAGCGCAGGCCAGCTGCGAGTACTGCGCCTGGTAGCCGGGCGCCTCGTCCACCTCCACGAAGTGGTCGTCGGGGAGGGAGCTCGCGTCCGTGGGCAGCTCGAACAGCGAGATCAGCGCCTGGTGAGATATTACAAGTAGCAGGGACGCATGAGGCAGCAGCAGTACCTGAGAGCGGGTCGCTGTTGGCGCCCTTAGCGCAGGCCAGCTGCGAGTACTGCGCCTGGTAGCCGGGCGCCTCGTCCACCTCCACGAAGTGGTCGTCGGGGAGGGAGCTCGCGTCCGTGGGCAGCTCGAACAGCGAGATCAGCGCCTGGTGAGATATTACAAGTAGCAGGGACGCATGAGGCAGCAGCAGTACCTGAGAGCGGGTCGCTGTTGGCGCCCTTAGCGCAGGCCAGCTGCGAGTACTGCGCCTGGTAGCCGGGCGCCTCGTCCACCTCCACGAAGTGGTCGTCGGGGAGGGAGCTCGCGTCCGTGGGCAGCTCGAACAGCGAGATCAGCGCCTGGTGAGATATTACAAGTAGCAGGGACGCATGAGGCAGCAGCAGTACCTGAGAGCGGGTCGCTGTTGGCGCCCTTAGCGCAGGCCAGCTGCGAGTACTGCGCCTGGTAGCCGGGCGCCTCGTCCACCTCCACGAAGTGGTCGTCGGGGAGGGAGCTCGCGTCCGTGGGCAGCTCGAACAGCGAGATCAGCGCCTGGTGAGATATTACAAGTAGCAGGGACGCATGAGGCAGCAGCAGTACCTGAGAGCGGGTCGCTGTTGGCGCCCTTAGCGCAGGCCAGCTGCGAGTACTGCGCCTGGTAGCCGGGCGCCTCGTCCACCTCCACGAAGTGGTCGTCGGGGAGGGAGCTCGCGTCCGTGGGCAGCTCGAACAGCGAGATCAGCGCCTGGTGAGATATTACAAGTAGCAGGGACGCATGAGGCAGCAGCAGTACCTGAGAGCGGGTCGCTGTTGGCGCCCTTAGCGCAGGCCAGCTGCGAGTACTGCGCCTGGTAGCCGGGCGCCTCGTCCACCTCCACGAAGTGGTCGTCGGGGAGGGAGCTCGCGTCCGTGGGCAGCTCGAACAGCGAGATCAGCGCTTGGTGAGATATTACAAGTAGCAGGGACGCATGAGGCAGCAGCAGTACCTGAGAGCGGGTCGCTGTTGGCGCCCTTAGCGCAGGCCAGCTGCGAGTACTGCGCCTGGTAGCCGGGCGCCTCGTCCACCTCCACGAAGTGGTCGTCGGGGAGGGAGCTCGCGTCCGTGGGCAGCTCGAACAGCGAGATCAGCGCCTGGTGAGATATTACAAGGTTGTGCCAACAATTTCCTAGTGCTGAGCTCGTAAGCGACATGCGATAAATCAATACAACAATTTAAACACTTTGCACACATCGAAAAATAACACAGTACAGAACTACGTGCCCACAATCTGGAATCCTGTCACTGTAAAGTGTTGAGTGATAGATATGAGCAAATGGACCACGCGGCTATAGCAGCTCCACCAAAGTACCAGGGACGCATGCGTGTGTGTGTGTGTCTGTGTGTGTGTGCGTGTGTGTGTGTGCGTGTGTGTGTGTGCGCGTGTGTGTGTGTGTGTGTGTGCGTGTGTACGAATGTGTGTGTGTGTGTGTGTGTGTGTGTGTGTGTGTGTGTGTTTGCGCGTGCGTGCGTGCGTGCGTGTGTCTCTGTGTGCGTGTGTGCGTGTGCGTGTGTGCGTGTGTGCGTGTACCTGCATGAGCGCCGGCCACATGGCCTGCAGCCGGCCCTGCCGCAGGTGGCTGGCCTCGGTGAGCAGCTTGACGCAGCCCACCGCGGCCGCCTTGCGCTCCAGCACGCCGTCCACCTTCTGCAGATCCGGGATCAGCACGCGTTCCATGTACATCGCGAACATGCTGGGGGGACAGATATGCGCCGTGTAAGCTACAATGCACCGAAGGCAGAAACCTTGGTGAGGTAGGGCACAGCGAAATGTCATCCCGCTCGAGTGCGGAGCAGCCCAACTGGGGAAGTGCCACCGCCTTGCAGAAGACCACAGCCATAATAACACTACTATTTGCTCTGTAGTAGTGTTGTGTTCCTGGAGGTGAGCAAGGTCGCCAGAGCTCCCGAGGATGCGTTGTGTTGGGAGCGAGGGCATTTGTTCCTTCAGCTGTCAACACAGCGAATCCTCAAACATATCGAGGGTCGACAACGCCCATGTTACTCCTTTGGAGTTGCATGTGTCTGCAGGCGGTGTCCGCTTACCATCAAGCGGGCAATACGCTTGTTTGCCGCCGGCGTCGTATAATAAAAAAAACCTTGCATTTAGAACATTATTCTGAATTTGGAAACAGTACAAATATGACTAGATGATGAAGCATGGATCCGGGATATGGCGAGATTGAGGAGGTGGTAGCCGAACCACACATTATTGGGGAAATGAAATACTACAGGTCGCTGGTTCTGCTGGGCTGATCGACTGGTCGACCAGGTATCGCTAGGGGGATTGCATACCTCGAATGCCTACACCAGTTTCAAGACGAAAACTAGCAGGATACCTCCTGCTAGTTATCGGCATAGGATCGCGATAAGTGGCGCGCTGAGTTGTGAATTATTTGATATACTTGTATTTAAAATGCAAATACAAAATAATTATTTGGTTATTGTGTACTTAATTCCTTTTTTAAGTATTTTTTATTTTATTTGAAATACTAAAATACTTTTTGACTGTTAAGTTTCGAAAGTATTACCTTTACCACTCAAATTTTCAAGTGAATGGGTCAGCGATTCGGCAAATGGCCACTAGAGACGCTGCAACTTAGAAAGTCTATGTGGAAAATGACAGTTAAAACCAAATGAACATTGTTATCTGTGAAACATGACGTTACGCTTCGCTTTTTAACGAGATTGACTTCGATTTTGTTTCGATTCCTTTTTGAAAGTATTTTATTTTAATAAAGTATTTTGAAAATACCTATTTTGCATTTAGTATTTAAAAAAGCAAAAATATTTTGCATTTGAAATATTAAACTAGAAAAGTTGGGACGGGGTTTTTTTATTGATAATATTCAAGTTTTCACTTCTGCCGGCACTCCCGGAGTGAAATCTTTTTTTTATGTACTTACTTGTTCTGCACGGAGTCGACTAGGTCGATGAGGTTGTCGGCGCCGAAATGCGCCGCGTAAAACCCGAGGAAGGCGATGAGGCCGCGGACGTATTTAGTGGTCTTCGACGACGACAGCCGTTGGAACAGCAGCGTCATTATCTGCTTCGTGTAGGGCTGCATCGTCGATCTGGGTAGCAAGATAACTACAACTTGGAAAAGTTGAAAAACCCCGACATTATCATTTCAAAGTCCAGTATCTCAAAAACGGCTGAACAGATTTTGATGAAACATGGCTAAAAACACTCGGGATAAAATTATCTATGACACAAAAAAACCGCATTCAAATCGGTCCATCCGTTAGGGAGCTACGCTACCACAGACAGATACATAGACACGTTAAACTTATAACACCCCTCTTTTTGCGTAATAAATACTATATTCAACCAATTCACAAGTCAATGGAAAGCCACAACTTCTTCAAATTAATCTTAAGTGACGCAACAGAGCGCGACTATCCTGTCAGGTTTTCTGAAATTAATTTGATTGCTGGCTTTCAAAAAGCCTCTCTCCACACTGCCATTAGCTGGAAAAAACTCAGTACTATCAGCTGTTGTTAGTAGTTGGTAGCTTGAGTTTTGTGAGCCTTGTGAAGATTGTGGTGAGGTAGGGCACAGCGGAATGTCATCCCGCTCGAATGTGGAGCAGCCCAACAGGGGAAGTACCTCCGCCTTGCGGAAGACCACAGCCATAATAACACTACTACTATCTCTGTAGTAGTGTTGTTCCTGGAGGTGAGCAAGGTCGCCAGAGCTCCCGAGGATGCGTTGTGTTGAGAGCGAGTGCATTTGTTCCTTCAGCTCAACGGCTCAGTCGGCAACGTCCATGTCCTTTGGAGTTGCATGCGTCTATAGGCTGCGGTGTCCGCTTACCATAGGACGGGCCGGGCCGTAAGCTTGTTTGCCACCGTCGTTGTATAAAAAAAGCCAAATGGGAGGTTCCCGAGGAAGTTGAAGCTCAAGCTGTCAACACAAGGACTCCTCAAATCGGCAACGGGTCGCGACGCACGCGAATCCAGGCGTGTTTCCATGCGTCCACATCGCAGTACAGTAGGACCACAAATATAAGTTACAACGGTGTCCCTGCGCAGAAAGCATTTTTTGAAAACATTTTAACCAATCAGAAGGCAGCGCGTTTGCGCGGGTAAAATCTTCAACGCCCATTAGTCAAAGTTTTGCGCGCGACGCCGGCAGCTCCGGCTCCGCCATCTTGTTTGGCACCGTGAGCGCACAGCACGACAGCACCTGTCTTTGCTTATTGTGCAAAAAAGTCTTTATTGGAATGGTCATACGTTCGATTTGATTCGGTACTTGTCAGCACTCGTCGGCGCGGACGAAGATTTCCGATGTAACTTATATTTGTGGTACTACTGTAACAGTGTCTTTTTGTAGTTTATTACAAGTTTATATAGTTTATTATAATATGGGCCTTTGTTGCCTGATTTAAATAAATAAATAATATAAAGTAGCCTACGGCCTTATATGCTTGTTTGAAATTGTATGAAAGAAATGCAATGTTAATACTCACTCTCCAAATTTAAACAGCATGGTCTGTATAAGATAAAAGCCCTCGTGGTCGTTGGTCTTTGACGCTATTAGCTTCTGGAACACACCCAGCATGGCGCTCTGTGGACAACATGGCATTTATTACACTAATTGACTATCATATCAGCTGGCATACATCCACTGCTGGACATAGCCTCTCCCAAAAAGTGTAAAAGCGACCAAGCAAGTAAGGAGAAATTTATGATCTCGAAAAGTAATACAAGTGTTATGTTTTTGTTAAGTAAAATACGTAGATTGACATTGCGATTTTTTGTTTTATTTGCGTTTTTTTTATTCATTATTTTAGCGACTGGTTGCGAATTAAGAAATGCTTTTCTCCCATCGCCACTATGTAAGTTTAGGAAGTTCTTATTCTTTGTGCGCAACCAAGTTGCGGTCCAGGAAAAAGTTCTCTTGATTCGCAACTGGTTGCGAACAAAGAATAATAATTCTTAATTCGCAAATGGTTGCGAATCGCAGTTGCGAAAACGGCCGAAGGGGCCAAATCTTGGGTTGGACACCTTTTTGTAAGGACATTCTTCTAGTCACGTTAGAAGTCCGTATTGTAAAAAAAATCCTGAGAAACTCGGTAATTTTGTCTCCTGGCTAACGGGACAGAATAACAACAGTAAATAGTGGATTGACCGAAATAATAATTAATTATTCTATTAAATATTTTTTGTTTCGTGTTAATTTAACATGAAAGATACCACGATCAAATTGTAAACGATATGATACAGAGAGAACAAATATAATGGAAAAATAAACCTTCATCGACTGTGGCCCTAGACAGAGCTCGAACCTGTGACCCCTCTATTTCCGGTACAGTGCTCTCAACACTGAGCTACGAGGACAGTGACCGAAGACGCGTATCTTTCAATCACATTCGCCGCTACTAGTAGCGACCTCTCTTTTGTTTCTTGAAAGGCTCACAGCCTTAGGACCACTCTAGCTTGCCCATAGAGTGGTCCTAAGGCTGTGAGCCTCCTTTTCGGTTTCGAGGTTCGAGTCCTGTCTAGGGCTACAAACGATGATGGTTTATTTTTCCATTATATTTGTTCTCTCTGTATCATATCGTTTAAGGCTACCTTTAGTATGAAAAATACTGTTTTTATAGTTTTCCGTAGTAAGGATACAGTTTTTTCATATTTTTTTATGATTGTCTAACTCACCAGCTTGTTCTCCCGCAGCACTAGCGCCGAGCGGACGGTGATGAAGGCGCACAGCAGGCGCACGAGCGGGCGCACGTTGGCGGCGCGCTCCCACAGCGGGGGCGCCACGAGGCACGGCAGCAGGGCGCCGTACGCGTCCCCGTCGCCCGAGCCGGCCGGCATCGTGCCGCGCAGCTCCAGGAGCAGGGACAGCATTTGGAATACGTAGGGCATGAATTCTGCAACAAGATACGTTCGTTTCATTATGGTTCAAAATAAATGAATATTATGAGCACAAATATACTGGAAAAATAAACCATCATCGTCTGAAACCCAGGGCAAGGCTCGAACTTGCGACCTCTGCATTGCCGGTACAGTGCTCGGCCTGTGAGCTACCCATACATTGACTGATGTAGCGTATTTTTCTATCACATTCGCCGCCGCTACCAGTAGCGACCTCTCGGTATTTCCTTGAAAGGCTCACAGCTTTTAGGCTACGCTAATAGGCAAGCTATGCGCTTAACCCATTCTAATCGAACCACATCAGTTGGTTTCAGATAAACGATAGAGATGGCGCTGATGCACATAATACCTCGTACAAAACAAATTTAATTCACGGGGCGAACCCCGGTCTTTGGAAGGCGTGCGTGGGGATATGGATCCAACACGTTTGTGTGTTTGTAGTACACCTGCTAGAACCCATTCACGGGTACATCGGTAGATGCTTGCGTTGGGTAGACGCCAGGTGGACGCCGAAAATTTTCATGCTATCAGTGATAAAACAATAGTACATTGTGACACAAGTGCGCTAAGAGATGATTGACGGACGAGTCTTATTAGAAGGCGGAGGGGGCTTTGATGACTCGAGTTTGTAATCGTATGTGTCGCACACAATGTGATAAACATTTGCGAGGGAATGGATGCATCTGAACCCAAATTAATACTAATCACAATAAAAAAATACTATTTGTCAATCGTCCAATTTGTTAAATTTAACGTGAGGCGCGTGAGGCAGACCTATTATTTTTGTTTTATTACACCATAAAACTTCGTGAAATAAACTTATAGTATTTATTTCGTCTTTTTATCATTTTTAAAATTTGCTTTTTGTATTAGTAAATCAATATAATTGAACCATAACAATAGGTTATCATAGATATACAAAATAAAATATTTTTATAACTGAGCAGTATGTAACTACCTAAGGTGTCAAACTATCAACTGAAAAAAAAAAGATTTTTATTTCATTTCCTCGCCATCGAAGTAAAAAGTAGTGTACAATTCGTCCATAAAACCCATTTTACAATCGATTTTATCGTCTCGCGTATAAAATGGTGAGTTTTAGGCACTTGTTGTACAATCTACTATTTTATCGCTGGCAGTATGAAAGTCCCGCGTGTCATATCATATAACAAACTAAATAAGCAAAGCTATACCTTGAACGTCGTTCTGTAAGATATCCTGGAAGATAGGGAACAGGGCGTCTTCGAATGCGGTGATCGCGGTCGGGTTTGCCTTGGTCACCAGCCTGAACAAAATAAAAATAAATGTTTAAATTAATTGCATCACTTAGGTAAAAATTAAAAAAAAATTGAACTGTTCATAAGAAAAATTTCGAGGTTTAATCACAACGTGTACAGGTTAAATTTCCGTAGAACCCCGTAGATGCCTATGTGACTTACGCTAACGCCTAGAATAGCGAGATGGATTCCCCGTTTCTTTAGCGTTTTCATTAAAAAGAGGTAGTATCTGGCCGCGACAAAGCTCGCGCGCAGTCTTGTCCTAGCCTTACATTTTATAAATACAAATACAAATTATTTATTGTTTGAATAAATGGTGGTAGGGTTAGTATATGGTTACATCACAATCAGCCAGAGTCTGGCGTACAATAATTTGACTGCATGTCATTGAAATTAAATAATTGTTACCTATTGTTTTATTAATGTCAAATCAAAGTGTAGCAATGTCAGACTAACGATAAATATTGAGAAGAATAAAAATATATATAAAAACAATTTATAATAAATCAATGTGCTGCAAGAAGATGGTCAGAGAAAATAATAATAAAAAAATGATTTCATTAGGCAATGGTGGTTAACAAAGTGATCATTAACGGAGTAGAACATTTTTTGTAGACACCACTTGAATAATTTTATTTTCAACCTTGACAATCCAAGGATTTAAGGTCGTTTGGCAAATGGTTAAAATTTTTGACAGACACGGAAAGAATACTTTTCCCGAAATGAGCAGAGACATGAGTTGGACAACAGATATTGAGTCCATGGCGTTTAGAAGTTGGCCTAGAGTTAGAATTCATAATAAGCTCAAATATCGTAACATTCCTTAGTAAGTTATACAAATGAGTAAATGGTCATTGTAAGTTTTATGAAATAGGGCTCTAGTTGTTTAGGTGCAGGTCAAGTTAATATAAAGCTTGTAAAAAATAGACGAATACTTACGACACAGCAAGGGAAAGGGTCTCGAAGAGATAATGGTTGAAGTGCGGCTTGCAAGGATTCTTGGCGACCACGGACAGCATTTGGGCGAGTTTGGGCAGCGCGGACCCGAGGTAGGGCAGCGCGGAGTCTTGTAGGCATGACAGGGTGCGCAGGATCGCTGGAAATTACGCTTTAGTTAGATGGCAATAAGAACCAAATTAGTTTGACATGTACAGTCTATAGAAGAGTTTATTTTCATCTTGATTGGTAATTTTTTAACCCCGACGAAGAGGGTTGTTATAAGTTTAACGTATCTGTCTGTGGTATCGTAGCTCCCTAACGTATGAACCGATTTTAATGCGGTTTTTTTGGGTCATAGATAATTTTATCCGGAGTGTTCTAAGCCATGTTTCATGAAAATCTGTTCAACCGTTTATGAGATATTAGACTTTGAAATGAAAATGTCGGCGGTCTATCAACTTTTCAAAGTTGTAGTTATCTGAGTGCTTGTGAATGCACGAGTCTTCTCTATATAGCAAAACCCACCACTCACCTGACGATATCCCGCTTGCTATCCAAATCACAATCTCAAGAATTGGTGTAGGCACTAGTTTTGACCACCCCGGAGAAACTAGATCTCGTTGGGATTAGACTCTGATAATAATAAATAAAATAAATAATGAATAAATATTTCTTCTTCTTCTTATTCTAGACAGCGATAAAAATACTTATATACATAAAAAAAAACTTAAATACATAGAAAACATCCATGATTCAGGAACAAATATTCGTGCTCATCACACAAATAAATGCCCTTACTGGGATTCGAACCCAGGATCTCTTGCTTCGTAGGCAGGGTCACTACCAACTATAGTCTATTTTTTTATTCCGTAGACTAAAATGACAACCACAAATGTCAAACGTAGAAATAATGTGACCAGCTATATACAAACAATGCTGATCTTTGATATCGGTTTGCGAATAACCGATAAAATGTCGAATTAATTTTAGATTCAAAATAAACAAGAAATATAATCTACTCACAAAATGATACGAAATAAACAATAACTAAAATTTACTCACTACTAATGTACTCAAACATTTAAAATGACATTGACGTATCGCCGACCTGACGCGACGCCATTTTGGTTTACGTATTAGGCATTCGTTATTTTAGTAGTATATAGTATCAGATGTTTCCAGTGCGTGTTCTCTCGTTTTTAGCACGTCACGGATTATCCATTCATTGTGTTACAGACGCTTCATCAACAAATATAAGTACCTCCCAATCGTTTATTTTCCGGTTCCGTTCGGTTCGGTTCCGGTTAGTACCGGTTGTAGCACATCACTATTTATAAGACGTAAAAAACTAGCAATACATGAAATGTCATTTTAGTCTACGGAATAAAAAAATAGACTATAGGCTAAAGCGGACGTCAATAGTGTGGGCATTGGCTGTTGCTCTCAATCCACCTACAGACCTCTAATACTGTCAACTGTCAAAGACAATTACCGGGAATGTGGTTTCCAGAAGCGCTCAGTTCGTAACCCGAAGCGGTCCAATCCACAAGCTGACCGAAGCTGTTGTGTACAACCCGTTTACTATAAGTTTGGACCTGGCCGTCTTTTACGTGGGGCTCCAGAGCGCTGCCTTGTTGATCATGCCGCCTGTCAGCTTGTATCCTGGCTGAGTCTAGACTCACCCTTCATGACGTATTCGTTGTGCTGCTCCGGTGAGGCGTGGTCCCCGAGGGCCGCGAACAGCTTCGTCAGCAGCGCCGCCTTGTTGATCATGCCGCCTGTCAGCTTGTATCCTGACTGAGTCTAGACTCACCCTTCATGACGTATTCGTTGTGCTGCTGCGGTGAGGCGTGGTCCCCGAGGGCCGCGAACAGCGTCGTCAGCAGCGCCGCCTTGTTGATCATGCCGCCTGTCAGCTTGTATCCTGACTGAGTCTAGACTCACCCTTCATGACGTATTCGTTGTGCTGCTCCGGTGAGGCGTGGTCCCCGAGGGCCGCGAACAGCGTCGTCAGCAGCGCCGCCTTGTTGATCATGCCGCCTGTCAGCTTGTATCCTGGCTGAGTCTAGACTCACCCTTCATGACGTATTCGTTGTGCTGCTCCGGTGAGGCGTGGTCCCCGAGGGCCGCGAACAGCGTCGTCAGCAGCGCCGCCTTGTTGATCATGCCGCCTGTCAGCTTGTATCCTGACTGAGTCTAGACTCACCCTTCATGACGTATTCGTTGTGCTGCTCCGGTGAGGCGTGGTCCCCGAGGGCCGCGAACAGCGTCGTCAGCAGCGCCGCCTTGTTGATCATGCCGCCTGTCAGCTTGTATCCTGGCTGAGTCTAGACTCACCCTTCATGACGTATTCGTTGTGCTGCTCCGGTGAGGCGTGGTCCCCGAGGGCCGCGAACAGCGTCGTCAGCAGCGCCGCCTTGTTGATCATGCCGCCTGTCAGCTTGTATCCTGGCTGAGTCTAGACTCACCCTTCATGACGTATTCGTTGTGCTGCTCCGGTGAGGCGTGGTCCCCGAGGGCCGCGAACAGCGTCGTCAGCAGCGCCGCCTTGTTGATCATGCCGCCTGTCAGCTTGTATCCTGGCTGAGTCTAGACTCACCCTTCATGACGTATTCGTTGTGCTGCTCCGGTGAGGCGTGGTCCCCGAGGGCCGCGAACAGCGTCGTCAGCAGCGCCGCCTTGTTGATCATGCCGCCTGTCAGCTTGTATCCTGGCTGAGTCTAGACTCACCCTTCATGACGTATTCGTTGTGCTGCTCCGGTGAGGCGTGGTCCCCGAGGGCCGCGAACAGCGTCGTCAGCAGCGCCGCCGCGTGGGGCTCCAGCGCCGCCTTGTTGATCATGCCGCCTCCTATCAGCTTCTCTATGCAGCACGCTGAGTATGTGCAGACAACGCCGCGGGCCTTTACGTGCTCGATCTGCGGAGATGTGTTGGTGTCAGGAAAGTTTTACTCCGGAAAACCTACTGATGATATCAGCAGTAATTGTTACCTCCTAACTACCCCAGAACTCGGCGAATTTTGATCCCTATGACAGTTGCCATATCCGAAAAATTAACAACCTTTATGACGACGCGCCTGCGTCACACAAAGGCAGCGCGAGCAGCGGACCGGCACAGGCAGGGCGGTGACGTCACACCGAGCGGCCGCGGCAAGCCTATATAAAGCCGGAGCGCGCCTTCAACGCCGGCAGTGTTCTCCGGAGTCCGCTTCGGATAGCACTGCCCCCTCCCTTCCCCCTGCGTCTTCAAGGCGGCGGTGTTGGCTCGTTTTCGTCTGCCTTAGACGTTCCCGAATACCCTAGTCCTCAAGGCGGTGGTTTTGGCAAGCCCTCATCAGCCTTGGACTAGGTCACCCTGGAATCATCCCCGCGGCGGTGGTTTTGGCAAGTCCGCATCAGCCAGGGGTTCCAGGTTCCTAGCAAGCCCTCGTCAGCTTTAAGCTTCCTGAACTAACGCTTCCACCATTATCCCGTAGTCCGTAAGGATAGGTCCGCGACCGCGTTAACCCGTACCGTAGACTAACCGGGCGCGTTCATAATCATAAACGTCCTACAAGCCTGTTTTCCTTCCAAAATTCGTTTGTCCTTATCTGTCACTTTGACATTCGTGTTCGTAAAAAATGGACAAAGCACATTTTATTTAGCAGAGGCGTTAATAAACGGGCTTATGACCCTCATTTGTTATATACATTTACTCCGCGTTTGCATTACATTCGCCATACATTCGAATAAGGCCAACCAATATATGTAAACAACTCTGTTCTCAAGGCGTTAAAGGATGCATGTAATGCCTGCGACACACTACAACGATTTATCGTAGCGATTTCAGACTGTGCAGATAAATCGAACGTTCCCAGTGTCTCCGATATCGGCGTCTATAGTCAGTCCGCAGACGCTCACGCTAGAAACATGTCATCCACGATGAAAGAAGATGACGCACTTGCGAAATTAGGCCTGGTGTTTATAGAAAAAAAGGCTCGGAGTGTGTGGTGTAAAGACTGGCGCATAAAAAGGAAGCTATTTTCTCATACAAAGTTAAAAAAATGAGTTGAAATTCGCTCCAAAATATTACTTGAGGATGAATGAGGAAGCATACTTAAATCTGCTGGCTTTAGTTACACCACTAACAAAGAAATACGACACTTTAATGGGAGATTTCTTTTGAATAAACAAATCGAAGCACTACGACACCGAATAAAATACGAACTATCACTGTGATTTGTACAAAATCCGTTCCTTTCATTTCTCTCTCTCACGCTTGAATGTTTTAAATAGAAAATGCCGAAATCGCTCCGATCTCCATCCACACGCGACGATAAAACTGTGCAAACGCAATCTACAACTGGCTCCGATGTACGATAAATTGCAACGATTTGTCATACACACGATCGGCAAAAGTGTACAAACCGACTGCGCAGTCACATCGCTACAATAAATCGATGTAGTGTGTAGCAGGCATAAGAATAAGGATACAGAGGGGAACAGATTCTTTGATTTCTACAAATTTGTGAGAATTGGCTGGTTATTTTGACTCCTACGTACTTTTGACTTTATCATTAATCATTTTATAATGCAACATGTTTTTCTAACCGTCTTAGAGCAAAGTATTCAAAACTTACTAATCATTCGTGAGAAAAAATGTAATAGTTAAGTTTTTAGTAATAAAAGGTAATTAAGTTTGAATACTCCTGTATGGCGCGAGGTGCGAAGTTCATTCATCCGGTTAGAGTTCGTACCTATCTGCATAAGATGGCGGCTAGCGGTTACTGCGGTCACTCGGCTGGATGATTAAAATTAATATTAATACAAAAAAACAATATTAAGACATAAAAAAACAAACTAAAAAAAAACATTTTTTTTTAGATATTTGTAATGCATTCATTAACTGGGCTTCGGCTCTAAGACGGTTAAAAATACACCCTGTATATGTCCATAGTTAAGTATGTACTCTAGCGACTAACCAGTAGAGGGAAGGCGTTGACCAAAAGTTCCTTCGGCAGCAGAGACCTGAAGGTCATCAGGTATTTGATGGCGTCCGCCTTTAGCACCGGTAACTCGTTCACTGTGGACAAAGTAGGAGTTTTAATTGCAATTCTTAATGTAGCGAACATATCGATTTGTCGGAATCCTTAAAAAGCGGAAGGAAAATCTCCCCTTTTTGGAGTCGGTTGAATATCAGACTGAGGAGTGTGAGGTTAACAGGCAGTCTATATTTGCTGCACGGAAAGCGACGTATAGATGTACCTAGTGCATAATGGTTTCCCATCGTTTTTCACGGAAACGTACGAACGTGTCTTACTATTTCAGTCGGTCTCTGTACAAAAAGTACTAAGGCTGATTGAATTAGCATTGTACAGGCAAGCGTACATGGTTAATCGCGCTCAATCAGCAACGTAGCATGCGTGCTGAGAAGTGCACAATTTATCGATTACAATTAATACATACATACATACATACATACATTCACGCCTTTATTCCCAAAAGGGGTAGGCAGAGCACATGAAACGTATGTTCCAGCGCCACTTTTAGCATAAATGTGGGTATAAAATATCGACAAAATGTGATATTGCAGTGATAGGTTGCTAGCCCATCGCCCACAACACACTTCAACCCTGGTCCCTTCGTCGACTTTTACGACACCCACGGGAAGAAAGGGGGTGGTGAAATTCTAACCCGACACCACACGGGTACAATTAATAAACTGTTCATAATACGTGAGGGCGGAAACGCCGCACTCAATGTTGTATATATTAGCTAAGCATTAGACAATAAAGGCAGTTAGCAGTTGTCATCATCAGCTAGTTTCGAAGTAGTTGTTTCATTCAGAATCCCTGCTCGGAGCTTTCTATATCATAGTGAGGGCTCGCCCTTACATTTTGGTCCTTCGAACCGGATATGAACCAGTGACCTATGGATACTCGTACGAACGTTTCCGGGAAAAAACGATGGGAAATCATTATGCGCTATATCTGTAGATCTATTCGCCCTAGGACGAGCTAAATGTCCCTTTCATTTATTTTATAATATGATTTTGAAATAAGTCTCTTTAACGACAGATATGAATTTAGAGTCCTAACCGTTTGTGTGATCATTTGTTTAACTGTATCAAAATGGAATTTGATGCCTGTTTTAATTTAAGAAAAATTCAAAGCAAGGTCAAGACTAAATTTAGCGACTGGGCTACCCCGGATATTCACGAGAAAAGACGCCGTCTCTACGACTTGTACGATTCGAGAACTATTGATAAGAGGCCGGAATTTCTAGAGTATGTTAAGAACTACTCGAAATCTTTTAAGTTAATGTGTGTCGCCGCTAAAGCCGATTACTTGTCAAGAAAGATTCAGAACTCCAAGGATAAGGTTAAAACTGTATGGCAAGTTATCAACACTGAAACTGGGAAACGCAAGATGAGAGATCCGCACTACAGCCTACGAATTGATGATACTTTAGTTAGTTCTGACCACCAAGTTGCGGATCATTTTGAGCGGTTCTTTTCTAACGTACCCGTTGAGACCACGAAGTCTTTAAACTCATCACCAGATGTCGCTGAATCGTTATTGAAAGCAAATGTAACGGAATGCACAGAAATCTTTAGATTCAGTCACGTGACCCCACTTATTCTTATAAAAGCATTTAAATTGTTGAACTTAAAGAAGACTGAAGATCTTTGGGGCCTTTCAGTCAAAGTCTTACATTCCATTGTAGAATCAATTGCACCTTTCTTAGCTAATATTTTCAATAAATGTATTGATACTGGAGTATTTCCTGACCTCATGAAACACAGTAAAATTATCCCGTTGTTTAAATCAGGAACGAAAACTGACCCTACCAACTTCAGGCCAATATCAATACTACCGGCACTAAGCAAAGTTTTTGAGAAGCTTATTCTCCATCAGCTTATGTCCCACTTTAGTTGCAATAAACTGCTCAATACCAATCAGTTCGGATTCACTAAGGGTCGCTCTACCACCGATGCCGGTGTGGTACTAATTAAACATATTTTTGATGCCTGGGAAGAGGCTCAAGATGCTATTGGAGTGTTCTGTGATTTATCAAAGGCATTTGATTGCGTTGATCACGAGAACTTAATCAGAAAGTTGAAACATTATGGAATTAAAAACGGTGCTCTTGATCTTGTGACATCGTATCTCTCGGAGAGAACACAACGAGTAGTCATCAATGGAACCCAATCAGCAGGGACAACTGTTGCTCTTGGTGTTCCCCAAGGCTCGATTCTGGGTCCGTTTTTGTTTCTGATTTACATCAATGACCTACCAAATATGTTGCAAAATAAACATGATATAGTGTTATTCGCAGACGACACGTCGCTTATCTTCAAGGTAGACAGGAAAGAGGAAAACTTCGATGATATTAATGATGCACTCAACACTGTTGTGAAATGGTTTACAGCAAATAATTTACTGCTAAATTCCAAGAAAACAAAGTGTATCAGATTCACTTTACCTAATGTCAAGCAGGTAAACAATACCAAGATCAAATTAAAGGGTGATGAACTGGAAATTGAAGATAGAACAGTGTTTTTAGGTATCACCTTGGACTCAAAACTACAATGGCATGCACATATCACCGCCCTAGCCGGAAAACTTAGTTCGGCAGCCTATGCAGTAAGACGCATAAGACAGTTAACAAACGTTGAGACCGCCAGGCTGGTGTACTACAGTTACTTCCACAGTGTTATGTCCTACGGAATCCTGTTGTGGGGGAAAGCAGCTGATATCCAGACCATATTCGTGCTACAGAAACGCGCTGTGCGATCCATATACGAACTAAAAGCTCGAGAATCTCTCAGGGACAAATTTAAGGAGGCAAACATTCTTACTGTAGCATGCCAATACATTCTTGAGAATATCATGTATGTGCGGAAAAACCTTCACGAGTTCAAACTCAACAGCGATATCCACGACTTCAACACCAGAAGTAAAAACAAGATCGCAGTGAAGGCCAGTCGTCTCCGCAAGGTTAGCACGTCGTTCGTGGGGAACTGCATACGTTTTTATAATAAAATACCCCCCGAAATTGTTAATTTACCGTTCAGTCAATTTAAGTCTCATGTTAAAAGTAATTTGCTAAGCAAGGCGTATTATACTGTCAACGATTTCTTAAACGACAAAAATGCCTTTAAGCCAGTAGTAGGCTAATTCTATTAGGAATATACCTAAATACACATTATAAGTACCTACCTGAAATAATTGTTTCATTTTATGTAAGAAGAGAGCACGTAATGCTGTTTCTCGCCGAGCAAGTCGCTTATTAATCTTTGTTCTTAACACTGTCCGGTGGCTTGAATATGTCATGCTCGCTTAAAGGGCTTTGCTTACGGTGGCGTCGTTGATCGGGTCGCCACCTTCCCTAACATATGGTTGAGGGAGGCGATGGCTGAGATATGCGTCATACTCGTGATCGGGTGCTGTTTGTGGAGTCCGGACTGTTCATGCTTGCAAGGGCATAGTACCTAACTTCTTAAATACTAGTGTTATTTTATTATTATTGTATTGACGAGAGACATCATTCCGATCTTGACACGTTTTATTGTTATTGACCATGTACATCACTGACAATATTACATTAATATTCCTTTTTTTATTGTTTTGTTTGGACGCTTAGAGACCGTATACATCTCTACGAACATTGAATAATTATTAATTGTACTTGGACGCTCAGAGACCTTATACATCTCTGGAATACTGAATTAATATCATTAACTTTCTGTTAATGCACAGACCTTATCCTAATCGAATGTAATGGTCATATTTTGTTTTGTTTTCATTAACTTTGTGACATTTAGTGTGTTGTTATATCAGTCCTTAATGTGCAAATTTTAAATTATTATTGTGTAAGATTATTATTCTTTTATTGTAAGATTATTATTTTTATTGTAAATTACCGTTTGACATGTAAAAGTGCCCTTGTGGCCTATTTGCAGAATAAATAATTTGAATTTGAATTTGAATTTGAAAATTTGAGTCGATTGAGTTCGGTAACGTTAGGAATTCTATCGTAGCATTTTATAAAATTTCCCATAAACGATGACGTTGTTTTGATCTTCCCTGTGCTTCTGGAACCTCGGGCTTATCGGTGGTCGTTGGGAAATGACAAAATCTATGGAACCACACACGGGCGGTTTAATTACGCCGCGGAAATTCGGAATTTACGTCTCCTATACCAGCTAAGTGTGAATCCGGCCTCGCCATCTCTGGCGCCGCTTGCTCCGTGGTGAGTTGCACCAACTTACGATTGCAGACCGATCAACATTAAATTTGGCGCCGGCAACTGTCATTCTATAGCAACTTGTCAAACTTTCCATGCATTCAGCATTTATAATTACAGACCGTTTGGTGCATCCCACCCTAAGGCTGCGTTTCCACCAGAGCTGTGCGAGGATGTGTTGCGAGGTTTCTTCATACATTTGAACCTCGTAAGCTAGGCCTTGCGAGGTTCAAATGTATGAAGAAACCTCGCAACGCATCCTCGCACAGCTCTGGTGGAAAGGCAGCCTAAGTCCACCAGCAGTAGCTAGCGGGGCGGACAGCTCACCAGGTACACTTGCCGTCTGGTCTAGCTAGCTCCGAGATCTCCCTATATGTCACTTTACAACGACAAGGTTCTGTGATAGCCTGAATTAAACAGGAGGTCTAGCACAACTTGCTGCCAAGTTGAGTCACGCGCGACTCAGCGTCTCACGTCTCGCTCGCTCTGTGTAAATAAAAAGAAGAGAGTAGTTTCTTCTCGTCTCGCGTCGCGCCGCTGCGTCAATTGTGCTAGCCCTGCTCCTATAGTGTACACTCACCGTCTGGCCTGGCGAGCTCCGGCGCGGCCTGGTCCGTGGCGAAGTGTACCAAGTCCACTAGCGGCGAGGCGCGCGTGACGCCGCTGGCCTGCGTGGCGCCGCGCGCCGCCAGCGAGGTCACCAGGTACATGGCGGCGTCCTTGCCGCGCCAAGCGGACCCGCCCTGCTCCTTGTAGTTCGCTAGCATTAGCTGGAACAATCATGTGACAGTGACGAATCATTGTCATCAAATTTTCACAGCGAATAGATAAGTACATTACTACAGAGGCCGGGACGTAAGGGGCTGCCGGCAGAGTACATATAGACATATAGAGGATAGTTATGAGGCTGGCAACCCCTTTTCACGACAAGGTATGTAGAGTGCTTTTCTCAAACATGCAATGAAATAAATAAAATAAACTCCAAGAAATCAAACTTTGATTTTCATGGCTGAACGCTGTGATACTGTGGCACAAATTGTCGAATGGAAATTAAAAAAGACCATCTTGCAGGCCTTGGCCTCCAATTTTGTATGAAATGCTATTATGGATCTCTCGTCTCGCTGCGCCCGAAACGTGGCACTTCGAAGCCCATTATGGAGAACACAAAGTCAATATTTTATTGCATGTTTGAGGAAAGTTTTTTTGCTGCGCTAGCATCCAATAGATGTTTTATAGTGTGTTTGGCGGAATATTCTGGTGAGTTAGCGCCAAACCAAGGTTAGCTTCCCATTCCTGAGGCTGTACTGAAAATACAACCGAATTTTGACCAAATCTTAAAACCCACCGCAGTTTATATGACGTAAGAAGGGATTTTTAAACCCTCAAAGGGGTGAAAAGAGGTTTGAAAGTTTGTATGAGGATGGAGTAAAATTTTAAGTGAGAGACTTCAAACTTTGTGTATGGATGTGGATGATGTTATGAGGAGCATAACAATACAAGAAATAGTACATTGTTTAACCAGGGGCGTAAGTGGAATATTGCGAACAAGAGTCTTTTGATGACTCGAGTGAGAGAGAGAGGACTCCGCCGCCGACTGCCGTCGCAAGCACACGCGTCTAGTATAGTTACCAAGTCCCGCGCAACGGAATTTTCCGCGATACCAGCGTTGAGCTTAGCTCCGTAGAAACTTCTAGAAAGTACGCGTCGAGATTACTCCGCGGAAATCATCATCATCTTCTTCTTATACGTCTCTCGAGTTCACGTTGAGCTCGCTTAGCTCCGTGGTTGACAAATCAGTGATAAAAACAAAATACTTTTTCGTCATTTGTCTACTTTTTTATTAAAAAGCTAGAACAATAAGTTTAAAGTGCAAAAGTGTTCGCCAGGACAAAGGCCATCATATTCATGGCAGACCAGGCTGAGCACGGGGATTTCTACCCAATTTTTAACGATGACGCCACAACTACCCTCAATGTAAATAATAATAAAATTATTGAATCTACGGAAAAAACCGAAAATGACGCCACAACTACCCTCAATGTAAATAAAATTATAGAATCAACGGAAAAAACCGAAATAGAAAAAGACATTAAAATCAAAGAGCGCTCCTCATCTTCAAATGTACTGCTTCCCACCGTCACCTCCCCCGCCCGCACGCGGTCTTCCAGAAGGAAGAGGAACAAAGAGGGGAAAGCAGATTTAGTAGGTTTCGTAAACCATTACTGCCCACATCTAGTCCCAATGTGGGAAGAATACAAAGCTACTGGCAGTGTAGAAAAATCAATTGCGAGAATCATGGACCCGGAGTCGCCGCTGCGGCCTCGCCCTGTGTCCCGTTTGGACAATCTCTCCACTGCCACTTCCACCCAGGAACAAGGTAGGGAATCGCCCGTGTCGCACATTATGTTATATAATCCCATGTGCCTTCCTCCCATACTAACAAAAAAGGACAATGTCGACATGCAAACTAAAATTCGTGACCTAAAAAATCGAACGCACGAAAACCAAAGGACGCGCGATGGCCCGCGCGCTCCCTCACTCCCTCCCTCTCACTTGGAGAGTAGCGACATAGTGCGCTCTCGCTCGCTCCCGGTTGACGGCGAGAAAGCGCTCACTCCGAGGGGGCGACCGAGAGGGCGCGATTGCTCTCGCTCGCGTTCTCGCTCTCGCTCGCGCACTAGCCCTCACTCTCGCACAACAGAGGGCGGCCGCCCCGCCTCACCGGGCCGGCGGCTTTCCTGCGACGATGCATCTTCCGCTACCGTATATATAAGTCATGAGGATGACTCCATGTCCTCCTCCTCTGAATCATCACACTCCCAAGGCACTCTCTCAGGAGGTAATAAAGGATACATGGGTGCTCTAGACTCGGACGAGTCTAACATGGAGGTCTACGAGCCTGAGGGCGCTTACTCCGAAGCCCCATTAAAAAAAGTCAATAATCAAAAAAAGAGTAAGAGTAAGAGGAGGAGGGCCGCCACCGCGGGCGTCCGTCCCTCTTCCTCCTCCTCCACCGCTAAGTCTATAGAGAAACGTAAAATTCCGGTAAAAGTAAGCACCGTCAACGCTGAAATCAAAACTCATAATCAATTTCAAGGCTTACCAATAGAAGAAACGCCGATTAACCCGGCAGAGCCCTACTCGCAGGAAATGGACGAGGAGGACATCGAGGTACTCCCGGGCGCCCCCGCTACCACCACCTACATCGCTAAAATAAATAAGCCGCCGCTTATTGCGGTATACGACTCAACTAGATGGTCGGCCCTCTCCAAAGAGGCGAACCGATTGCGCCTTGGCTTCCTATCAGCCAGGATAGGAAAGGACAGGTACACACGCGAAACCTACCTCTTCCTGCAGGCCGCGGACAGCGACCAATATCGGAGGTGGCGAACCCTCCTGGGTAACGGTTGTTTTGTTTACCCATCGGCGGCAAACCGTAAAATCAGAGCAGTCATCAGGGGTCTCCCCGTCGGGCTGGCCGAGGAGGAGATCCTTGCCGACATACAAGCCCAGAATTTTCCCGCACAAAGCGTATATAGAATGCGTCGAGGCCCAAACAGGGAGGAGCTTAACCTGGTAATGGTCACTCTCGAAGGGACTCCCGAAGCGAAAAAGGTATTTAATATTAAACATGTGTGCGGATTAGTGGGGATAACAGCGGAGGTCCCCCACGGTCGCACAAGGCCCCCCATGTGCCATCGCTGTCAACGATACGGTCATGGCTCCACCGGCTGCCTGCTCCCCCCCAGATGTGTGAAATGCATCGGGGCCCACGCGACGCCGGACTGTAATAGAGAAGGTGGGGTGCAATGCTGCAATTGCCAAGGTCCCCACCCAGCCAACTTCAGTCTCTGCCCGGTAGCCCCCCCCCCCCCATACAAAGCTAAGAACCCCCAAAAAACATCACGCAGACCTAGGGGTGGGCCTCCCCCCCACCCCCCCCCCCCCCCCAACAATGTCATGGAGGTGGAAACATTCACACCAACTCCATCCAACTCAACTCCATTACCCCCAAGGCAGGCCTGGCAGCCCCCCCCTCCCCCCCTTCTTCAGATACTCTCACCCCTCAAGTGCAATCAGCAGGGAACACAAATTTTCCCCCCCTGCGTCAATCGCGCCATATAAAAAAGAACAAACAGACCGACTTACACTCCCGCGACACTTTTCCCCCTCTTTTAACCCCCAAGTTCCACCCCCAGTGTCAGGGCACGTCAAGAATCTACAACCCGAACTAGCCATCAATCGATTGGCACCGTCAAATCGATCGTATCCCAATCAGGGCCGAATCCCGCAACCCAATTTACAAACTTTTCGGACGAACGACGCTCACATACATCCGAACAAAGTCGATTTAGAGTACTCGGAGAGCTTTTACAACCCAAATCTCTCTCTTCAAAGTAGGCCAAGGGGTAACCAACATTCACACTATCCCCCCCAGTACAACAGAACCGCCCCCCCCCCCCCCTCTCCTGCCATCACTGTCCTTTTCCGTAGAAGCGGATTTGCAGTTGGTGGCAGACCTTGCGGATTTGATAGACATAGACGAAGTCACGCAAATGGCTGCTGATTTTCGCAAGGCAAATAGCACTGTACAACAACTAATGGTGCTAAACCACCATAGCTCCCTCTTACGCACAATCCGAGAACTAAAGAAAAGGCATTCAAATGGCTAACTCGGTTACGGGAAGGCTTAAACCTAGGTCCGTGACGTTGGGTCTATTCAACGCCAACGGGCTTAGGGAAAAAAGGGACGAGGTCGCCTGCACCATGGGAGACTATGGTCTCGACATCCTGATGGTGCAGGAGACCTTTCTCAAACCCTCCCAACGAGACCCGAAAGTGGCCAATTACAAAATCATCCGGAACGATAGAGAGGGAGCCCGCGGGGGAACACTGATCTATCATAAAAAGGAGCTCCACATCTCCCCTCTCCAGCCCCCCCCCCCTCATCAACCTTGAGGTGACGGCCTGCAGACTGGACTTGACGGGGCATGGCCCCATCACACTCTACTCAGCATACCAGCCACCGGACAGGCCCATACTACAGAGCGACCTGGACTTGTTGTTTGGGGTTGAGGACTCGGTCATTGTGGCCGGGGACCTCAACTCCAAGCACACCCAGTGGAACTGTAGGGTGGTCAATCCCAATGGCAGGATCCTCCATAGCTATCTGCACAGAAGCGCAACCCAAATGGATATTCTAGCGCCTATGGAGCCCACCCACTACCCCTTTCAAAATGATTATCTGCCAGACATCCTTGACGTGGTCCTGCTGAAGGGAGTAGCTCTAAAGCTGCGCTCTATCGAGGTGGCCCACGTCATGGACTCTGATCATAGACCGGTGGTGCTCGCTCTGGGCCCATCTCCGCACAACCAGTTCTCAAAAAAGCTAGTAACTAACTGGGCAAAGGTGGGGGCTTATCCCTCAACCAGGAAAATCACAGTTTAACTAAAAACTTTCCCAGCATTCACTCCAAAGAGGACGCTGCAGCTGCGATATCTTTCCTCACTAGGGGACTTCAACAAACAATAAGGGAATGCTCCAGGGAAGTATCAGCGGATGCCGACCGTAGGTGGCGCCTCCCAGAGGACATAAAGCAACTGATCGCTACCAAGAACAGGGCGCTCAGAATTTACGATAGCTGTCCCACAAAAACCGGGTTAACAGAATACAAAGACAGGTAAAGGAACGGACTTCAGGGAGGAAAGGTGGGATGGGTTCCTCGGGGAGATCTCGCCAGGACACCAAGCCTACTGGCAACTGGCGAGATCTCTCAAGAGTGACACAGTGGTGTCAATGCCTCCGCTGGTCCGCCCTGGGGCCCTGAACCCGGCCTTTACTGACGCAGAAAAGGCAGAATGCCTGGCGGAAGCCCTAGAAGCCCAATGTTCACCGGGGGAGGTGCCGGCCGACCCCGCTGTTATTCCCAAAATAGAGAGTCAGGTGGCAAAAATAGTCAGTGAACCCCCATCAGGCCCACCACTAAGACAGATCTCACTAGCGGAACTAAAACTCATAATCAGGAAACTGAAAATAAGGAAAGCCCCGGGACCGGACGGGATTCCCAACAGAGTATTCAAACTACTCTCGGACGAATTACTCAACCTACTACTGGAAATTTACAACTCAGCTCTCGGAATCTGCCTCTTCCCAGCCTGCTGGAAAGAGGCCGTGGTGATAGGCATTCCGAAGCCGGGAAAGCCTAGCAACATCCCTACCTCATACAGACCGATCAGCCTCTTGAATGTCATGGGAAAGATATTCGAGAGGGCAATTCTCGACAGGCTGAACGAGCACGTGAAAACCAGCAGTCCATTGATGGACGAACAGTTTGGATTTAGGGCGGGGCACTCGTGCGTGCACCAGGTGCACCGCATCACAGAGCATATCCTCCACTGGCTGACGGGCTGGAAGAGATCAATTCCCACAGGTGCTATATTCCTTGACGTAGCAAAGGCATTTGACAAGGTATGGCACGACGGCCTTATCTGTAAACTGTCTTCGGCACACGTCCCGGACCGCCTCGTTGCCATACTCTCAGACTTTCTGAGGAGCAGATGCTTTTGTTACAAAGTCGAGGGCACTCTTTCGGTCAGCCATCCGGTGGGGGCGGGGGTCCCACAGGGATCTGTGTTGTCGCCAACGCTCTTTGCCCTGTACATTAACGATCTCCCCAAGACTGCTGGGGTTCACTACGCTGTCTTCGCTGACGACACAGCAATCTACACTACCTCCCATGTACCAAATAAGCTCACCTCCCTTCTCCAGCGAGCCACCGATGCGTTGGGAGAGTGGTTCAACCGTTGGAGGATTGAAGTAAACCCCTCAAAAAGCACAGCGGTACTCTTCTCGAGGAAAAACAATTATAAAGCGCTCCTGAATAGGCATAAAAACATCACACTTAACGGGAGTCCTATAGCTTGGCTTCCAGATGCTAAGTATCTGGGAGTCACGCTTGACAGACGTCTCACATTTGCTAAGCACCACAGAACACCTCCACTAGAAGCCTAATGTTTCTCAGTTTGTTCGCGACTCGAGTCACCAAGCGTTGGTGTTGTTGCGCTTATTTAATCCGCGGTCGCCCGCCTTTCCGTTCACTCCCCACCATAGGAATCCGTTAGTTAGGAAGGCTGCTGACTACGTCCCCATCCCTCCCCCCTCTGTCGTTACTCGGCGCTCACTGATTAGGGGCCGCACGGTCCGGCGTCCTAGGCACACACTCACGGACCCGGACGACGAAATCACAGCGTCCATCGAAAGATGGAACGCTGCGCTTTCGGCGTCCAACACATCGCGTACAATTCAGCGTTCCCGCCGGCGGGGACGTCCACCGCGAGACAACACAGACACATACAGTCCGCTTTCGTCCCGGTACCGCCGCATACCGGGTAGAGTCAGTCCGACGCAAGTCGGGCCTAGCTGAGTTTCTTGCTGGACTCTTCTCAGCTAGGCTAGGTTTTAGCGAACCAGCGATAAAACTCCCAGTAGTTCGATACCACTCACACCCCAGATTCGGTTGATACCGTTCAACCAATCTCACTAAGCGCAAACTCTTAGAGTATTCCAGTGTACAAACTTCCCCGCGTGGTCGTGCCGGAGGCTACCCCTGGATTTTCCCCAGGCCACCCTCCAACCACGCAGTTCGACCGCTATATTGGGTCCGTCCTATTATAGCAACAGTCAGGTTAAAAAAAAAAAAAAAAAAAAACTTTCCGTTCAGTTGCGTCCATGTTAACGACCTGTGCGGAGTGTGCATGACTCTCACAAAAGAAAACAAAATAATAGGATTTTCGCGGCTAATTATGGGCTTTTGTAGTGTGAGGTGGTGCGGAAAGTCGTCAAAGACTTCTAATTACAAAAAAGATTAAAGAATTTCATTCCACAGTTGAGTCAAAATCAATATTTCATTGAAAATATTTATAGCCAGCGGAGGCCATTTTATACTGGCCGGTGCGAATACTGAGGTACAGACACACTATGTCTGTCACTTTTCATCACTTTGAAAATGCAATATGCTATTCCTTTCTTACGAAAACACGTCACGACTAGTGATGTCCCGATGATGCTATGATGGTCAATCGACAAACCACGTGCTTTCGTTCGTACCGATTTGAAGAAATGTAACAAAAATACAGATTACTCGTTTATTTTGGTTTGAGTAGTTATTCTGTAGATTAGAACTTAAATTTAGTTTTATTTATTGTTCGTTATTTAAAGTAAATAGTGTAATATATAATAAGTATTAGTAGTACTAGTAGTAGTAGTTACTTTACTGTTTTAGTAACTTTTTAGAATGCTCTTGGTGAACAGTTGCGTCTAGGTTTCAGGACGGGCCTGATGATAAACTTTGGGAAAGTGCGAGGGTACTCGTAGTTGGTTTGAGATAGATATAGGTTGTGCGGGCTTTTTAGAATCCTCTCGGGGAGCAGTTGGGTCCAGTGCCACAAGATGGGCCTGATGATGAACTTCGAGAAAGTGCGAGGGAACTCGGAGTTGATTTGAGACAGACATAAATTGTATGGGCTTTTTAGAATCCTCTCGCTGAGCAGTTAGGTCTAGTACCACAAGATGATGATGAACTGATGATGATGAACTTCGAGAAAGTGTGAGGGAATTAGGAGTTGGTTTGAGATAGATATAGGTTGTGCGGGCTTTTTAGAATCGTCTCGGTGAGCCGTTGGGTCCAGTGCCACAAGATGAGCCTGATGATGAACTTCGAGAAAGTGCGAGGGAACTCGGAGTTGGTGTGAGATAGATATACGTTGTGCGGGCTTCTTAGAATCCTCTCAGTGAGCAGTTGGGTCCAATGTCACAAGATGGGCCTGATGATGAACTTCGAGAAAGTGCGAGGGAACTCGGAGTTGGTGTGAGATAGATATACGTTGTGCGGGCTTCTTAGAATCCTCTCAGTGAGCAGTTGGGTCCAATGTCACAAGATGGGCCTGATGATGAACTTCGAGAAAGTGCGAGGGAACTCGGAGTTGGTGTGAGATAGATATACGTTGTGCGGGCTTCTTAGAATCCTCTCAGTGAGCAGTTGTGTCCAGTGTCACAAGATGGGCCTGATGATAAACTTCGAGAAAGTGCGAGGGAACTCGGAGTTGGTGTGAGATAGATATACGTTGTGCGGGCTTCTTAGAATCCTCTCAGTGAGCAGTTGGGCCCAGTGTCACAAGATGGGCCTGATGATGAACTTCGAGAAAGTGCGAGGGAACTCGGAGTTGGTTTGAGATAGATATACGTTGTGCGGGCTTCTAAGAATCCTCTCAGTGAGCAGTTGGGTCCAATGTTACAAGATGGGCCTGATGATGAACTTCGAGAAAGTGCGAGGGAACTCGGAGTTGGTGTGAGATAGATATACGTTGTGTGGGCTTCTTAGAATCCTCTCAGTGAGCAGTTGTGTCCAGTGTCACAAGATGGGCCTGATGATGAATTTCGAGAAAGTGCGAGGGAACTCGGAGTTGGTGTGAGATAGATATACGTTGTGCGGGTTTCTTAGAATCCTCTCAGTGAGCAGTTGGGTCCAATGTTACAAGATGGGCCTGATGATGAACTTCGAGAAAGTGCGAGGGAACTCGGAGTTGGTTTGAGATAGATATACGTTGTGCGGGCTTCTAAGAATCCTCTCAGTGAGCAGTTGGGTCCAATGTTACAAGATGGGCCTGATGATGAACTTCGAGAAAGTGCGAGGGAACTCGGAGTTGGTGTGAGATAGATATACGTTGTGTGGGCTTCTTAGAATCCTCTCAGTGAGCAGTTGTGTCCAGTGTCACAAGATGGGCCTGATGATGAATTTCGAGAAAGTGCGAGGGAACTCGGAGTTGGTGTGAGATACGTCACCATCCTAAATAGCCGAATGCCTTTTTCGTGTTTTGTTTGATTTATTTTAAAATGAGAACAATAAATACAACTTTTAAAGGAATAATGAGACTTTACTTATTATCAAACTGCTCCGAAACTTTCCATAAAAAATACTGAAGTATGTGTAGTTTAATCTTTAGAACCAAAAATACTAAATGGTCAGCATTTTTTAGCACATTAATTACCATTTTAATATGTACAGTAAGTACCTACCATAATTTATCAGCAAAAAATTACGGTACCAGTTAGGATTCCTAACTTACTGTGTATTAAAATGGTAACAAAACTATCTATACTTTACCTTAACTTAAAGATAAAAGTATAGTAAGTGGTTACTTACTTTACTTTAAAATGTACCTAAAAAATTAGGATGCTTGTACGTGAATATGTCCCATCACTACGCATTCCGCGCGCGAGCGCATCGACCAATCGCAACGCTGTTAGCACCCGCCCTTCCCCTCACCTCTTCCTCATGCTTTGGTGACTCGCGTCGGGAACAAAATTACAAACATTAGGCTTCTAGTGGAGGTGTTCTATGGCTAAGCACATAAAACAAGTGAGGGACCGTGCGGCTTTCATCGCGGGTCGACTTCACCCTCTCATAAATAATAAATCTAAGTTGCCCTTAAGGCACAAGCTGACGCTTTTCAAAACTTGCGTGAGGCCTGTACTCACATACGCCAGCGTCGTGTTTGCGCACGTGTCAAAGAGGCGCCTCTACAAATTCCAAGTACTTCAGAGCAGATTCCTGCGCAAGATGGTCGGCGCCCCCTGGTACGTCAGGAACGCCGACCTACATGGGAATCTGGGACTGAATACGATGCAGACGCACCTGACGGAGTTCTCGAGGCGCTTCTTTGACACCGCTCAGATCAATCAGAATCCGCTTATCCGCGCAGCAGCGGATTACATTCCATCTTCAAACACGAGCGTCATTCGCAGGAGGCCCAGGCATGTCCTCACTGACCCTCCCGATAAATTAACAATCCAAATAAATAACACTTGTTCCCAAACTCCTCCAAATAGAATGCCCTCAGGGCCATCAGCGGATGTGTCTCAGATAGACGACCCTGAGGCCCTATCCCAAATCTCTGACAGGTTTAGCGGCGCGGGTGCTTCCCGACCAAACCCTCCATACAGACATAGGAGAGGCAGGGTGAGGCTCAGAAATGTGTCTCCCGGCCCCACATTGACATCTCCTCTGAGGGCGGGCCCTCAAATTCTCTCCCCCCCTTGACGCCAACAAACTGACAAATTACTTACTAACTGACTGACAAAATTTTTATTTCATTAACGTAAACTCTAAAATTCCCCTTATGACGGCAGGCAAATAGTTGCTTTATGTATAATAATTTCAGTATGGAAAATGTTCTAATATTAAATAATTTTAGTGTGTATAATTGTGTGTTTTTAATGTGTATAATTGTTAATATGTCACATGTGATCCCACCGGGAACCATGGCGTCCATGTACAGTAAATGGAGGGAGCGCTCCAAAACTGTAAAAAGATTATAAAAAAAAAAAAAAAATGATGACTCGAGTTTGCAATATTCTTACGGCCGTGTTATACACAATGTTTTTCATCACATTTGCGAGGAAACAAATACATTTTAGATGAAATCAATACAATTCGTCATAAAAACAGCAACATGTCAGTCGTCCATTTTGTTGAATTTGACGTGAGACGCGTATCGAAAAGACCCTTCGGGAAATACAACCGAATTATGACCAAATCTTAAAACCCGCTGCAGTTTATATGCAACTACTGCCCTTCGAAAAATAATTTTAGGGTTTAGGAAAATCCCACCCCTAAGCTGTGCATAGAGGTGCAAAGTTTGTATGATTATTAGATGAAATTTGGTACAGAGATAGTTTGAGTCCCGGGGAAGGATATAGGATAGTACTTATCACGGAAATCATCCCCTAAGGCAGTCGAATGGGGATGAGAGTTTGAATGCCGATATAAACGAATTTAACTCCTGATGAATCAGTTAACGCGACTAATGATTTTTTTACAAACGTAGGTAAGACATTAGCAAGTTATCACTGCCAGAAACTCGAGCACATCATATAATTCATCTGTACAATCAATAAATAGCCCTTGCTCATCTTTTTGATACGGACGCTATTGAGGTACAACGTCTTAATGTCTTTAAAGCCTAACAGTGCTTCCTCCCGGCCATGACGGAATACCAGCTAAATTTCTAAAAGAGTGTAAAACAAGCATTACTCCTATAATCGCGAACCTGGCAAACCTCTGTTTTGCTCAAGGTATTTTTCCATCTGTACTGAAAAAATCCTTCGTTACGCCTGTCTACAAGAATAGGGTGCGAACGGATCCCAATAATTACAGACCAATATCGGTATTACATAGTATTTCCAAAATAATAGAAATTAATAAACAACAGATTAGTTAACAATCTAAATAAATATAATCTACTCTGTTATCACTTTGGATTTAGAAAGGGGAAGTCGACTGAAGACGCGGTAATAAAGCTTACATCATTGAATTATAACGCAGTTGACAGTGGTAATAAATGTATTGCGGTCTTCCTAGACTTGAAAAAAGCTTTCGATACAGTTTCGCCCTCCATTCTTGTAGATAGGCTGGAGCACATGGGGATTAGGGGTAAACTATTGGATCTATTTAAAGACTATCTTAGAAATAGAAAACAAAGAGTTAAGGTCGGAAACGTTCTTAGTAAGGACTGCGACATCTCCTTCGGCGTGCCACAGGGAAGTGTGCGGGGCCCTACTCTGTTTCTCTCTTACATTAACGGCCTTACTGAAATGCAAATCCATGATGGTCATGTACACTGATGACACGGTCGTGATTTTTAGTGGCAAGAGTCCCAACTCTTTTTCCGCACTTTCGTATACTGTGTCCCAACACAGTATACGAAAGTGCGGAAAAAGGCCTACAAAAAATTAAATCATGGCTAGTAAAAAGTCTTCTTACACTAAATACTATAAAAACAAATTATATTTGTTTTTCTAAAACTAATAGTACACAACCGCCAACTGACCAGAAGCTGAAAATGTCACAAACAATACCCATTGTGATGTACACAATTGGAAAGAGTAACCTCAACTAAATACCTCGGGATCTACATCGACCATCGCCTCTCTTGGCACACACATATTGAATACATAAATAATTGAATTTGAAAACTCGTATGGATTTTCAAAATTCTAAGACACATTACCACTGAAAAGTTAAAACAACAATTCTACATATCGCTGCGCTGGCCTAATCGGTAATGACCTACTGCATCTCAGTCTGGGGAGGGGCATCAAAAACCAAATACCTTGAAGTAGAGCGAGGGCAGAGATGTTTACCGAAAGTTATGCTCTTTAAGTCGTATAGATACCCTAGAGTGGATCTATATAGTCAGTGCAAACTTCTGAGTATGCGTAAACGTAATACGTACATAATCTCTGTAATTATAAAAGTAAATAAGAAATTAACCATTACGTCTACAACACTTGGTAAAAGAAAAGTACCTACTAGGAGGCCTCAACCTTATGTATTTAAAACACCACTGTTTAAATGAAATATTTTTTATTTTTTTTAAACGATTTCCACGCGGACGGTGTTGCGGGCGGAAGCTAGTCTTCTCATGCCTCAGCCGTGTATCCACGTCGGAGCCTCCTATGCCCGCCTAAGGTAATCTTCAGGGTTGTCTTCCAAGACCGTCAGCTCTAAGACGAATGTGACCGGCCCACGGCCTCCAGCGTGCTAATTCGAGTGCTGTCGGTAGCTTTCGTCATTTCAAGAGTGCCACAATGACCCCGCTACGGTCCCGCCTCACCCATATCCAACGGACACAAGGTGGACTGATGACCTGGTAATTTGAACCCGCTGGATATTTGTATCATCATCATCATCATATCAGCCAAAAGACGTCCACTGCTGGACATAGGCCTCCCCCATAGAGTGCCAAAGCGACCGGTCCCGCTCCACCCGCATCCAGCGGACTCCCGCAACCTTTACCAGGTCATCAGTCCACCTTGGGAGCCTACCCACGCCGCACCTTCCGGCACGTGGTCGTCACTCGAGAACCTCTCCGCCCCAACGGCCACCGGTTCTACGTGCTATGTGCCCCGCCCCCTGCCACTTAAGTCAAGCGATTCGGTGGGCTATATCTGGTTTGGTTCTGCTGCGGATAGTCTCATTCCTGATGCGATCGCGCAGAGAAACTCCCAACATAGCCCTCTCCATAGCCCTTTGGGTGACTTTGAGCCTTCTTAGGAGCCTCCACGTTTCAGTGCCATATGTCATCACTGGCAACACTCACTGGTCAAAGACTCTCGTCTCTCGTCTCTCGATATTTGTCTTACCTGAACATATTGTCCGAAGATGTTCATCATCTTCTCCTCATAGTGCTGCGCCAGGGTGCGCACCAGGTCGCAGGCGGCGCGGCGCCGCGTGTCCACATCGGAACCTTCTATATCTCGCCTAACGTACTCTTCGGGGTTGTCTTCGAAGAGTTCCATATCAGATTCTGTGTGAAATGCCGTGTATTAGAATTTAGAGATGGCGCTGTGGAATAACGCCTTAAGTGTCCGCAGTAAGCTCGGCCGAATTTCACCTTCCCATACAAACGTAGTTACGCTCTCATTTTAAAACTACTTGTTGGATTGTGACAAAACTTTGCATATACAATGACATGAGCTATATCTATGTCTGTAATTAGTTTATATGGTGCCATTTAATAAAACAAACAAAATAAAGCAATAACTATAACTACCCCCGACATCTTCATTTCAAAGTCCAACATGTCAAAAACGGCTGAACAGGTTTTAATGAAACATGGCTAAGAACACTCGGAATAAAATTATCTATGACACAAAAAAAAGCGCATTTAAATCGGTACAATCATTAGGTAGCTACGATACCACAGACAGATACACAGACACGTTAAACTTATACACATATACATACATTCACGCCTTTATTCCCAAAAGGGGTAGGCAGAGCACACGAAACGTATGTTCCAGCGTCACTTTTAGCATAAATGTGGGTATAAAAGATCGACTAAATGTGGTATTGCTGTGATAGGTGGCTAGCAACCTCCATCGCCCACAACACACTTCAACCCTGGTCCCTTAGTCGACTTTTACGACACCCACGGGAAGAAAGGGGGTGGTGAAATTCTAATCTGGGTGTGTTAAACTTATAACACCCCTCTTTTTGCGTCGGAGGTTAAAAACAAGTTTTGTATTTAAAACTTATATTCGCTTTATTATTTTTACTATAGTATCTGTAGCTACATAAACTAATTACAGACCTGGATATACCTCATGTCATTGTGCATGCACAGTTTCGTTACAATCCAACACGTAGTTTTAAAATGAGAGCGTAACTACGTTTGTATGGAGAATCTGCATTAACACTCTGATTTCATTGAATAGGCAAAATTAGTTTGTCTGACTTTTTTTCTTAGTTCCAGCATTTAATGGCTGCTGTAATTTTCTTTAAACGGTCATAAATTTAAACAAAAGTCACGTGTAATTAATTTTTTACCACAATTTCGGTATCAAGTTTTCAAAAATTCTCACCACACAAATAAATGCCCTTACCTGGATTCGAACCCAGTACCTCTTGCTTCGTAAGCAGGGTCGCTACCAACTAGGCGAAAGCGGTGGTCAAATTTAATGTAAAAGTGTTAACCAAAAGTCCTCACCTCTGAATTCCATGTTAGGTATGACCACCTTCTCGCAAATGCTGCTGAGTGTTGCTGGGTCCTCAAACAGACTTTTGTAGCTATTCTTCTCCGCTATCTTTGCCAGAAATGTGAGGGCATTTGACACCAGCTGCAAAAGAAACGTGACTTTAACATTAACTCAGTAAACATGACATTTGGGTAAGGACCAAATTCTTGGCCAGTAGTTAGCCTGGTTAGTCGGTAGTTAGCCATACAAACTGAAGAAGTGAAAAAAGTTCCGTTGACACAAAAATTAACCATAGAATTGTATGGTTAATTATCGTGTCACAACGGAAAACTTTCATAGAAAATTTAATTGAGTGAGTTAAGCTGGCCAAGAATTGGTCTTTTCGCATTTCCGAATGTGTCAGTATTTAAATGTGATTTCGCAAGAGGTATATATAGCCTAACGCTATCAGGACGTTAGCACCGAATTCTTGCGGTGAATAGCACCATAAGGGCGGGTTGCACCGACTTACGATTACAGACCAATCAACGTTAAATATAGCGCTGACAGCCGTCAGTCCATAGAAACTTGTCAAACGTTCCATACATTCAAATTTTAACGAACACCGCTTACGATTACAGACGGTTTGGTGCAACTCACCCTAAGTGGTTAAGAACTGAGCGATTCTGTATTTTGGACGGCACAGAACTGCATTAAGCCGTTAATCCAGGCAATCGTCAATGAGATCTGCCAATGTAACACTGCGAATTTGAGTTTTGGCATATGTGACACTTTGAAAACATAAATGTAACACCACTTGTCAACTCCAAAGTTTCCCTGTTATACAGGGTGTACCAAAATGGGGTGTGAACCGATCAAAGGCATAACAGGCATCGTGTTCTGATAAGAAAAAACTAAGAGAAAAAATATTTACGCGTTTTTTTTTTAATTTGTATGGAGCGTTGGCCGACTGGGGAGACCTGCTCCATACAAATGTAAAAAAAATTGCGTCAAAAAAAATGGTTTTAGTTTTTGCCCTTCACATCCCATTTTGGTACACCCTGTAATGTGCCAAAGTTATCCGGACTCACCGCGTCGAACTTGGCCGCCGGTCCGGTAGCCAGCAGCACGTGCCAGATGGCGGTGACGAAGCCGGGCGCGTGCGGTGCGAACTCCTCCTCGTATTTGAGCGCGTACAGGGCTGCGCACTCGCAGACTTCGCAACGGAGCTCCTCCATAACGCCGGGCCGCTCGTCATCCTGTAAATAACAAATGTATAGATTAATTAATAGTACAGAATGGTCCGACGTGACCGTATGACTAAAAGAGTAAAGCGGCGGTGGGCGGCGGTAATCACTTACCATCAGGTGATCCGTCTGCTCGTTTGCCTCCTATCACATAATATATATATATACAAGAAAAGAGGGGCCGCGGACGACCACAAATGGCCGGGCTACAAACAATATACAATGGCCTGAGAGATACACACACGCAAAGTCGCACAGTCGCACTTGTTGGCCGACTGCGGCGACCTGCTCTATTCAAATGTAAATAAAAAATTGCGTCAAAAAAAATCTTTCGAAATTTTTTTTTCATATACAATTAATAAATAATAATAATAATAATAAATATAAGGGGACAATCTTACACAAATCGAGCTAGTCCCATAGTAAGCTCAATAAGGCTTGTGTTATGGGTACTAGACGACGATATATATAATAGATAGAAATACTTAAATACGTAGAAAACATCCATGACTCAGAAACAAATATTCATGCTCATCACACAAATATTTGCCCTTACCGGGATTCGAACCTATGACCTTCAGCTTCGTAGGCAGCGTCACTACCCGCTAGGCTAACCGGTCGTCAAAATGACCTGAGAGATACTGACACACGCAAAGAGACAACCAATCGCAGGCTGTGGCGCAAAAATACTTGGAGGGCTGACCCCGAATAAATTGGGACAATAGCCAGGAGAAAGAAGAAGACAGAGATAACGAGAAGACAGACAATACATAAAGAGAAGGGTCCAACGTCTCACTAAAGTACGTGACGCCGGAGAAGGCAATAATGGAGTTTGGCAAGACATATTGTGCGGCAGCGTGACGGTAGGTGGACCAAAACGTTAACGGATTGGTGGCCACTTACAGTAGGCGTCGGTCATCCACCAGAACGATGGGTTGACGTAAAAAAGACCGCGGGTCATTTCTGGATGAGACTAGCACGGGACCGGGATAAATGGCGTACTCGAAGAGGCTTATGGCAAGCAAGGCAGTTTGACTTGCAGCAAATTGAGCAGATTCGGCATCCATATCAGCATGTTGTCTTCAAATAACCCTGGCAGATCTTGGAAGTTGAGCGAGTAAAGCAAATAGAGACAAATAGATTAAATACTCACTCCATCTTCTTCTAAGCAAGGCACTTTGACTTGCAGCAGATTGAGCAGATTCAGCATCCATATTGGCATGTTGTCTTCGAAGAATTCTGGCAGATCTTGGAGTTGAGCGAGTAGAACAAGTGGAGACAAATATATTAAATACTCACGCTATCTTCTTCCAAGCAAGGCACTTTGACTTGCAGCAAATTAAGCAGATTCGGCATCCATATCGGCATGTTGTCTTCGAAGAATTCTGGCAGATCCTGGTAGTTGAGTGAGTAGAATACTTTGCAGATGAGCACAAGGGACCCGTAGATGACGTTGAGGGCTTGCGGGTTGTTGGCGTGTTTCGTTGTCAGGTCTATTGTTGCCTGGAAGATGTACAGTATCTGTAGTAATCTATGCAGATATTAACCTTTTGACAGCCAGGTGCAAAACGCTGCCTACCTGACGCCAGTAATAAATTAGAAGTTACGAGCGAGTATGAAAATTATCGTCGTCCGTGGACGTCGTGGCGTCAAATTAGTTAGTCGACAATGGCTGTCAGAAGGTTAAGCACTTATTACACTACACTGTATACATGGAATTAGTTTTAGGGAGCCAGTGCCCTTTGCAAAGAATTTAGACACTGATTTAGAAAAACCGGCCAAGTGCGAGTCGGACTCGCGCACGAAGGGTTCCGTATCATCCATACTAATATTATAAATGCGAAAGTATGTCTGTCTGTCTGTTACCTCTTCACGCTTAAACCGCTGAACCGATTTAGGTGAAATTTGGTATAGAGATAGTTTGAGTCCCGGGGAAGGACATAGGATAGTTTTTATCCCCGAAATCATCCCCTAAGGGGTGAAATAGGGGGGGGGGGTTTGTATGGAGCTGCGATATAAACTAGTTCCACGCGGACGGAGTCGCCGGTAGAAGCTAGTTATCTATAAAAACGACAAAAATCACGTTTTTAGTTTATTTTGTTGTTTTTTTAGTATTTGTTGTTATTGCAGCAACAGAAATACATCATCTGTGACAATTTCAACTGTCTAACTATAATGGTTCATGAGATACAGCCTGGTGACAGACAGGTGGACAGCGGAGTCTTAGTAAAAGGGTCAAATTCTTGCGCCAAAAATGCCTGTAACGTACGGACCAAAGGAGACACACGGAGACATGGATATGACGAAGGTATATGGGTTCCCTTATTTAAAAATTTCAATGATGACATATACTTATTTAAGTATATGTCATACTGTGTTCATTGAAAGTAATTTGAATTTAGAAATGAGTCATAAGGTATTGAAGACACGTATCAGAAGAAGAAGACAGTTATTCAAGGTATTTACGACAAAGAGGTTGGTGAGCGGCTCGGCGAAGTTGTCCAGCACGTGCTTGATCTCCTCCCAGAGCTTCTGCGACTTGAACTCGAGTCGGTACCGTCGGAACAGCGAGTGGGCGGTGCGGAGTATGCCGTTTATCATGTGGAAATCACCTGAAACAAGTAAATACATTTTCACGCCACTGTTCAGAAATGTGGCAATAGATGGTCTAAAACCAAGCTGGAAAGTAGGCAATAGCTGTAGCACCTGAACCACCACTACTACAATGTTTCATATAGTTATAGTGGTGGTTCAGCCCCCGGCCCCGCTCTCCCGCCGACGACACGCGAGCGGCCGCACTAAAGTGTTTCATATTAAGTATGATCTTTAATTAGGTACTTAATTTTCACTTATAATTATTTGCAATCTCTTCACAGTGGGCCTGAAAAGCACTTTGTAATGTCTCGGCCAAAAGTGCAATAGATGAACTCGTCTCCTTCGAGGTCCTCACCTGGCGGCTCGGACCTCGAACCCACTCGTCCATCTATTACCTACTTTCTAGCCTTTACAACAATATACTATTCTGATAATACATTTTCCACATCAATCACAACTTTGCCATCCACTTGCCCGCCCTTATTTCACAACATGGCATGTGATTGTGGGTGATGTCCATAATTTTTATTTCTTTTAGGTTTTCCAAAAAAAATCTGCTCGTGTGTAAATATGTCAATAACCCTAAAGTTATAGGAGTAAAAGACATGCATGAGTTAATAAATAAATAAAAACAAAAAAGTAAATAAATAGCAACTAAGAGGGTGGTTGAGATAATTTTTGAGACCCTGAATTACGGTACCTACCCAGTACCTATAGGATGTTGGAACAGTATAAACATACTCCTTGCTTTAATACTGTCAGCTTATTAGCTAGATGAGTTAATGTGTCAAAGTTTAAAATTTTATTCGTTGTCATCTGTCTGTCCAACTGAATTGTGCTTTCTGTGTTCTCGATATTATCTTCTATAATATTTACGCGTTTGTTCTGCTAGTTTGCGTGTTATTTCCTAGTATATCAACGCAGTATAGTGACATAAGCTGTCGGAATGTTCATAAACGGTTTATCTTTAGAACAAAGGCGACATGCCTATTGTAAACTACGACCACTCTTAACTCTTTTGTCAGATTGATGAAAATGGGGTGTGTTCCGAACAAGGAAATGTTGGGTAGCGTATTGCGATTCTGAACATTTATTTATTTATGTAATCTTAATTCTTTTTTTTGGATATTTAATGTATAATTCTACAACAATAAATGAATGTAAAAATAACATTATAATACCTGTAGAAAACTTCTCAACCATCTCCGGTATAAGTCCCGGCCATTTCTCTGGGAAATCACATTTGCCGATGATCGAGACGGCATCACTGAACTGCCTCTGTATGGACTCCGGGGACTTCAGCATGAGGGAGACGATGAGAGTTTTGATTGTGGCTCTGTCTGTTGCATGGATTCTGTCGGGAGTGTCTTCTTCCTAGAGAATAAGAGATAGTGCTTGCTTATTATTTAATTTCATTTGTATTTTTAGGATTAAGTTTGTGCATTTGTATTTGGAATTTATCGTATGCCGAAAGGCACATCATGGTTGTTCTACTTTGTAATACCTATCACCTATACATAACCTACCTATGATGACGAAATAAATGATTATGATAATTATTTTATTAGTATAAACATCAAATATAGAATATGCTTATAACTAACTTCTGCCCGCGACTCCGTCCGCGTGGAACTCGTTTATATCGCAGCTCCTTACAAACTTTTACTCCCCCATTTCACCCCTTTAGGATATGATTTCGGGGATAAAAACTATCCTGTCGAGTGACAGGATAGTTTCCATGTGTCCATCCCTTCAACTATCTCCACTTAAAAAATCACGTCAATTCGTCGGTCCGTTTTGCCGTGAAAGACGGACAAACAAACAAACAAACAAACACACACATACACTTTCCCATTTATAATATTAGTATGGATGGATGCTTAACAATTAACATAGAACGTGTTTCTTTTCAAATAGCATTAACAGACGTTCGAATATGGTGCGCTCCGGACCGTGACCTTGGTCTGCTCCGTACAATATTCGATGGTGTGTACAGCGGTCCGCCGGACATTATTATTATTATTGACGGTTCGCTCTGTCCGAAGGTTTTGCCCTCCGGATTCGGTTCGGCCCGGACCAAGTTCGAACGTGTGGACGGATCTGCCATAGAAATATCGTCGGAGCAGACCAAGGTCACGGTGCGAGCGTACCATATTCGAACGTCTGTTCATGGGTCACATGACACGGTTCGGTGGTGTAGCGCGTCGAGCGCACCGAACATGTCCGTCGGTTCGGTCGTACCATATTCGAACGTCTGTTCATGTGTCACATGACACGGTTCGGTGGTGTAGCGCGTCGAGCGCACCGAACATGTCCGTCGGTTCGGTCGTACCATATTCGAACGTCTGTTCATGCATGTGTCACATGACACGGTTCGGTGGTGTAGCGCGTCGAGCGCACCGAACATGTCCGTCGGTTCGGTCGTACCATATTCGAACGTCTGTTCATGCATGTGTCACATGACACGGTTCGGTGGTGTAGCGCGTCGAGCGCACCGAACATGTCCGTCGGTTCGGTCGTACCATATTCGAACGTCTGTTCATGTGTCACATGACACGGTTCGGTGGTGTAGCGCGTCGAGCGCACCGAACATGTCCGTCGGTTCGGTCGTACCATATTCGAACGTCTGTTCATGCATGTGTCACATGACACGGTTCGGTGGTGTAGCGCGTCGAGCGCACCGAACATGTCCGTCGGTTCGGTCGTACCATATTCGAACGTCTGTTCATGTGTCACATGACACGGTTCGGTGGTGTAGCGCGTCGAGCGCACCGAACATGTCCGTCGGTTCGGTCGTACCATATTCGAACGTCTGTTCATGTGTCACATGACACGGTTCGGTGGTGTAGCGCGTCGAGCGCACCGAACATGTCCGTCGGTTCGGTCGTACCATATTCGAACGTCTGTTCATGTGTCACATGACACGGTTCGGTGGTGTAGCGCGTCGAGCGCACCGAACATGTCCGTCGGTTCGGTCGTACCATATTCGAACGTCTATTAATACTAAAAGTCTAAATTATTTATTTTTTAAGTGCTCAATTAAAGAATATTCACAAATTCAAAGAAAACGAGGGTAGATTCTCGCCTCCGTCACTGCCACCGCCTGCGCCCGCGCACACCAGCCGAACGAACGGGGCGCGGGCCGGCAGTGCTAAACGGCTCCTGTGCTCATGAATAGGAACCGCAAATCGCAAATCGGTTCGAAACATGTCGAGCGATTTTCGATATTAAATACGTGAGTGACCCGTTTTCATTATATTTTAATACTAACTTCTGCCCGCGACTCCGTCCGCGTGGAACTCGTTTTTATCGTAGCTCCATACAAACGTTCAACCCCCATTTCACCCTCTTAGGGACTGATTTCCGGGATAAAAACTATTCTATGCCCTTCCCCGGGACTTAAACTGCATCTAAACCAAATTTCACCCGTACAAACTTTGCACCCCTATTTAACCAGCTTAGCGGTGGGTTTTTCCAAAACCCTAAAATTACTTTTCTTGTATTGTAATAACTAATAAGGAGTACATACACAAAGTTTCGAGTATCTCACTTAAATTTTTACTACATACCCATACAAAATTTTCAACCCGTTTTTACCCCCTTGAGGGTGGAATTTTCAAAAATCCCTTTGTAGTATATAAACTACCTGTTGTGAAATAATCAGCCTTCTAGGTTCAACGGTTTGATGCTGTGCTGATAATTATCACCAGTATAAGACCAATGACACTCAAGTTCGCTCAACTTTGCATAATCCGAGCCGACTTTTAATATACAATACTTAATTATAGATAAATTGTGCTAATTATAATGAAGAACTTTGTATTGTTTTTGTGAACTGTATCTTCGCGATATAATCGTATTTATCAGTGCATTATGGACACCTTGTGGCATACATGAATCGCTATCGCCGCCGCGATTGAAGAAACTGTGATTTATAACCCTGGCCAGGGTACTCCGAAGAAGCTCAACCTAGTCAATTCTTCTTGTAAGGGGAATCCACAGGGCGCGGCACGTCACGTTGGTACTTCGTGCGTTCGGATAGGCGCAAGTGCGGAAATACACGTTCGAATACTTCGAATACAGTTCAATTTCATGAGTGCTATTTTTTGTTATTATCAATCGATAATTATCACCAAGAACACCTATATTTTACCTCTCCTAACATTATAGACATACCACAGGCCAATTCCTCTTGATGTAGTTCTTGAAGGCGATGGCGGCCGCCACTCGGATGGTGCTGTCCACAGTTTCCTTGTCCACCAGGTGTAGGAGGAGTATGGCATAGTTCTGGTTCACTTCCACACTCTCCAGGAACTTTTCCGCTGAAAATATGAAATAAAAAATATATCTAATAATCTAGCTAATATTATAAATGCGAATGTTTGGATGTTTAGATGTTTGTTACTCAATCACGCTAAAACAGCTCAACCTATTTGGATGAAATTTTGCACGAAGATAGTTTACAGTTTGGATTAAAATATAGGATAGCTTTATCTCAGGTCCACACCAATAAAATCACGGGCGGAAGCTTGTATCTAATAAAAATACTACTACAGGTCGATATGTGTCGGCACGGCAATGTCTATGAAATTAATGACAGTTTCATATATTTTACATGCCAGCTCTCGTGAATCGACCTGTACTTCTACTAATTAGGGTTCCGTACCAAAAAAGGGAAAAAGGAAACTTTTTGGTGCGACTCCGTCTGTCTGTCTGTCACAAAGTGAAATATCTCACGAACTACTTAAGCTATCAATTTGAAATTTGCAATGGTTTTAAATGAGACCTATCCATGTGCATAGAAAATGAGAAATTTATTTTTATACATTTAAATTTTCTATGAAAAATTACGAATATGAGAAGGGGGCAACAAAATATCAACTATTAGGTCAAGTGGGGTATCATTTGAAAGGGCTTGCGTTGCACTTTCTAAAACAGTTTTTCTTTTCTTTTCTACATTGGTAAAATTTCGATTTATGAAGGAAAATGTAAAAATAATACCATTCCCCCTCCTTATCTCCGAAGTTATCCAAGCGAAAAATTGGAATTACTTGTGATTAAGATACACGTAAATATTACTGGAAAAGTATAACTTTTTCTGTATCTAGCATATTTTTTGTTTTATTTTCAAAAATCATTTCCTAGTTATGTTTGCAATTTAATCAACTTTAAGTATTTTTTTTGTTTTGAAATTCCTATAAGAATATAATAGAAGTACTCTCTTTCAATTAAAAAAATAATAATTGAGATCAGTTCACATGATAAACAATAATCACTAAAACACATACATACTAAGCTGATTGCCCTTGCATGTTAGTACCAAATGGGGCCGATAGATGGCGCTGAAGATTTTTCAGGAATTAATGGGGTTGGGACGGGTATATTTCAATAGCAGGTAAAAAAAAAGATGCTTCCTGCCCGCACTGTGGGGAGGAAGAAACTAGCAAGCATGTACTAGCGGAATGCGTCATATACGCGGCACCGCGGCTTAGAGCTTTCGGTAGAGATGTACTAGAGGAGCGGGAATTGAGGGATGTCAACCTTAAAGATGTCCTTCTGTTCTGCAGGAACACAAGAAGAATGGAAGAGTGTAATGTGGGAACGCTGCCGGGACAGTAACCTTAAGCTCCAACCTAAGGGAATGGGGCTGAATTAACGCGACGAGTGATCGACTGCCCGCCTGCTCCCGGCCAGGCGTCCCTTCACAACATCAACATCAACCCTTTATAAGGCAGAGGGAACTATATTCCCACCACAAATGAACCTTACATATTCTTGGGCCATACTTATATAACCGTATATCTAGAACAGTCGACTTACAGCAATATACCAATAACAACTGCAAACGAGCTGTTACATCCTTTCTTAAAAACCTAAATTATGAGGAAACCGAAACTCTTCTTCTAATAATGTCTTGATAATTACTAATGCAAGACCCTATTAGCATCACCATATATATACCTACGATCCGTACTATCTTTCTAATGCCCACTACCAGCCCATAGCAGTAACAAACAAATTGACGTACGTATTTTTATTTTATTTTATTACCTATGAATAGTACAGTTACTAGCTTGACCCTGATAGTCCTCCTTGTAGAAGTACCTACGGCTTGGTGCAGTATGTAACACTGACACCTGTATCTAACTAGCATCTACTCTCTAAGCCCAACTGTAGGTACGTTCGGTCGGCGTCGTGAAAGTTTGTGGCGGCCGGAGCGGCCGGGTATTTCGTGACACACCCTTATTCTTACAGTAATGATGTGTACCGAAGTGTTTGGTCGGCCTGGCTGCTGCTAGCTGTATAGCTGTATGACGCTGACTGTACATGATTGTATGACCCGTCCGTGCCACTCATGAACTGCCTTTAAATTAAATTGTTTTAAATTTTTATTGTTGGTCTCCGCACTGTACTGCTAAGTCTATTCCCATCACAAACATACACACCCACACACACTACAGACAACACACGAATATACTCATTCTTTAATACAGTCACCCTCTAGATACTCATGCAATAATTATGCTAATGATGTTACTAACTACGCTGAAACCTAATACCTTAAAACAAATTGTATTCACGTTCATTGAAGGTAATTACTTATATACATATGTAAACAATTGTAACTCTTATCTACGCGGTTAATAATGGGGAGAAGGTACCCTACCTTGCCGTAATACAGTTTTTAAACTAGTACGGAAGGTGGCTTGCTTTAACTTATGTATACTTTATACCGTAAAATAAAACATCTGGTTAATTACCTAATATGTTTACCTATATTATGTGAAAATGTATAGTTTAAGTAAGCTAAATAAATAAATAAATAAATATATGTGATAGGGTTCAATTCTATTCTATAAACCAGATGTGTTTATGCCCGTGAAAGGGTTAAGGTGTTGGGGAAGAAAGTTGTACAGTCTGAATCTATCTATTCCTATTAATTTTAATATATCTATTTCCTTTCAATAGGAATAAATTCCAGATGTTGACAGGGGTTTTTCATAGGCCATCATACATGGAGCTTGTAAGACTTTTACATGAAAAATAGCTTTAATTTAAAGTAGTTGGCATAAGTCATATGTAACTAATAACATTGATATGAATGTAAATAATTGCACAAGAATCTCTGTTATGAGGTCACTATTTTGTACATTATACAAAATCTTAGTGTATTTACAGATAATTGAAAATATTAATATTAATTAATTGTGAAAATATGAACGAAACCACATCATTACAAACACTAGTTGGGTTAATTTTCTCGACAAACTCGTCTAACACGAGAGACTTGGGATATTTGAGAAAATAGCCTCCTGCTACCAGTTTTGTTCTTAACTTTAATATCCATACTATATAGGTTAGATGTATAGGGATTGTATTGTTTGAAATGGAGTTTAAAGAGGAGTAATAACGCTTAAAAGCATGACATTTCAACTCACCGGGCCGCCGCACATTTGGGTCTGGATTTAGCGTTTGGTGTAAGTAGTTTGCTAAAGTAGCCAGATTCTCGTCGGTTACTTCCATTTTGATTGTTTTGAAATGTAAACTGAATGTGTGTAATGAGAGAATGTGAAATTCTTGAACGGCTTGTTGTTTTGTAAAATTTTTAAATCACGTTTATTGAAACTACGCTGCTGTCATCAACGGACCGGATTCAACTCATAGAGTATAATGAATAACCTATTCAACTGACTTTTTAACTTTTTTTGTGACCAGTGTGACCATGTAAAAACAACAGCCCCGGCATCTCATCAATCTGATTTTTTGATTTTACTGCATTTTGTGAGTTCTCGAGATGTTCTCAATATTTATTATTAGCAGATTTGTATATAATACAAGTGGTATTTTTCATTGAATATGTAGTTTTCCAACAATTTGTTAACATTTGCGTGTAACTTATTTTGAGTCGAACGACTCACACGTTAGCGATAATGAAACGTATTAAAAATCAAATCAAAAGCCAAGTGAGCCATAATTATTTTTTAAATGAAATAGTTGTTTCCTTGTAAGTTCAAAATTGTTTAAGATAAGATAGTAAAAAAAATATATAAATCAATCGCAGGTCTTAGGAACAAAGAAATTTATGCAGGAATAAAACGCGTTCCAATATGAAGGTAGGTCGTTATTTTTTGTAAATTCGTTGTTATTTTGTTAATTTTGATGGTAATTTCACAAAACTATAATTTCCGGTAATGTCTGTCCTTCCTTCTCCGTCCGCAGCCACGTGTGCTCGCTGCCTGATTTACAAAAATGTTAATTTAATCAGTTTTTACCTTTTTATTTAATTTGATACTTAATTTGAGTTTTATAGTTGCTGTTTTAAATCAAGTAAGTTTTTATTTACTTATACATACATTTTAAATGAAATTATCAGTACATTGTGAAATACCATAGTTACCAATACTTAAAATCTATTTAAAACTCAATTTTAGTTATTTATGCAATTCAGGTCAATTCAATAATTTAGTTACGTAAAGAGCTTGCAATAAGTTTACTTAATCTTGTCGCATCCATCCATGGTCATCCATTGCTAATTAATTCATCATCTTGCCGCATAAGGTTACATAACGTAACGAACCGAAAATTCGGTGCCGAAATGGTATTGAAAATATTTGGGGTACTACCAACATCACTTTTCACAACTGGGTCTTATTTCCAGCCACAGTAGTCCAAGTAACGTATTTTTTTATAACGTTTCTATTGTATTGTAACCTTTGTAACGTGTAGCGATAGGTAGGTACCTGCTTAACTACGAAAATCAGACCTCGTTATATATTTCGCCCTTATCGTTCGAATCTACAACTACCTACGTCGTCGTCGTCGATGTACGTCGAAGATGGACATCCCTAGACGAACTTCGATTTTCATGTCTAGTCCGGCTTTTCTTAATTTTCATTCCCCTTATTGTAATGGTTAAGTACCTACCCACTGGTGGCTATGCGAGTCTATCTTTATGGACATATTCTTTAATCTCTCTAACTATATAAGTACTGCATATAATCTACCTACAATAAAATGGTATATGAAGAACCATTAACTCTGTTAGCTGTAGGTTTCGTGAGCCTGCCTTTTTTTATACGTGAGTCGGCATCGGAATTCTAACATACGTATACAACGTGTTAAAAAAAACCCGACCAAGTGCGAGTCGGACTCGCGCACCGAGGGGGCCGTACAAACATTTACGGTTTTCGCAAATTTTCCTTTATCTGTGCTATAAGACGTTGCTTCGTACCAAATTAAAAGATTCGGAGTTCACGGAACGTACCCGTAGGTTTTGATTACCTTGCGAAAATTTGCGGAAATTTGCGGTATACACGGCTGTATCTGTATCTTTTGATTGCGTTGGTTTAGAAGTTTGATTTTTTCACAGCTCCAAGGGACAGTAGACCTGAGTATTTGATATAAATTTTAGCTTGATACCTCAACGCGTTCCTGAGAAAAAGGCTTTGACAGACGGACGTACGGACGGACAACAAAGTGATCCTATAAAGGTTCCGTTTTTTCGTTTTGAGGTAGGGAACCCTAAAAAACGCAAAACCGTTTAAGGGTATAACAGGAATCGTGATTAAAAAAACCGGCCAAGTGCGAGTCGGGCTCGCGCACGGAGGGTTCTGTACCATATCCATACTAATATTATAAATGCGAAACTGTGTCTGTCTGTCTGTCTGTTACCTTTCCACGCTTAAACCGATGAACCGATTTAGGTGAAATGAAACTTGGTATAGATATAGTTTGAGTCCCGGCAAAAGACATAGGATAGTTTTTATTCCCGAAATCATCCCCTCAGGGAGTGAAATGGGGGGTGAAAGTTTGTATGGAGCTGCGATCTAAACAAATTCCACGCGGACGGATAGTCGCGGGCAGAAGCTAGTTATCTATAAAAACGGCTAAAAGCACGTTTGTTGTATGGGAGCCCCCTTAAATATTTATTTTATTTTGTTTTTAGTATTTGTTGTTATAGCGGCAACAGAAATACATCATCTGTGAAAATTTCAACTGCCTAGCTATCACGGTTCTTGAGTTACAGCCTGGTGACAGACAGACAGACGGACGGACAGCGAAGTCTTAGTAATGGGGTCCCTTTGGATAAAAAAAGTAAGATAATTTTTTTTGACGCGTTTTTTTTACATTTGTGTGGAGCGTTGGCCGACTGGGGCGACCTGCTCCATACAAAAGTAAAAAAAAAACGCAGAAAAATAAACTTTCTTTTTAGGGTTCCGTACCAAAAAAGGTACTAAAGGAACCCTTAAAGGTCGAACACACAGCACCGTCGCGGGCGCGCGGCGCGCCCGTCGCGGGCGCGCCTCGTGATATTTCCCTACAAACCGCTAGCGCGGTCAAACAGGCTGCGCCCCGCCGGCAACGCGCCCCGCTTCTGCCACGCCCCGCCAACAACCCGCGACGGTCGCGCCGCGCGCCCGCGACGCTCGCGCCGCGCGACCGCCGCGGGCGCGCGGAGTCAAATCAGACTTTTCGGATCCTATCCTACGGGACTGTTATTTTGTATTTTTTTTTATTTTTATTACAAACTTTTATTCTACTTGCCCTGTTAGTATGGGACAAATCTTGCAAGTTAAATTTGATCCACTTCCCGGTTTCCGATTGAGTTGAAATTTTGCACGAATATGCAAATCGCGTGACAATGCAATATTCTGATGATGTGGAGCTGATCTGATGATGGAGCTGGAAGGTGGCCATAGGAACTCCGTGTTAGTATGGGACAAATCTTGTAAGTAAGTTAAATTTCATCCACTTCCCGGTTTCCGATTGAGTTGAAATTTTGCACGAATATGCAAATTGCGTGACAATGCAATATTCTGATGACGTGAGCTGATCTGATGATGGAGCTGGAAGGTGACCATAGGAACTCCGTGTATGTATGGGACAAATCTTGCAAGTTAAATTTGACCCACTTCCCGGTGATCGATTGAGCTGAAATTTTGGGTATAAGTATAGTTTGGATGACAATTCAATATTATGGTACCATCGAGCTGATCTGATTATGGAGACAAGGTGGCCATGGACATTCAGTACTTAACCGACGTAATCCCGTTGAGTTTGGGCTCGTTAGAATCGTCTCTATGAGTAGTTGATGATGGTATACAGAAAAATACAGTCGGCAATAAAAGCTTGTACCAAAAATGAAATTTTTGTCAGAAACTTATTATTCAATCTGAATGCTTCAATTCCATACGTGCAATCCTGCACGGCACAAGACAAGTGATAGCTGTGCTGGATTGCACGTATAGAATTGATGAAAAAGCGACAAAGGGAGATGAATGACCTCGGTTTTCCGCTCTAACGCTCGTGGGTAACATGCGCTTTATTAGAAGATACTATAGAGTCATGGTCAAAAATAGACCTTGTGAAATGGTATTTTTGTAATCTACCTACCATATTTAATGTACTAATCAAACATGCTCGGAAATGTACCTGATGCATTAATATCACGAAATGAGGACAATCATGGTTAAGGCTCCCTACATTTCTTCTTGGCTAGAACAAGTCTCGTTCCCTCATTCGCCAACATACACAATGGTCAGTAATGACGATGACGATAATGAATCGACGTAATAGTAGGCCTGGTAATAAATTGGGTATGGTGTCCAAATTTGGAGAGTAAATAAATTAGTGTTCAGTACACACGCACACATACTTCGCGAATGATGGAGAATGCTTCAATCAGGGCCGCGCCGTTGTAGTGTTCGCTCGCTCTCACTCCGCTCACTCGCTACGTCAAAGGAAGCCGCCTCGCAGGTATGAAGACGGCGAGTCGCCAGTGCCACGATATCAAAAGGAGCCGAATAAGCTTGTAACTAAGCACCTACTAACCTAGTGCAGTTTAGCAACTATCATCATACTTATAAGGTATATTTTAGGCATAGTATAGTGGTATTCAAATATTCGATGAAGTGGGATGAGGCTAAAAACACATACCTAACTATCTATAATATTATTACTTTGTTTATACAATATTGTCTATTAAACTGTAACAGAAATACTTTGCATACTTAAAACATTGAACTATAATGTACTACGTACCTACATAGAGACGGCACAAACAAAATCTGGCTAGCAAGCACGGCAGTGCGGGGGGTGGGGAGGGCGGCTAACTAGTCGTTGTCACCGTCGCAGACGCGACACATTTGTTTACGGGTACGGGAACGTGGACGATACATTTAATATCAATAATTAATATCATTTAATATCATTTAATATTGATATTGATATAGTCTGTTTATTTTTAGTTTATAAAAAAAAAAACAATTTTAATTAGGTTAGTGTATTACACTTACCTCTGAGGTACCTATGTTATGTACAGTCGCCATTAGATATATCGGAGCGGCCAGAGTGCTCACAAACATCTGAGCAGGCCTCTATTGTCATGGCGTTAGAGTGCATGTTCAGATATTTTGAGCACCGTGGCCCCGATATATCTGATGGCGACTGTTAGTACATATACTTCTTCTTCTACTTTCTTCAAAAAACGCCTTGCCGCCTTTGTTATATATACAGGGTGGAAAGTTAAAACGGGGCAGTAAGGGCAGCTACTAGATCCCTTGCCGCCACGCAAAAATGTCATTGGGATTTCATTCCTAACTTTTTAAGTGATGACAATCTACATTCACAGATTTTTGAAAAAAGTACAGTCAGCGATAAATCATCAATTTTGCCGATTTTTTTTTAATGCCATTCGATCCCATTCCTATTAAGGATCAAAATACTCTTTGGGACCGACTAAGGTTTGACTACTAGAAAGCCCAGAAATCAAAGAAAAGTTTTTCCATACAGTTAATATATCGATAAACATTCGTGTTCTCTCCCTTCGAGTAGGTATATCAAAAACGCACGCAAAATACCGGGCCCTTAGTAATAAGGGTCAAGTCGGAAGAAATAACTTGATAAACAAAATGTTTAAAGTATTTAAAGAACACACATATACCGAAGTAATAATAGAATAGTATAAACTTGTTTGTATACATTTTTTACCATAAACATAGCTTTGGGAGGATACACTTAGTTTAATTTCAAACTTTTTGCTAATGTTTTTAAATATTGAAAACGCATAAGTAACAACCATTATCATAAACAAACATATGAATTAGTAACATTTATGTGTGCCCCGATGGTGCCCCGTATAAACAACTGTCTAGTGGCCTGACAGATGAAGCAATTGTTTTATTTTGGAATGTAGGTATTAATTGTGATTGTAAATAAATAAACAAATTTCACAAATTTGAGTAGGGTAGGCAATGTCTTTCTGCTTTTATGTAGTGCACGCCACTGATTTTAAGGATTTACGGTGGTTTTCTTTCAGGGCCCATAGATTTTTCCACCCTGTATAGTTTAGTGTTAGCTTAGCAGTATTTTAGCAGAGTTTTCTTTCTTACCCATACCAAAAATAAAGTACCTAACTACTTTCGTTACTACAATCATTTGTAGATATATCTCGTACTACAAACTACTTACTCTGCTCTGCTAAAAGGACACTAAACTACTTTAAGTAGGAAATCATCTGTTAAATTTGTCGTCATGGTTTTATAATGATGACATTTATCATCATTATAAAACATTGAGACATCAAACAGAAATTTTCTTAATTCTTGGCATGTTTAAAATATGTTTATTTAATTAATCGTTTACCGCTCACGCCATTATTACCTACACCGTTAAAAGTCGCATTTTCCTACTAGCACATCGTCGACGACGATATACATATTACAAATAATCTGCGTAGGTAATGTAGGTACTTACCTATCTAATTCGCATCTTGGCTTAGGGCACAGAAAGCGCGACCTTGAAAGCGAACTCGGCAAAGCACTGGTTGCGTGCCGCCGCTGCGAGCGAATCTGATCGTTAACACACGCCGAAAGAGTTCAAGTTCAATTGTAGAAATTAAAGATTTGTAGAATTAAACAGGACCATGCATATTGTTAATTTATTGGTTTTACGTGTAAATAAATTTCGTATTTCATCGTTTACAGGTTACAGAAATAATATTGGTATGTTGACGATTATAAACAACTATTATTATTTTTATTTAAAAAAATCGTCGTTTATTTGACAGTATTTCTTCATACCTAATTCCGGGTCGAAAGTTTTTAAGATTCGTAAATATACTATCTTAAAATATTTATTTAATGACGGAGAAAAAAACACAGGCTATTATAAATTAATGTTTGGCGAAACCGTAAAATGACAGCGAGCGGGTCCGCGATGCCGGGACGCGCTGGCGGGTTGATGGCGCGAGGCGCGCGGGACGCGCGCTTGACACGCGCTTGACGCGCGCGCGTCGAGCGCGCGTTGCTGGCTTGTTGATGGCGGGAGCCCAGCGCGATGCGCGAGTGCTCTGTGTGACCGTCCGTCTGTCTGTCTGTCACAAAGTGAAATATCTCACGAACTACTTAAGGTATCAATTTGAAATTTGGAATGGTTTTAAATGAGAGTCATCCACGTCCATGGAATTTTTTTTTAATATATATTTAAATGTTCCATGAAATCTTACGAATATGAGGAGGGGGCAAAAAAAATTCAACTATTGGGTCAAGTGGGGTATCATTTGAAAGGGCTTGAGTTGCACATTTTGAAACAGTTTTTCTTTTTTTCTACACGGGGAAAATTTTGATCTATGAAGGAAAATGTAAATAAAAATACCATTCCCCCGCCCCTTATCTCCGAAGTTATTCAAGCGAAAAATTTAAAATAATTACTTGTGATTAAGATAAACATAAATATTACGGGAAATGTTTTTTTTTCTGTATCTAGCATATTTTTTGTTTTATTTACAAAAATCATTTCCTAGTTAAGTTTGCAATTTAATCAACTTTATAAGTATTTTTTTGTTTTGAAATTCCTATAACACTATAATAGAAATACCCTTATTTCAAATTAAAAAATAATAATCGAGATCGGTACGCGTGATTAAAACTTTATTACCCGATTTCAAAAAACGAGGAGGTTCACAATTCGTCTGAATCTTTTTATGAAATGAAATGAAAAAATGAAAAATGATTTATTTCTTTTCTTAGTACTATAAATGTTACATGTGCTGGTGTCCCCTTTTTAAGTAAAAA